>JBBJLS010000023.1:5496677-5507423 GCA_037577275.1 Bryconaethiops microstoma
TTCAAGTAAGCATTTCATTGTGCTCTGTACACTGTACTTTGTACATATGATAAATAAACCTCAACTTCAACTTCAACTTTAAAGAACAATTAAAAAAAATGGAAGGAAGGCATAAACAATCAAGAACACTGAGAATGAGATTCTTTACCATACAGGCAGCAATTTTCCAATTCCTTTTAACTTATTAGGAAATTAGTATTAATAGGTAATTTCTATGCATTTAAAAATGTAGGCCTCATTTAAAAATTTAGGCCTCCTGCACATTTGTGTAAACATTGCACATGCAGTTTTCCCCTCTTGTAACCAAGTTCACCTGCTGGAATGAGTTTCAGATTTACAAGATTAAAGTATCCAGAAATAATTAAAAATCCAGGTAAGTCCAGGTGGGCCTTTTCCAGTTTACTTATGACCTTGTATGGCCTACAGTTCAGCTAGCGCATGGTTAGCATTAGCTCTAGGCAGGAGGTACATGGCAACCACCAGCTTGCAGCAGCACTCCCTTGGCAGGTAGAAAAGCTAACATCTGACTGATAAAATTTCTATCAGTGATGACCAGTGCTTTGCAACAGCAGCAGCTTTTGTACACTAGTCTTTGTTTATGTACAAGCACAGTCCCCCATTACGTGTCTTACCGGACAAAGTGGCATCCCCGTTCGGTCGGAAGATGGCCAGTCCTCCTAGCTGTATGGCCAAGTTGGTGATATTTTCATGAAGCCACGTCTCCGTGGAAAAAACAACAAAACAGTCTTTAAATTCCCACTGGTTAGCTTGCTGCAGCTTTATGTAAACCAACTTGTTGTCCAGCAGTCGGAAGTAGAACATGGTATCGCTGGTCTGGTGCCTCGAGCTAACTCTGCAATGCTTTCCTAATTTCTTCTTCTGATTACAGCACTTGCATTTCAGCCACGTTTGCTTCTCCTCCCACAGAATTTTTTTAAAAATTATTTTTACCTGTTGTGTCCAGTATCTTAGCAAGCAGAATGTGAAGCTGGGTGCCATGATACGACAGACACCTTTGCTTTGCCAAGTGGGGCTTTAACAGTATAAGCCCCTCTTGTTATCTGAACTTTTTATTTATTTATTCATTCATTAATTTGATTTATAATTAAGCCGGATTAGACGGAGGTAAAGGACATAGAGAGAGAGATACAAGTGAAGACAAATAGAAAAGGAAAAGAGTCAACAGAGCGAGAGAAAACAGGGAAAGACAATGAAGAGATCCAAACAAAAACTACTGCAACTTTGTCATCGCTCTGAATGCTGCATCTGAAAAACAAGAACCAGCCACACAAATACAAACCGACGGCAATATTGTAACAGCATGCAGAAAGGTTCTGGTTAGCTTTTTGTTCATGTATATGCCTATAGCTGTGTGCGTGTGTGTATGTGTGCGTATGCTTGAGCGTACATTTGTGTCCCTGTGTGAGTAGATGTGTGTACAAATGTGTACATATGTGTGTGCATGTGCCTCTGATCGTCATATGTATGCCTATGTATATAAGTGGGTGTATGTTTGTGTGTGAGTGTGTGTTTATAAGTGTGTGCATATAAGTATGTGCGTGTATAAGTGTGTGCCTGTGCTTGTATGTATGCATATGTGTACGCGCGCACGTGTGTGTGTGTGTGTGTGTGTGTGTGTGTGTGTGGACGTGTGTGCATGTGCCTATGTGTATGTATATGTGTAAGTGTGATTGCGCATGTAATGTCTGAGTTTGTCATAGCATGTTTTGTAATGGAGATGAGGGCCACAAGCACGGCACCCCAGCGCCCAAGGGAGACCGAGCAGCCCCAGAGGCCGCAGGACCCCGCGGTCTCGCCAGCGGCTGTGAAACCAGACCGCACGCCCCAGGAGGGCCATGCGCCAGCCCCAAGAGGCGGAGGTCCCAGATGTGCGGCCCCCGGTCGTGGGTTAGGAGCCCAGGCGGCCCGTGGCAACAGCACACCCGACCACGCAGGAGATACATAGATAAACATAGATAAATTCTCAGCAGTTTCTGAATATTCTATCAACTGGTCAAAATCCATTGTTTTGTCCATAAACTGTTTTCCAGAACACATCCACTAACAAATTACAATCAGGACACATCAAATATTTAGGTATAAATATCTTCTCCAGGCTCTTAGACTTGCCAAAACTAAACTACGCTCCACTTCTTAAAACAATAGGATGATCTCGTGCGGTGGAGGTCCCTATCTATATCACACATAGGTAGAGTGACTACTATTAAAATGAAGGTCTTACCCAAAATTAACATCTTATTTCCAATGATCCCCTTTAAACCCTCATCTGTTTGGTTCAAGTCATTAGATTTACACATCTCCAAATTTTTATGGAAAGACAAACCTCCATGAATCAGTTTAAAAACTTTACAGAAGCCAAAAGACTGTGGCGGTGTAGACCTGCCAAACTTTTATCATTTCTTCCTTGCCAATAGATTACAATATGTTTTGAAAATGATTAACCCCAGCCCTCCAGATACACTATGGCTAAATGTGGAACAAATGTTCTGTGAGAACACAGATATCTCAGATTTGCCTTTTATTGGCTCCAGCATCAAACGCCATAAGTGCTTCCAAAGCGTTAATATCGATACATCTCTGACAGCCTGGTGGGACTTTCTCAGTCTTTGCTTACCCTATGCAAATGTACACCCATTTTATTCAGTAGGATGTCAGGAACAAGCCTGACATCCTACTGAATAAAAGTTATAAATTTTACATCATGGAAAGACAAAGGCATAAGGTACCTGGAGCACATCGTTTAAGATAGAAACTTTATTCAATTTCAAGAATCACAGTACACAATATCACAGTACACTATTCATAGTGGTAAATTTTTAGAATATCAACAAATTAAATACTCAATACAGGCAAAATTTAAAAATGAGGAAATAAACTTGCAATTATCTATTTGAGTAATCGAATTTATGAAGCTTATCGACAGTTGGGAAATAGATTTATCAGCTAAACTAGATCAGAATATCTGGGCACAAATATGCTTAAGCACTTTTAGAATGACAAAAAACACCAGTCTACAACTTATGCAGTATAAAACTCTTCACAGAACACATTACACAGGGCACGGTGGCTGCGGGTGTGACTGCTGGTGGCCCCCTGCGGACGGGGTCTCGTCTGCGCTGAGGGTGTACCACTGCCTTGTCCCACAGAATTAAACAAAGGTTGCGGATGTAATCTGATTGGATAATTGTTTCCTCAAACCCTGCCGTCATCATCAAATCAAACACAAAATACACAGACACCTCTGTCTATGTTTAGGCGTTTATACGGTATATCAGATTCCTCAGAGGTGTTGATACACTGTATAGCTGCCTACAGTTGTGTGCAAAAGTTAGATTACATATGGTTAATTTTCTAAGAGAAATTAAGTGCTCATCCTCTTCAAACACACCTTTAATGCATAATTTGTTATTTACTGAATTTGACGTATTAAGAAAAAAAAATTGTCGCCATTGTACTATAAATCTCTGTCCACTAAAACACCTCATGTCAGTGTCACCACATCATTATTACAAAAACCTCTATACTGGCCATTAACACCAATGTAGTTTTTTAAGACAGAACAATCTACTGACTCTAATGACTAATTATAAGTATGTCCCTAAATGTCATTTTTACATTTAGGTGTGTTTATGGAAACATTCCTAATGTTAAAAAATAATTCTGCTAAATATCTAGATATAATTTTTCAGTTACAATACAATTGGAGGTAAGTTGCAACTCACCTCTGATAACATGACTTGCAGATGGTATTTTATTGGGCTGAAATACTAAAAAATCTATGAAAGTGGATCTACTACTGTGCTGTTAGAAAAACTCATTTATGCCTTCATTTGTTTGCATTAGACTTTGTAGTGGTGGGGGGGAGGTCAAATCACAACATAGTCTTCTTTGGACTTTTGCTGAACATTTGCAGATCTAATATGTTGAACAAGTCTATGAACGTGTGATAATATATAAACCTTTGCAAACATTGTTATAATCATCAAACAATTCATTTTAACACATTATCTTATCAGCACAGGTATTCATGTAAGCTGTAGTATTTATTCTGAGGCACTGGAAACCTTCCCACATTAACTCAGTCAAGTCTAGCAAAGATTCCCTCTTTTATCTCGTCTTTTTGCTCCAATGAGTATGGTTCGTTCAGAAAAAACCTTGTCTAAGGTGCGTGTTGAAAGACAGACAGTGGCTGCCATTTTCTGAGCATTTGCAGCATGTCATATGCAGTGATGGAGGCAGCCCTGCTACACTCTTTCTCTCTCTCCCTGTGTTCCTCACCAGCTCTGGCTGCGTTCCCTCCTCCTGGATGTTTTATCATTAGCGAAGGGAAGTGTTCCTGGGCTCCTGCCGAGCTCTTTTTGATGGAGTGCGGACAGCAAAGCAGAGAGGGGAGACAGCCAGCCAATTTCCCTCACCACAGATGTTAACACAGTAGTATCTGTCTGGATGTGCTGGGCAAACAGTGGCACTGCCCGCGTCACTTTTCATGCCTGTTATCTCAGTGGCAAACAATGCTCTCTTCCCAAAACTGGTCCATAGACACCCCCCACCCACTGACCCACTTACCTCCCTTCCACCCTCCCATTCCATTTTGTTCATCAACATTCCACCTGTTTGTCTCTGGGTGAAAAATTCTGATCAGTTTGCACTGCATGTTGCTCAAGTCCTAGGCATCAAAGGAGCATGCTAAAGCTATCACTTTAAGGTCAACAGTCTAATCAATAGTACAACTCCCCCACTCACATGTGATGTATGCAAAACAGCAGTGTAATAGTAGGGTGAGTGCTGTTCAATAAAAGATAAAATGCAGTCAGTGATCCCATCATTTGGTGTCATGGGCCTCAATTCTACTTTTTTCATCCATGTTTTTATAGTTTTGTTGAAAACGTGCCATCTTCCTTTCATGTCAGTTTGTTTTACTTTTACTCATTCTCAAAATCTCACCGTTTAGTTACATACTCAGTATAATATACTTCTTTACAACATCATTAGATATTCATTCATTATAATATAAACTTCTTTATAACAAACATGCACAACCCGTACATTGCTCATTGAGAGACAGGATAAGTTATTTTGGAACTCTGTAAAGAGATTAATTGTGCTATGATCAATTATCATACTTATCATATGATGTATGCACACTGTGTCTTATACACATCCACACTACAAAAATGATTTTTTGAGAAAATAAATTGTAGTGAATCTTTTTATTGTACCTGTTTCTGAGTGCACCATTATTGTACAAGTCATAAGATTCTTTAGCTCATTTTTAGACATTTAAAATAATTTTATTTAGTAAGATCATTTACTTTAAGCTCAGTGATGTACCAAAAATAATTTATCTTCATACAATGTTATTTTAGATGGTAAAAACCATTTAAAATAACAACAGGAACAATAATAATAATAATAATAATAATAATAATAATAATAATAAATTTAACCTAAGAACTTATAATAACTCCACAACTTACAAGAAAATATTAAATATACTGACCAGACTTAAGAGTACTTAATTTGGCAAGATAAACCGATGATGCATAACCGATGATACATTTAGCACAAGTGTATAAGGTAACAGTAAAGCAACAAGCAAAAAGCACAAAAGAATTTTTTTAAAAAAACTTGCCCTGCTACATGTCATAATTGTGTTGATTTTGCTTTTGTTTTTGGTCCGTATTGTTACTTTCCCGTATGTCATGTTTGTTGTGTTATGTTTTCTCATCCAGATGCCCTCACCACTACCCCTATACCCACAACAGCCACTACCACTATGTACACCACCACCTCCCTCCCAGACATCACCCAAGGTACAGTATGACCTTTGCCTGTCCGCCTGCCAGTGTATGTATAGGTTTGTGAGTGTGGGTGTGGGTGTGTGCATGTGTACTTGCATATGTGCGTGTGGAAGAGACAGAGATAGAGAGAGGACCGCCGGTAGCTAGTTGGTCTTTATAAGATTCTCTTGCTGATAATGAATTACTTGCTCCCATGCGTGGCCGGCCAGTGCCGGCCTCTCACAGGACTCTCCAGCACCACGTGTCACAGCCAACAGCCAGCCATGCATGCTGCTTTAGCAGGCTAATCTTATCAGGATCTGGACCTGTATCCTGGCCTGTCTGCTGCCAGGATTACAGAACCCACCTTTGTGTTTCCTAAGGGGTGACAATGACAGCCCTGTCTGGTCGAGGTTAAACACACACTCATTTTCAGCTTCTTTTGGAGAAGGGTTTTATGCTGTCTTTTGTAGGTTTATTACATCCAACTACAGTGCTCATTTTATGCATAAGCGCTGTGTTGTTCATATTTAGTCACTGGCTTTCATGCAAGGGATTTAGTGATGGTAGAGTGGTCCAGGTCAGGGTCATAGAAACAAGTTCTGATTTTTGAAGCTCATTTAGAGCTTACTGATTACATCCAATTATAGTGCTGCATTTATTTACAAGAAACATGTCCATCTTTACCCAGCATGGTTTTTGCACAGCATACTGAAGTATGTGGTTACTGTTATATGCAGTATATATTGCCCATGAAATACATATAGACCAATAGGGCCTGGCCACAGATTGGAAACAGAAATTCAATACAAGATAATCCTAATTTTACCAATCACAGTTAGCCATAGTCTTTCACCCCCTGTTGGCTTGTCGTCAGTGTAGTGATCAAGTTTTCGTGTTCTGGAGCTATTGTCTGCTACCTGCCTCTTAGCAGAGGAGTGTCAGAGTCAGTAATATGAATGGTGTGAATCTCCCATGCTACTGCTCCCCAGCCCTCATTCTCAAAGATCACGGCAAGCTAATAACACTTTCCATTCAAATTCAATGTTGCTGCTGGCTTCAAATTCTAAAATAGCCACTGATGTGATTTGCTGCCTGTAACAATTATGGTTTTGAAGTAAGCAAGTCCAATCATTTTGTTCTCTATTTTCAGTGTTCCTCAAGGCAATTCTTCTTATTGCAAAGAAACACATCTCAGTATAGCAGAGATGCAGCATTAACTTTTTTGTGTACATTTGAGCCATAGCAGAAGAGCCTTCAGCTACAAGAGCAATCAAAGTCATAGACAGACTTGTACGGGTGATTTGAGAGAATCTGTGAAGGCAGAAAAACGAATCAGGCTTGATTAGGCTGTGTGATTGCATTTAATGAAAGCATGATGACGCATGCTGATTAGACACGCCCTCTCCACAGCATTAGCAAAATCACTGTCAGCCACTGGCTAATTGTGTTGCTTACTTTTTATGTTTGTCCAGCGGCGCCCAGTGGATTACATATTATTTAATAACAAACTGATATTTGTATGGAATTACATGGGCCAGGCCATTGCCTAGTACATAGAATTACATGGGCCCAGGCCATTGCCCAACTACTAGTGCAAATCCATGAGCCTCAATTTGTGCTTTCATATTTAAGTGCATCCTATTGTACCTGTGTATTACACTGTGGAGCGCCAGCCCCTGCTCGCTGCCAGCTGATTTCATTTATCCGTTCAGGGGATGCATATAGATCAGGACTAGCAAATGAATTTATCAGTCCACAGAGATGGAGGCCACTTAGAAAAATACTAAATCTTTGATAAACTGGCTATGAGAGAAATGGAACAGTCTATACTGCACTTTTGAAAAATCTATTATAACCCTAACACAAGGCTAAAGTGCTCTGCAGCTTCAGGAGGTGACATTTACAGATGACTAAATTGCCATTTACACCAAAAAATGGCTAAATGGAAGGGCTTTGCCAGGTGCTATGTGTAACCAGAAACAGTGTCATTCATTGTTATTTGAGTTGCCTATTTTCCACTGCTAAACAAAGTTCAGAAACAGATGTTTATTAATTTTTTTGAGTGCTTTTTTCCCTCGCCTACGACAAGTGTATTCCTAAACTTACTTCTATAAAAGCAATTTGCTAGATGACTAGAGTGGTTTGCGAAAACAAAAGAGCAACAACAACAACATCAACAGCAGGGCCAGTGACCAAAGCAATGGTTACCCTGAAATGAGCAATAGAAATGTATTTAATGAAATATTGTTCCTTGTTAATAAAATGCAGATGAATTAAATGTGCCATGCTACTGTTTTTAATTGATGAAAGGCCATAAATGGAGTTGGCAACCAATTCAATCCAGCTTTCAGCCTTCAAAAAATAGAAAAAGGTGTGGGGGCCTTTATCAGGACTTAAATGGCATAAACACCATCTGGTAAACTGATTTTGGAATTGAACAAATGAATTGCCTTGCACAGCCACTTGCAAGCAAGATAGAAGTCCATTTCTCTTGCTGTCTGATCCCTGCTGCAGAGTAGTGTTTGGACAGAGAAGGATGGCTTGCTGGCATAGAAAAGGCTAATTCACTAAAGGTCAATTGCATTACCACCAGGAAAACAACAACTGTAGTGGCGTGATACACAGCGCACCGAGAACATCCCCTGGAATTTATTGCACTTAGCATCATGCAAACATAGAACTGCTTCCAATAAGTCTTTTTTATACAGAGCTGTATTGTTATGGCGGCTATGATTGGGGGGCTAAGCGGAGATGGGAGTCATAATGGCAGGCTGCTGGAAATCAGCAAGTGTTTTGGGCTGAGTAAACGCATATACACACACAAACACACACTTAACGGAAAAGTGCATGCAACCTTACTAAGCCACCAGTGCTCAAACAGTCAGATTACACTATGAGATTGCTTCCAAATTTTCACCTGTACACCTGAGTTTATTTACAGTGTAGCTGCAAATTTGCTGAAATCTGCACTACATTAAAAGGACTGGGCAGCGCTGATGTGAAATATTTCAAACCCCCTAGACAATGAGGCAAGGTGCAAATTTGGGCAAACAGTAGAGCCTGTGGAAATACTCTTAATGAAGCTGTCTTGGCAAAGCCATCTTTCTGTTACCCTGTTGACTTATTTCATGATTTAATGGCAGCTCCTGCTGTTAAGCCACAACTAATACTCTTAAAAACAAAGGTTCATAAAAGGCTCTTGGCCTGTATGTGAAAGTGTGTTTCTGTAGAACATTTCCTTTGTTTTTTATTTAAAGATCCTTAAAATATGGAGCTTATTTCATGTTTTTAAAGAGCTTTGGTTGTGAAGGATGGATTATGACTTCTACAGACAGTGTGATTTCAGCAATCTTATGAGATCATTATAAATCACACTGTGCGGCATGGATCTAATGAACTTGTGTGACATGCATGTAGATTATTTAATGGTGTGTGAAGGTAGGTAAATGTACAATTATGTCACCTATTGAATCACAAACTACAATGCAAGTTAGTATCGAAGAACAAAACGTGATCAACCTGTGGTGCTTTAACAGAACAAGATAAATTGCACTCCAAAGGCGAGGCAGCGTACCGGTGACCCAGGTACCTGTATTCCTTCATTTCACCTCCTTGCGCTATGTCACATTGATAAATAGGTCATTTCATGTTGGATTTGTATTGGCTAGTCAGTAGATGTAGGTCATAGCAGCACTGTTGAGACGGTAACTCTTTTTTGCTGACACTGTCAGAAAACTGTCACAGGCTGTCTTTGGTTTGCTAGCCAAAATTTATTACATTGTTTTCGCCCATGAGGGTCTCATTTACTGCTGCTTGCTTACATTCTTGCACCTAAGTGCCATTTAACAGTTTCTTTAAAACTGTAATTTGTTTTAATTTTGTCATTGTTACTTTTCTAAAGATATATTCATGTGCATGTGTAATTTAAGGTATTTCATACACCTGAGTTTCAGCACTTGTGCCCCTCCCTTGGGCACCAGTTGCACATTCTTGTGCACTCTCTGGCCAGATCTGCAGTCAGCCACTGCACCATGTCTGCTGATATCAGGTGCTGGTGCCAGCCAGGACAAAGTCCCAGGTCAGACAACCTGGCTGAGACAAAAAGGGCTCTGCACGAGGCAGGATAGCCTTTCCTCATCAGCACATGTATTGATGGGCTTCTGTCCCCACTGATATATCAGTATTGGATTTAGCACGCTTCCAGGGACTACTTCTGATAATTGAAGCAATGGATAACAAATATAGTATTGTATTACTTGTTTTGGAGCAGTTCCCTCATATTTCCTCCTTCCTCAAGATGTTGTCTCCATCTGAACCATCTATCTCATAGATCTATCTCAGCACACTGTAGTTTCTGCTTTTTCTTCGTTTTGATATTTTTCTTCATTTTGATCATCCACCTCCCCTCAATTCTCATGTATACACTGTATTTCAAGACACTGTTCATCTTTGATAACCACTTTTGTTTCTGCCTTAGCAAAAGTTAATCTCCACCCAGTAGCACATAGAGACAAAGCAGCACGTTTATTGGATTGAACTTACGGTTCTAGATAAAACCTTACATTTGTGTACAACCTTGCGTTACATATGAGGAATTTTAATCTTTTCAAAGGTTCCTCACAATCCCACAGATCTTTTACAAATGTGGTTCTTTGAAGAACTGCCCATGTTCTTTAGGGAGCCAAACGGTGTTCTTTTAAAACATCACTGTTATTTTTAGGAATGCAGAAGTTTAGTTTTGGCCTTATAGCCAGTTAATAATAATAATAATAATAATAATAACCAGAAAAAAACAAAATTCCTGAAGAAATTTTAAGAGGGCCTGCCACCAAGAAACTACCAAAAGACTCCATACCAGCCATCTCCTACACCTTTTATACCTTAGCAGCCACCCATAAATTTCATAGCAACCACCTCCTACACCATAGCAACTGCCTAAATA
>JBBJLS010000023.1:5522648-5539971 GCA_037577275.1 Bryconaethiops microstoma
CAACCTAAAATCAGTTCCCACCCACATTTACCACATTTCTCATGTCACTAGACATTTTTGCTACAAGATTGCACCTGGTCCTGTGAGACTAGTTTTAAATATGTGTTTATCTTGTTTACAGTATATTTTTTACTAAATATTTTTAGGTTGGATAAACAAAAACTTATATAAACTAGATGCATCTCCGCAAGAAAGTGTGATTGCGTGGTTGCTATAAAATGTTTAGAGACACCCAAAGTATGGATTCATGGGCAAAAAAGGTTTTCTAAAAAACTTCCTCGCACCACGGATTTAAATTTGTGATTCAGAGGCCAGTGCACTACTGCTGTATCATCAGTGGGGCATTGACATCTTTTGTTAAACCACAACAAACAGTGTTAGTGTCTTGAAGTCAGGTTGCAGTGTATTTTTCTCCACGTTTGTTTCTCTGCATTAGTGTTTCTCCACTTTTTTCACCTTTCTAGCCTCCATAACTGTAACATCACAGACTCTTTCTGATACACTTTTTAATGGCGACTTGACCATCCTCTCTTTCTTCACAACATTTTGGCATTGGAAATTCAATATGGGCATTAATGAGAAATAAAACCTAAGAAGAACACAAGTCACACTTGCTTTAGTCAGAAAAAATTGCCAATTTTCACAAACATGAAAATACCTGGAGCAAAGACCATCTTAATTTTTCAATTTAGGGTAATAGTTGCACATTGAGCTTCGATTGAGAAAGTTATTAGAAGCTAGCTATGACCACCCGAATCCGGGGTGATAAAACAACAGTCATCTTATCCCAAGGAGGTGAAGTAATTACCTGTGAGAACAAGTCAAGTGTAACCCAGAGGCTTAGCTCATATGAGGACAGATGTACATATCAGAACATTTTCTTTTTTTCACTCTATACTGGAAGCAGTTACAGATGAGTTCAAAGTCTTTATCACCTAAGTTCCTTTGAAAATGTGTGGGTGACACTGTAACTTTTGGTGATAGTCAACAAGATCTTAGTCTAGACTTGCAGTCTGCTCTTTTGTTGAATTATCATTTTGTATCTTATCTCAAGATGTGTTTGTGTAGTTTTGAGAAGCCAAAGATATTCAGAAGAAAAGTCAAGATAAAGACACTGCACTTTGGGGGCACACCTTATGATCCGAAGCACTCCAGCATTAGCCCTGATAGAGAACAAGAATGGATGGACCGATACATGATGGTCCAGCACATTCTTAATGTCACACCTTTTCTTTCAATGCCGAGTCTGCTGCCGAGTCTACAAAGGCACCACTGCATTTATTTGATGAGCCTCTCTAACCAATTCCCCAATCACAATTCATCCTTTCTTCAACATCATTGTCTTGGTTGGTGTCTCCTAGTCAGCAGACATGAACTCTTTCATGAAACACCAGCTTTGGAGTGAACCAGCCAGATAGCCCCAGAGTCCACTTCCAAAACCCTCACAGAGAAAAGCGTGCTTCTCTGCCATTGGCCAGATTGCTTTTGTGCTGGTATTTTGCCCACAACTTCAGGTCCCAGCATCATCGTCAGCTTTGTTTGCTCTCACTCTTCTGCTCCACCCCCCACCAGTTTTCCTAATTTTGACCTTGAACACTGGAATTAAATGTCATCTTCAGGTTTCCTCCTGCCTTTGTGGTGGTGTGAGATGGGACTTGTGCAGGATTGTGAGGCTGTTGGTTCTGTCCATTACATCACTCTACTTTCATATTTTCCTCCCAATGGCTTTAGCTTGAAGCTTTTGCAACTGATATGATGCCATAGCATGATTTTGGTATTCTCTTTGAATTTACAGTGTTTGTGAGCTAAAAGTGAATCGTCTTACAAAGATGCCCCAAAGAGGCCAGTGATAGTACTCATATTTTCCACTCAATCTGAAAGCTAATGCTGTGAATTTAGTATGGGCAATACTGCAAACCATAAACCAGGAAAAGGAAAAGTCTGGGATGTTATATAAAGGGATACATGTGGATGCATTATGCAGTGCCAGCTTGGTACTTTTAGTTGAACTGCATTAAGATATATGTCTATGTTCACTGATTGTGAACATAGACATATATCTTAATGCAGTGATTGTGTGTTAGCACAGGCCTGGACTGGGCTTGGCTGAAGATACCCCCTCTGGCTGAGCTCAGAATGTGGATGTGTACTGAGGTTGTCTTTCATTTTCCTCTACACTGTAGCCAGTAGCTTTGGGTGTAGACTCCAGGAATCAACAGCAATCCTCCCTCATCACCAGAGAAATATTTCAGAAACCACCCACTGGCCTGAAGCTGAGTAAAGCTATAGGTAGCAGGGTGATTTGTCCGCATCGCATGTTAAAAATTTGTTTGCTTGCATTATTTTTGAATTATTGTAATAGTAAACTACATGTTGAGTGGTTGAAACTGTATTTATAAGTCAGTCAGTCAAATATGAGGTTTTCAATTAGGCTACCAGGTACATCTAAAATAAACTGCAAATTTAAGGTGAGTTAGCATGATAAGTAGGCAGTAGCAAAGGGTTTATAACAAGGATTATATAGTAGTACATAACTGATTTGGTATTGGTCAGTGCAAATCTCTTGCAGAGTAAACTTCTCCTGGGATATTTTGGTACATTTTTTCTTCTCTTACCAAAGTTTTCACCCCAACCGTTACTGTTAAAAATAATGGTGTCAGTGTGGGTTGTTTGGAGTCATGCCGTAGAAGAAAACTATTGAATTCTCTAAATATCATTCAGTGAATGGTTCTCTAAAGTCCCATTTTTTGTAAATGGGATAAGAGAAAGCAAAGAACCTTAAAGGAATCATCACATAATGTACATGTTCTATTCCAATTTAAGTTTGTTTAATTTGGTCACATGTTTATGCTGTTTAGGAACCTTTCTTTTTAAGAGCAAACTGCAAAACTTCTCTTATTGAAAGAGGAGCTTTAGTGTACCTGATAACGCAGTGCTTTCACTTCTAAAATGCCAGTTCACAAGTCGCTGACTGTACATCTGGCTTTAAAGCTGTAGCATTCAATAAGCACGCTTTACCTACCCTCACTCTTTCCCCTAATCCAAATAGGATGAGTGATTGGGTATTACAGCCTCTTACCTCACAGTCATAAATGTTAAACAGGAGTACTGTTTGTGGTAATGATTCATCTATAAGCAGCATGCAATACATGTAATTAAATGGCTTTTTCAAGTCTATTGAGATGAGAACAAATTTCAGGGCTTTCATTAAGGTGCCAGTTTCTTGGAATTATTGAATATTTTGGAGGCAAACTGACTGGATGAGATTAGTCATGGTTGTTTGAGAATTACTCACTTCTAAACCATCTGGCTTTCAAATTACACATTACCCAAACTGTTGGCTCAAGGTGGACCCTTATTGAATTACTATTCTAACATTGTGTCTAGTGTGGGAGGGAGGGAAAGAGGGAGGGAAAGAGGGAGGGAGGAGAGAGAGAGAGAGAGAGAGAGAGAGAGCGAGAGTTGTATTCACTCTCTGCTGGATAGGAACAGACAGTTCTCTCCCCTGCATTAATTCCATTTGTTAAGATATGTTAATTATGATTAAGTCCACTCAGTCAATGTGAACAACCTGAACAGGCACTGCACCCAATCTCTGGTTTACCAGAGGCCCTGGTCTAACTGATAGGGCAGTGAGGAATGAAGAGATTCAGGGGAGTGGTTCAAGAGGTGAGATCTGACATTTCCACAGTCTGTTTATCCCTGCTGGAGCACAGTCCACATTAACATCTTAATAGGGAAGTGTGTTAAATCACATCTTTACCTCCTCTTTGACAAGAGTGAATTAGGTGTCAGGCAGAATCCCAATGACTTTAATTGAATCAGCCCTCTGCCTGGAAAAAGGGGAAATTTGAAGTCAAAATAACCTGTTGGGTTTATCAAGTAATGTTTGGTTGGTTTTGGCAGCTAGTAGTGCAGCATTATTTCACCCTTCGCCCTGCTCTCAGATCTAGCTCACAGCTTGTTTATGTGGTGAGATTGGGTAGGATGTTGTACAACCACACCACTGTGTGTTTCCACGTTTTTTGTTATCCTCTAATAAATTGTGTACTGCTGTTTTTGTTTTGAACCCCCTTAGGAAATCCCCTAGCTCTCAGATTTAGGCCAGAGATGAGTGTGGAAGATTGCAGTGAGTAAACACAGAGGGGTGATCAACTTCTCGTGACTGGATAACCAATGCTGGATTGCTCAGCCACACCAACCCTTTCTCAGTTGTCTTACATTCCCATTACTTTGTTCATCATGACAGATTTTTTTGTTAAGAATGACAGACTAGTAAATACAGTGTTCCAAATGAACTATCCAAATTACTGTCTTTCTGAGACGTTTTTCTGTCTTTCTGAGAAGTTGAAATGCGACATGACACTGAGGTTGCACAGCCTTGTAGTGTTGTTAGCAGTGAAGTGCTGTCTCCTCTCCATTTTCTCTCCCTATCTCCCACCAAACTGTTTAATTTCCGAACAGAGCGTGAGATATTGATGAAAAATTTTGCTCCTGCTTTGCACCATGAAGAACCAATCAAGTCCACAAACCGGCATTAACTTGGGGTTGTCATGGATCCCTACACTTGATCGATAAACTTCACATATCATTATGGTGTGCCGCTTCAGAAGCCTGTTTTGTTCTCAGGTAATAGTAGTTTAAATCTTTCTTAAAAAATGCTAGTGATTCACATTTTGAGTCTTGAGGGCAAAGTGTAGTTCAGTTCCAGATTCATACAGAGTCATAATACTGAGCTTTCATCAACCTTTCAAGCCAGGCTATATTTCTTTATAAAATGAATTGTTAGCTGATTATTTGCCTTTGTCACTGCTATTCTAAGCATCAGTTTTGCTTGTGTGTTCATACTGGACAGACCATACATGGGAATCTTTCATACATGGGAATCCAATTGGATACAGGATTTCTAATCTGACAATGAAAGTAGCTAAAGTCAGTATGTTCTGTGTATCATTTATGGCTATATGCTAAATGTACTAATGAAACCATTTCTTTTAATTTTAGCCAAAAGAAACTGACAATTAATCCTCTAGAAGGGGATGACTTGGGCAGGCTTTTTTTCAGTACAAAATGTCAATGTATTTCATCCTACATTAATAGGGACACAAATGTTGACTATTTACTTTTTTATGCACAGGGTATCATCTTTTTTTTCCTCAGCCCAATGTATTTTACTGTAAGCCTTTATCTGATTACCACTACTGCAACAGTATGTGAGCAGTAAGCTAATGGCGATGAACATTTTCCACACTAGATTTAATACTTCTGAAAGTTCTGCTTAAAGAAGGACAATTGATGCTTGTAAATTGTACATGTTACATATTGCGCAAATTCAATTTTTCAGTAAATATTTTAGTGTAAAGCCTAGCTCTGAATATTACTGAGGGAGTCACATTCTCATAAAGGGTGTGCTGTGTAAAGTTTCACTTTACTTCATATCCATACAATTTGTGAAAAGATGGATTGGATGGCTTAGATAACAAATAATTTTATAAGCACAACTACTACATACTACTAACCTCTCTAATATATACAGATACAGATCATAAATAGTCATAAACCAAATGGATACCTATGAAATTCCCAGTAAATTATTGCAGACAAAATATTTTTGTACTTGTATTTTTTGGGAAAATATTTACCAAATTTGACATCCATAGACATCCATAGCTATGGCTATTTTGTTTTTTATTGTTCAATCATTGTGGTTGTAGTTTTAAGCAGTCTCAAGTTGTATGAAATTTTCAAAATGCAAGGTTACAAGGACACACCCATTAAGAACAATAGCTTAAATGTTTGTTCATAACCTCTTAGGGTCCTGTCCTTATCAGAAACTCACAATGACCAACACATTTGCTGTTTTTGTCACAAAAGGGTGAGAACATGACTGACAGGTAGTTTGAAGTTTGCATGCAGTTGCATGTTCTGTCCTAAAAGCTAGGAGTAGTCTAGGGGTAGGCTGTAAATAGGAGAGAGTGGTCATTAGCATCTTTTCAGCCAGTTACTTTTCTTATAATTTATAACTAATTAAGCACAGCGGTGTGTCACATAATTGGAATAAGTCCCTTAGAGAAGCTGAGTGGCCAAAAAGCAGAACAAAATAACAGAGTATACCAGAGCCAGTAACAAAATATAAAGCCTAAATATAGAAGCTGTTTTTCTATAGATGCCTACAATGTAGTCATGTGGAATCCAGTTTAGCAGCTGGTAGAACAAGGCTCTTCCTGTTTAATGCATATTGCATGTTAATGACAAACTAAGTAAGAGTATCAGCTGACTGCTTTGAACCGATTACAGACAAACCTTTTGCAGCTTTGTTTATTGAATTTTTTTATTTTACATGAGTTTACAGAAATGTAAAAACATTAATGAAACAATTGTTTTTAATGGAATCAATTTAAACAATTTCCTCGGGGATCAGTAAAGTTTTCTGATCTTGTTGGGTAAAATCACTGAAAAATGGACCAAATTGATGTGGTAGTTAAACAAAATGCTGTGTAAATCACAATTCTTCAAGCTAATTCTGTTCCATAAGAAATAAACAATTCACTATTTTGATTATTAATATTAAATAATGTTCTGAAGAGAAAACGATATGGGCTGTTAATATATCAGTATATATATATGTGTAACAATGGAAGAGAGCACAATTCTAAGTAAGACAATTAAAGCTAATTATATCATCTACTTTTATCAGACACGACTTCAGCAGATTCTTTTAATGTAAACCACATTTTTAGCTTCTGTCACTGAAAAAACAAATGATTATTTTTATATATCTTGAAATGCAATTAGAGGAAATAACGAAATGTTGGAAATGTCAAATTGTTCACTCAAGGTTAATTTTGCTTCCTATATTTCATGAATCAGGGAGATTACTAGGTGTTATCAGTTTATCAGTGTAATCCTACTTTTACAAGATTGGGGGAAAAATGACAAATCAGTCCAATGACAAATCAGCATGTCAGTCCAAAGGTCTTATCCTGTCAAAGTGTGTCATTCCTGAACTTGTTAGGAAAACTGTTAATCAGACTTCATGCTGATAGTCAATAGTCTGAAGTAGCATGAACAATTCTGATGTTTCCAAACTATTAGAGAGAGCATAAGACCTGTTTGACTCCAAGGACAATAGACTATAAAGTCTAAAGTCAAATAGGCCTCAGAACTTCAAATTCACATAAACACAATAATCCAGCTGATCTAAAGCTGTTACTCATATAGCCGTGCATTTCCAGAGCACATTTTCTGTTGATTTAGAGAAATTTGTGCACTGATTACACTGGGTTTAGACTTCCCTTTGGTTTTATATTGTTATCAGGGTTCATATCACAATTACTTCATTTTCACACAAATTTCCATGGAGCTCCCACTGTGTAGTGTTCACTATTGGCAGATGTGCAGGGTAAAAAATGAACAAAAGGCATGATACGAGGTCTGGAAGATAAAGTTAGAGCTCTATAATAATGTTAGAGTAATCACTGAGCAGGTTTTGATTGATGGCTTAACTTACCTAAAAGAATGGTGTCCAAGAAAAAATCATGTTCACTTTGTCTACAGATATTTGAAATTGCTTGTGACACTTGTAAATTGCTTTTCAACACATCTTGAGGAATGAAACCCTCAGAGAAATTTTTAAATCGTACAACATGACAATCTTTTTAAGACTTCATTAGAATGACTTAATAAGAAAACCTTGTTCCTTCCTTTTTAAGACATCTAGTATAATGTGAAATCTTTGTTCTTGCCCCAGTAGACTCCAGAGCAGGAGCAGGAGCTCAAAGAGCAGTGGATCATGCCGTTATCGGGGGAGTGGTGGCTGTGGTGGTCTTCGCCATGCTTTGTCTACTTATCATTTTGGGACGATACTTCGCCAGACACAAAGGTACATAGGCAGCTCATTTCTTACACAGATTGGACACACTCTCAAAGATGAGGTTAAGAGACCTACTAATTATTTGAGGTACATTTTTTAGTTACAAGGACTCTGTGGAGGTGCAGTCCATGTAGAAGTGCTGTGACTATTTATAACTGGCCCATGGCTGACATTTCTGTCCTTCTGTGTTGGTACAGTTTCTTTATTTTTTGTATTATAAAGTGGGTCCACTTTTCATTTGTGCTATTGCCTTCATTATCAAGCAGTAGACTGTGGGGACAGGAATAATACCTCTCGGAAATGAAGTTTGAAGTGGATTGGTTATTCTGACCACCTTGTTACACTTTCAAGGTTAAACCTGAAGCGCAAGTCAAACCAAATAGAATCCTCCAGCACTTCTTATTGTGGAATAAATTTTATGAATTAATAGTGACTTTGAGCAAAATGATCAACAGGCTTGTTCCTCAAAACATGTGTCATGCCCATTTTGCAATGATTTGTTGCTTTAAATGGTGCCCATTAGTTCCTGCAGATGAGAGCTGCAGAAACGTATTCTGTAATCAAACTGTCTCCCATGTTTTATCATTTGAAATTGGTTTGTGAAGCCCTGCTAGAATTTGCACATAAAAACAGCATAGTGCTACAGCATAAAGAGAAATGAAGACCTTACTTGCAGACATATCACTTGCATTTTAAAATCTGTGGGATCAACCTTCACTCTAAATTACAGAAGTTACTCCAGACAGTCTGTAATCTCTGTTAAGGCCCACCAGTTGCATCAATCATAAGTCCAAATGTGTCTGGGATATTACTTTTATCTGCAAGTCTTTCTTTGAAACTTTCCACAGGGACCTACTTCACTCACGAAGCAAAAGGGGCGGACGACGCAGCTGACGCTGACACGGCCATTATCAATGCTGAGGGCGGGCACAACAACTCGGACGAGAAGAAGGAATACTATATCTGATTGTGCAAGCCTCTGATGTTATTATTATTATTGTTTTTTTGGGCTGGGTTTTTTTGGGAGGGGCGTGTTTGTTGTCTTTTTTTTTTGATGGTTGGGAGGGAGGGGGCATGGAAGGGAAAAGACTGGGGAAAGAATCTTTTGTTGTTTTTCTTCCTAGGGATTGAATGATGTAGAATGCTACCTGGACAAATGAGATGACATAGGAAACCGAGTTAGGCAGATGCCGTGAGGATAAGAGGTGTGTGATTTCGGGAGGGCTAGGGGTGGGCTTTAATTGCCAGATGTTGCCAGATATCACTGTAGAAACCTTCACCATTCAACACCTCCCAAACTGCTGGTACTTCTTTTGTTCAGTTCCTACCATTTGCAGAAACTTCTGTGCCTTGTTCTGAAGTAGTCATGCTTTTTTGTTTTTAACTCATGTATATCATATTGTCACACAAGTAAATTCCTCCCCTTTCCTTTCATCACCAGTGTTGCTACCTGTTTTCCTGTGAGGGTTACATAAACACAAGGCCTCAAGACACCCCTGCACTGTATAGACATTAGATTCTTTTCCAAATCCTATCCTTTATACTGTGAGCAGGCCAGATAACATGGTATCATTTCTAACACCGTCTTGGTCATTCCAGAATATGTGCATCTGACGTTCTACACATTGTGCACTCAAAAAAAAATGAACAGGGAAAAACATGATCCATCAAGAACTGCCAGTACAGTGAAAGTCTGCCCCATTTTAAGACAATAGATGAAGAGTGCTGAACCTGAACATTGGGCCTGTGGCTGTTATAACAGGCCTGTGTGCTACAGAATGTTTTTATTCTTTCCTCAGTTTTCCTTGATTTATTTTTCAAACTATATGTGCCAGTACATTTGAAGCATCGCTACATAGGTGCAGGCAAATTATTCTCGACTTTACATGCTGCACTTGAGGACGCATAGTGTTTAGCTCCACTCAAGTAGATGGAGCTGAAAGCCCTTTAGGTATTTATTATTTTGGTATAATGATGTATTGGGGTTTTTTTATCCATTGTTTTTTTAGGCCATAATGGCATGATTTGCCATGAACCAAAAAAGGATCAATATTCTCTTTGTCTTTCCGCTTAGATGCTCCTGAGCTGGTGATGATGGTAGCATATGCTTATCTGACTACCTAAAATTGTGTCAAAGCAAACTGTCAGTAGGTTTTAGACTCTGGTTTTAGTATATATGGCTTAACAGTGTAGGATGCAACTGCAAATGCCTTGTTTTTTTGGGCTCAGAGGGATGTTCTAAGATTATTAATCCAGTTATTAACTACACTACCTTAAGACATCTTTAACAGCTAAAAGATGATCTACTTGTATACGCTGTGGTCATGTGTTGACAATGACGTTACTCAAATGTACACAAGCCCCAATTGTGACATGGTACATGAGTGTGGTACATATGACTTCATTAATTACCTCTAGCTTCATTAGCAGTGCAGCTACTATCTTAGTAGAGACACTAATGGCTTATGACGGTCTGGACAAAATCAGTTATACTGCTTTGAAATCAACTCAAACAAAGAAGTTTCTACTGAACAAATGAAATGACTGAGTGCAGTGTTGATTATCATCCAGACTGAACATAAGCAGATCACCCCCTAATTTATGAGTGTAACATATTCCTGCTTGAACTTGCATGAGTACGTATTGAGAAAATGGCTGAGGTGTTTGCAAAAGCCTTTTCATTTAGAGGAGCTATAAGGATGAGTTTTATATTTAAAATACATAAATTATTGTAAGAGCTTCATAAGTTGGCTTTGACTACCATGTCCAGTTCATGCCAAAGGGGATAAATAAAACCAACAGGGCAAGATGGACATTTAGCTGGTATCACTGGAAACTGACAAGTGCAGCTTGTATGATGAATCACAATGGTGTACTCATGCAAAGGCAGCATTGCTCATTTAACCTTACGTGCAGCTCCTTTAGCACTGAAAGCTAAATATATTTGAACAACATTTCAAAATGGTTTGGAGCAAATATATTACAAATCAGATGTATATAAGTAAATCACTGACTAGCAGCCACCGACAAACACCTTCCACATAACACTTTATGCCTGGAGCAAAGAGATGAGACAAATATTTTACTTTGCAGTTTTCTGAAATCTGTCTGTAAAAAAACAATGGAGGAAGTAGGGCCTTTTTTCCAGTGTGTAGCTTACACTCTGGAGAAAAATGATCTATTCTGTGTAAAGCACTTAGCTCGCTTCAACATATACGAAACAGTTCAGCCACCAAAACTATACTCAAAAACATTACATTGTAATAGTCTTTCTTCATATAAAGATTGCAGTCTGTCTACAACTGAGGGCAAGATCTGATATCCTTAATGTTTCCGAACACTTCTTGTAATGTTGAGGTTTACCTTGTCATATTGTGCAGTCACCATAATTTGTGCCCTGCTGACCTCTGTGTGTAAATAGGTTGGATGAGGTTGAGGAGGAGAAATCACAGTTATATTTGCTTTATTTTGTTATTTAAAACATCCAATAAGATTTCTCTGGATGTACTTTACCAGATTTTTTTCCTAATTTTTATAGCACAATACACGAGGAATGTTTTACAGCTACAAGGTTTAAGTTGAGACGTAAGGTTGTGTGGCTTGTTCTTAGTGAGCATCGTTTAGCTTTGGTCAAAAGTCTGGTGGCTTACATTTACACAAGACCTCCGAGTCCATACTTCACCTTCTGTATGTTACCATGTTCACTGATTCAGTGGTTGTTTAGACTGGGCCGGTGTACATTCTGTTAAACTTGATATGTTAGACCTATTTTAAATGTGTTGGTTGTGGTCTTTTAAGGACTTGAATGATCCAAAATAGGACTTTATGGAAATGCAGCATTGTGCTAAATTGTTGTTTTAAGCACCTCCGTTTTTGTCTGTCACTTGTACAGCCAATCAAAAAAAAAAAACAAAAACAAAAAAACACAAAATAAAAGATCCAATTTGATACCATAAAAAAGTACAACTGCCTGTGATGAGGTGTGAATTTGGAATTGAGTTGAGTCTTGTCTTCTTTTCTACAGCTATGCTCGTTGTTTACAATTATTTTAATGCCCCTTGTTTGATAGTGCAACAGTGTTAATGATATTGTTCATTTCCTTTTATTTGATCTAGATTTTCATTTGTTTCTGCCCTGCCTCAGGTTTATGTACAATGAATGCTATGTTTGCATCTCAGGTAGATTGCAAATTTGAAGCCTGTCCCTCAAGAATGATGTATAGGAGAATCAAGAAAATCAAGTCCAGACAGAAATGGTCAATTATGCATTTGGACTGCACACATTTAATGTGGTTCTTTACTATTCAGTGCACTGTACAAGATGTGTTGAGCATTACTTCTAGACTGAATCCACAAAGAAAGATTTGCTGACAGATGTATGAAAATGACAGAATCACAGCGGTCAGTTTAAAACTCAATATATTTATCAGTCTGGCTCCAGATGGGTTGGATCGAACAAAACGTTTTGGTCCGTTTCACCCATTGTTTGTTTGATTTTTTGTCTTTCTGCTGTACTTTGGCAATGTTACTGTGTATTAATGAAGTAAAAAGATATCCACATTCCCATACACATTTTGTATTGGTTCATATTAGACATTTTTACAAAAATGGAGAGTTCTTGTCTTAATAAAAAAAAAAACGAAATTAATGTTCAAAATAATGATTGTGTGTGGTGGTGGGTTTTTTCATGTCGCTGTGATTTCAGGTTTTACTTATCACAGAAATATAGGCTTTACAGTGAATAGACTGTGTTCTATATATGTTTATTATTTTATACTTTTATTTATAAAATAAATCCATAATAACCCATAATTATTGAAAGACTGTTTAAAATAGAAATATCTTATTAATATAATAAATATGGCAGTCATTATACTGGCAAATAAAAATTCCAATTTAACAAATCATAACTATGCTACAGAGGTTTATACACTCTTTTTAAAAAGAGTATTTAAATATATTGTTATATTGGTTATTATTGCTTCTGTGTACAAAGCACAAGATACGATTTTAGATTTCTGTTCTATTAAGAAAACGTACTGGCATTTTTTTTTTTACCTAATCCAGTTCTTGAACAACACTTAGCAACCACCAGTTATATAATATTTTGTTAGTAGAATAGCCTGAAATTTGAGTGTTTCTACAACTTTAATTCAGCAGTGCCAGTGAACGTTGCTTAAAACACTGTTTACCTGTAACAGTTTTAGTTCTCACTTTTCAAGATTCAAAATTCTTTATTTGTCACATACTCATGAAATATCCCCCAGAAATGTCCTTGAGATTTAGCTAAATTGTTAATATAAATTAAATTAAAGAGAAAATGTAAAGGCTAACATTAAGCCTATAAAAATATATAGAGAAAATGTAATCAAATAAACAGTAAACGTGTAAACAAAATCTGAACTGTGCACTAAAATGTGAACTTGTTCTTTCTTTTTTTTGTTAGGATTTCTGCGTGGTTCCATATTGCTCTTTTCTAGGCCAATTTTAAGTGTAGCACTCTTCAGAAAGTAGAACCCCTATAACATATTTCACACTGCTCTTTTCTCAAGGGTCTTCAAATCCACACTCTGACCTTGCGCTTCACTGGTAGTTCTGGCAATGTACTCTTTAGATGCTGACCATGCGTTTTAGCCCACTTTTCCACCTCTCGTTTGTATGATGCCTGGTTTTGATTGCCTTTGCAAGAGCACAGCACCAGGATTGTCATAGTGCCAAAGCTCAAAGTCACCTTCTACCTGGATGGAATGATTCTCAAGGTGTTGCCAGAGAACTGCACAGATGTCATGTGGCATCAGCTTCTGTCCATAGAGAGAGTGATCCTGAGGAAAAGAGAGCACATCATACACTTCACTGTGTCCTCTGCCTGAGTCCCTGCAGGAATGGCAGGAGGGTTTGTACATACATATAGACTGGTGACAAATAAAAAAAGCCCTTATATTAAGTGTTTTCGAAAGGTAGTGCGTATCACTGACATGATAGTGGCATGTTAGTGTGTGGGTGCTGCACAGAGTGAATCAAACAGCAGTGCAGCTGGAGTTCTAATGGTGGTTGCGAAGATCTAAACAGCTTTCTGAATAATGTTAGTATAAAAAGAAAACAGGATCAGTTATTTAAAAAATAATAAAATTAAGTGTCTTAAGATTTTGTATTGGTAGTTTTCATTATATGCATGTGTAATTCCCAAATAAAACTTTCATTTGTCAGAAATATCACTTGTGTAAGATAAGCAAATTTATAACATCATTTTTCTTAGCTCAGTAGTTTTTTTGGTAACTGTATGAATTCCGTTATTGCCATGTATAAACACACAACCAACTATCAATGGATCTAAATTGACTTTCTGATGGCTGGTGGGAAGAAAGCTGAAATCATTCACTTCAACAATAATTGGACTTGATGGCATTGGCCCTGTACTCAGTGCATTCAGGGTCAACAGGTGAAAAGGATACTGATTCCTGAAATTGCTACAAATTTTCAGATATAGAGATGGTGGAGTTGTGTATAAACTCAGTATGGGAGTTTGTCCCTGAGTGCTGCTTCATGGCAAAGTGGGAGATTGCATCATTTTCTGTATTCTGGAGTCATATGAAAGTCTGAGTCACTGATTGAAAGATAATTTCTTCTTTTCCAAGACAATAGCCTCATTTTCTTACCATTATTGAGGTCAGTTTTGTCAATTGTGCACATTCCAACCCAGTGGCTCAATTCTGCACCCTATTTGTCCCAAAAGACATACACAGAGCTACTCTACAAACCACATGGTAACTTATATTACAAGGTAGTAACACAGATGTGACTCATGCTCTCCACACTGCCCTCACATATGATGCAGAGTGAAATGTTTATTTCTTTGAAGAATATCTTTGCAATATAGATTATCCATCATTTTTGTTTGTATAATATCCTAAAGCACACAGGGCCCAGCTGGTATCACACTGAAATGCCATTGTACCATTTGCATGTCACTGGCAGTAAAAGCTTCTAACAGCATGTAACTCTATGTGAGCCTTATTTGGGGCTTTGATGGCTTTCAGCTGGCTGTCATCGCATCTCAGCTTTTTCTGGCATCAGTGACAGCAGCAGCCTGGCAGGCAGCCTGCAGAGCAGCAGTGCTTTTCCATCACTACCATTCCACATCCAGAGACATGATCAATAATCTGAGACCAGTGAAGGGGGCCAATAGGACCATTACAAAACTTCCAAAACCACAACAATGAACCTACCTTTGTCACATGGACTCACAGTGAAAGAAAGCTGACAAATATTCAATTTGACGATTTATATAAACTTCCATTTTATTATATATTCTATAAAAAAAGATTTCTGGTGTATAGTTCTTTGACCTTCGTAAACGAATGACATGTTTCCATTTCATTTACAAAATGGTTCTATAAAGAACCATCCATTAAAAGGTTCTGACATTGTTCCCAAGAATCCATTTGGTCATCTTTATATTTAAGTCTTATAAAGCCCTTCTCCTTAAGATGGGTAAGAGTTATAATCTGCTATTTGCACCTACTACTTGCACATATGGTCCATTCATTTTTCTCTGCAGGCATTTACTCCAACCCCTGAATATGTGACTAAAAGATAACTCACATAGTGCTAATTCTATGCATTTTTTCTTTTTTTTTCATTTGGCCATTTGGTTTGTCAAATTTCCTATGTACTATGTCTTAATCTTTCAAATGATGGAGGAACTTCGTTCTAAGGTGAACATAATCAGGAGCAGACTGGAAGAGTCTTTGCATAGGCCGTTACTGCAGATCCATTTTAAAGTTTACAAGATAAAAGTTATATTATGGTCAAAACATTACTATGCTATATATATATCTGCAACCTACATGCAGTGAGGTGACACAAAGTGTTTTGCCTCTTTAATTCATATTAAGGGTATATATGTATATAATTGAATAAATACTTATATGTACAGGTTAAAAATAAAGGTCTAGATAATTCGTCTTCAGGACCTCCTTGCAATATTTCTCTCAGTCTAACAGTAGGACTGTAGTATCTCTTTGTACTACCTCTCTACAAATTGAACTGGGATATTTCACCTTGTCATAGCATGTGAATGGAGCAATATATCAGGATGTATTAGAGGAGAATCTCATCAGTTCCCAAAAAAATAATTATCTGGGCAGAAGATGGACCATAGCCTCATACTCAAGAACAGTTTCTTAGGAGGGTCTGCTGACATGGATCACATTGAAACTGTATAGACAATTTTGAAATTGTGAGAGACAAGCAGAAGGAACTAATGGCAATTTGCCAAAAAGAATGGGCAACATTTGAACAAAAATATTTTCATCTTAAAGCTGTAATTCTGAACATTACCTAACAAAGCATTCTATTAATTTATTAAATTGAGGTGAATACTTTAACACTGTTGATTTTAAACATATCTTCATTTATGCTATTAAGTTAACAAAATGTAACTTAATTAACCTTTAATTAAGAAGTTCAATAAACTCAAAAATTCACATAGATGAAAAAATGTAACTGAAGCATGAGGACATACAGAGGCTAAATTTGTGTACATTTCCTACATTTTTCTTTTCTTTTCAGAAGATAAGCCCTATATTGCACATTACTGCTCATTTTCCTTCACTGACAGTCAGGGTTTACAAGAAGACAAGAAGTAGTTTAGAACTAGAATACGTTTCTGCAAGGAAATGTGAAGTGTGATTGCATACATTTGCACTTATGGCATTTGGCAGACACCTATATCCAGAGTGATTTACAATCATTAGTTACAGTGACAGCCCCTCTGGAGCAACTGAGGGTTAAGTGTCTTGTTCAAGGACACAATGGTAGAAAGTGAGGGTTTGAAGGGTGCGACTTTGCCATCAGGTTCAAAGGCAAGCTAGGCCACTACCACCCCATACTAACACATAAGCTCATTTTCTGATGTGCATGCCCAAAAACAAAAAGGAAAGACAAAAAGACTCAAACAGCTCAGAGGAAAAAAATCTACTCACACACTGGGAGACAGGATATAACACATGTGGAATGGTGCCAATATCTCAAAAACTGTTGGAGAAGAAGTAGCACTAAAATTCTGCTATAAAAAACAAAACAAAACTTAAAAAGAACAGTTGTGTGATTCACACTAAATGAATCACAAATGTGTAAATCACTCTTTAATCTCCATAAGTGATCTTTATCCAGGCAATATACTTCAATTGTGTTACAGTTATTAGCATGTCTCATTCGATCTCCATGGAGACACAGCATGACTGTTAGCAAGGGACGTGTGCATTTTGTATGTTGTTTTCCTACAGGAACATCTAACACCCTGGCTCAATGTAGCTGAGTCTGTGTTTTGATACTCTAGTCCTGGAGTGCACATTCTGCATTTATAAGAGGGAGCTTCATTAAAAGTCACAAGTAAAGAGACACAAAATACAATACCCATGTCTCCTCATCCTGCTCTGAATTGGATATA
>JBBJLS010000023.1:5551431-5562440 GCA_037577275.1 Bryconaethiops microstoma
TATATGTGTGTGTATTAGGGGTGTCACATGATTTTAAAAATATATCTAATTAATTAATCTGAATTAATTGCACATATTTTTGCTGTATATAAAAAGGTAATATGAATTTTGGCATATAAGTGAATGAATAATCTGCATTGCAGACTTGCAGACATCGTCTCTTTTATTTAATATCTGTTTTTGCAATGTTCATGTGCAGAAATGGTCACAGCAATCAAAAATATGACAATATACTAAGGGGAAAAAATGGTTCAGCAAGAACAATGATACCATCTTTAAGGTTCAGTTTAAGACAATGTACATACATGCACAGTTGCTCTGATGAATTACACTGCCTTGTCGAAAAATGCTACCGTAGCACAAATCAACAACTATTGACCCTATGTCACGATGGGGCTATGACATCACAATGGCCGAAATGCAAACCAAAGTAAACCCTGAACAGACACGACCTCAGGTAATGGTGATGGTCAACATAAAACAAAGCTGTGTTACAATGAAACTTAAATACCAAATTAAAACACAAAACAGCTGTTGTGACTCAATCACATATGTGTGTCAACTTAAAAGTCTTTTAAACAAACTGAAACATTGGTGGCCTCTAGCAGCCTCCGACTGGGGATGTGACAGAAACGCCCCCCATGGAGCCACTATTGGATGCCCAAAAGGGCCTCCAGGCCAACACAAAGGCCGAGGCGGGAAAACAGAAAGGCCCCTCTGATCCCTCCGGGGCCGGGCTCCACTCGAGAGCCCCTCTCTTACGTTCAGGGCAAGGTCCCCTTCAGTCATAGCTACCCTCGGGGGTCTCCTCCGAGGTGGAACCCCTTCGGGGCATAGCCCCTCAGCGCCCCCCCCCAAAAAAAATATTTGGGGGAAATTCCCGGGTCTCTGACAGGGCCCCGCCAGCATCCCCCGACCCTAAGGATGCACCACTGGAGCATCAGGTGGTCCAGGCCCCATCCAGGGTGGTGGCGGGGGAGGCGGCAGAAAAAGCAACCCCCATGTTGGAACAGGCGCCACCGTTTCAGGAGCAAAGGCCGGGGCGGGAGCCTTGGCTTCAGCAACAGGGGCCACACGAGTCAGGGCCACAGGAACAGGAGCCACGGCGAGAACCAGGGCCTCAGGAACAGGAGCCACGGCAAGAAACGGGGCCTCAGGAACAGGAGACACGGCGGGAGCCGGGGCATCAGGAACAGGAGCCTCAGTTGGAGCTGGGGCCTCAGGAACAGGAGCCACGGCGAGAAGCGAGGCTTAAGGAACAGGAGCCACAGTGGGAGCAGCACGATGGCCAAAATGCAAACCAAAGTAAACCCTGAACAGACACGACTCCAGGTAAAGGTGATGGTCGACAGACAACAAAGCTGTGTTACAATGGAACTTAAATACAAAACTAAAACACAAAACAGCCGCTGTGACTCAATCACATACATGTGTCAACTTAAAAGTCTTTTAAACAAACTCAAACAATGGCGGCCTCTAGCGGCCACTGACTGGGGATGTGACACCCTATCAAAAAATACTACCTTAAAGTTCAAACAGTTTAAATAGTTCATAGTCAGTTTATAACACTGACAATAATGAGAAATAGGCACATAATATGCATAATCCGAGAAAAATATTTTGTATTTAAAATATGTATTTTACAAGCAGTCTATCAATTCATGTTACCCTGACGAAAAATGCACCTTGGAGCTTATACAGTTTACACAGTCAGTTTATAACACTAATAATGATGAGAAGTAGGCAAATAATATGCATAATCAGAGAAAAATATTTTATTTAAATGAGAAGCGCCTAGATATATAGATAGATCTTTAGAGGTACATAGAGCCAGTTTATTCAAACTTCTAATATTGAGAAATGCTACTCTGTGTTCTGATTATTCATGTTGCCTTGTGGAAATATTTTCGCTGATTAATCACACCACCTGACTTTAACCTAGTCTAGGCTAGCTCTGGTTATGAGGTGTTTCAAAGCTATGCAATATGTGCAATAAATTATGACACCAACAGGGTGATAATTTGGTCATGAGCACATTATTAACTCAAAAATACCTACAGGGGGCCATTTCAGGTGAACAGGGCAACTAGTCCACAGAAAACATACTGTATAACAGATTATTGACATTAACAAAGACTTTTTATGCACTGTTTTTCATTTAGCTATGTATTAGGAGATTCCTCAGTAAAGGTCTTAATATTGAATTATTGAAATAACATGTAAATTTTAATAAATGCAGGTGTCTAGAAGATTTTTAGTTCTGAATGCTGAGAAAAGCTGACTTAGTATTACATGTATTTTAATAACCCAGTTAGATTTCAGTATACATGCACTGATTTTGTGAATGGTGTCATGAGTACAAAGAAAATTGACATAATTTCTCTGTATAGTGTCTTTTCTTATAATAAAAAGAATAGCAAAAAAAAAACATCTTCAAAGTGAATTTAAAAATACCTCTGTCAGACAAAAACAGCTACCAAATTAGAAGCTATCAGCGTTAGATGAAGGAATTTTAGATGATGATGAAGAAGAAGAGGTTCTTCCTTTGGCTGTTTAACTGCCTTAAAAAATATGGTACATATTATACCATGTTACGTTGCCCTGTTAAGTGCCTTGCATTTCCATTTGTCTAGCTGTATAGGGTTTCTTGAATGCGGGGACCTTATATCAGAAGGTGATACTTTGCGCCTCATAGTCACTGTTTCATTTCAAATCCAGTGCTGGAGACCAAGGCCATAAACAAACATAGAAATAAATGCACTGTTCAATCAAACATAGACTGCATTGAATATTCTGGCTTGTACATCTGTGTTCACACTCAGCTATTCAGTGTTTTGCACAAAATAATTCACCAGTTAAACCATTTGGCTTCAGAAAGAAAATCACCAGTAGCTGAGCAACCCAAAAATGGTTCTACCTGGATCTTTGTGAGAGTTTACTATGAGGGGAATAGTCTTTGCAAAGACAATTGCTGGCATGAAGACAATTTGGAGGGTAAATGTAGTTTATTAAAACATTTAATTAAGCTAGAATAAATGACTACCTTGAATATGGAATTCCATTATTTCCTTATATAGGGGCAGAAGACTTCAACCTCAATTTTCTAATCTTGCCCTTCTAAATGAACCACAAATAGTAATGGCAATTAACTGTCCATCATATACATCATATAACTATACAAATCTCAGAAAGATTTGGCAAACTTGAAAATACCTGCGTCCAGTATGTTTCAAGAAGTTTCCAAATTTACTTTACTTCTACATGTTTCACACAACAACATGGACAAAAGAAATGTACTTTTAAATGAGTACTGCTATACATATTTATTTTCCATTATAGAAGCTTTTATTGCTTTCATATAGACTGCCAGTTAAATGTACACAAAATTGAAAGGTTTTTATATTAAAGTTATACTTTCTGATTTTGGAGTTTGCTAAAGCAGTTTTAAGACACAACATAACAGAGTCTTAAAATAAAACACTTTTAAGACAGATTGGGTGCAGGTGCAGGAATACAAGAACAAACCTTGAGACTGATTGCTAAGAGCTTGTTTTTAGCAAGCTAGTTTTTAGCAGATTTTTAGCAAGTTAATATCGTAGCCTACACTGGCAGCTACTGTACCATTATAAGTGATTTACCAACAGCCTTTGCTCTGTAAATCTCTACATGAGTTCCTGAGTTCTTGAGACACAGACAGGCAGAAATCTGTGGAGCCAACAACAACAAAAAAATGATCTGGCAAACCAGTGCTGTCTTAGGAGTCCCAACGAGCTGTGCAATTTCAATCAATGCAAATTGAGGAGTCCCAATGACCTGTTTGTCAATTTCAATCAATGCAAATACTCTCTAACAAGTGGGAAGAAAAGGGTTAACGCACTTTAGCCTGTCATAATCCCTGCTGCAGCACTCCACGTTGCAAACACTGTAGGCTGTATGACATATGAGTGTGTGAGAGCTGTAGCAGTCATGCTGCTGTACCGCTCAAACCACACAGAGGTAGCATTGTGTGAAAGAGGCAGAGGAACCTCTTTTTAGCCAACACTGAATGCATACATGTCATCATTCATGCTGCTGCCCCTTACTGTGGCATAGGAGACTTCATGTATAAGTCTCCATGTATTATCTCCAATACATGTCCTTAACAACATAGGGTTTCTCTTTTTAACAACCATCACCTGACCCTCAAATGTGTCTAGGATAACTTCAAACAGAGAGAAGAACATCAATCATTCCCTTTCAATGGTAGAATTTGTTTAGGCAGTTTAGGTGTTATTTTGTCTGCCATTGTATGCTCCCTAACTATAATGCAAAGGCTAAGATAAGGCTGACAATAGAGATTCCTTCTTGTCCTGATTGGTTGGTGTTGGTTGTCAATATTGTGTTTTTTTCTCCTGTTTGGGCAACCACAGAGACCAGATTCTGTCCCTTGAGTGTATATTATTGACAGCTGCAAAACGTTAGAAAATATGTTTTGAATTAGATTTAAATTGCTGACCTTTTAAAGGTTAAGTGATGATAGTAGAATCCCAGTTATACAAACCAGGGCTGCAAAACAGACAAAGAGAGAAAGAAAGTCAATGAGGAAAATTAACCAAACACATCTGTTGCTTGTGCACAAAACCACTTCCCAATGGTATCCTTAATATCTGTATCATCAAGAAAATAGGCTCCTTAATCACCTTCATTAGTCAAGTTGGTCAGACAGTAACAAATCAATAATGGTGAAGAATTGCACCAATTCCACCTGTTAATGGCAACTGCATATTCATATGGCAAATAAGTGTAAGGCATCAATTATGATCACACAGAGTGTCATCATTATTTCAGGCTGTTGCAGAAGACCTGCACACATATTGTACAAACAAACACACATATACACACAGACACATATATTGTAAGGTGCTTTTAATTGAGTCATGGCAAATGATGATTCATTCTCTCCCGAAGGTTAGATTTCTGCCAATTTAAAAACTCTCCTTACAAAATATATAGAGAACATTTGAGGCTGTGACAGTATGTGCCTTGTGCTTCTTTAGAGGACAGCATTTTAGATAACTGTTTGTTTGGTATGTCTGCATTTAACAAATACCCCTTTGTTACCACATAGTTAAAAGCCATTGCATCCACGACAAACCTATATTTATTGGGAACCTTCAAAAGTGGAGCAAGGGCAATTGTTTTTTACCAGGCATTAAAACAGCTTGTGAGAGTGGTGCTTTGACAAAAAGGGGAGCTGTCAGTGTCCCCCATCACCACAAAGAACAAGGTCTTGCGGACGAGGGGGACAGACAGGCAGTCCATGTGCCTCAGCTTGGGGGAGGCACGCAGTGTGTGTAATTTATCCTTCCTTCTCAGAGGAGCCCACCACTCCATCTTTGTCAGCTAAGCGTTTTAGCTTGTCGCCAGTCGCAATTTAATGCTTAAAAGGCTCTTGATATTAATTATTGTTTGTCCGTTTGCTTTATGGCAATGTGTGGTTGTGACATAGCAATGGGGGCACTCCAGTCAAAATGAAAAATTCAGTCAATGTAAGCACAGTCTGTTTTAAACATACAGACTCACCATCTACAGCAATGCCACGGTAGTCTTGAGAGCAAGATTTTCTTGTTTGAAGAGTAAGAAAACACCCTTAAGACATAGCTTGAAGGCAGAAGGAATGTCAGGTGTTCTGGGTTGGATTTTGGGCGTGGGCTGTTTTGATTTTTTATTTTTTTTTTAGCTACTGCATATGTAAGTCATATAGCTAACACTTCTTCTAAGAAGCTGTGCACCTTGTTGCAGCAATATACCTGTAAGTGTTAAAATATAATATATACAAATATATACACACATACAAATATATTCAGTATGCCTTATATGGACAAACTATACATAAATGACACACTGCTGCCCGCACCCCCTGCTCAACGAACAGTCTCACAGTTGTGGGTGGCCCAGCTCATGATGACTTCACATTATTAACAGAGTGTAAAACTGAAAGCAAATAATTGTCAAATTCCACCATTCTCTGTTAATGTCTAGTAGGCTTGAGGTGGTTTTACTCAGAGGATAATGTGTGACTGTGTATTGTCATTGCCATGTTATTATCATTACATGATATCTATGCAGCTGAAATGAGGAATGACAGTATGTAGGAGATTGCACTGTTGGACTGTGCCTGCCAAGTAGGCAAACGTTTGGATTACTGATCCAAGTAATCTAAATGTATCTAAATGTTAGTTGGCAAGATATGCTAGCTGACCAACTAGCCTTCAGGATGCCAAAACACAGCACTATGTACTATTGAGAATGTACTATATATACTGCTATAAACCATTATTCATGGGGCATATCAACAACTCCTTACTCCCACACACAGCAAAGCTAAGGGTGTGCTCAAGCCCTGATATTGGTGTCTTCAGTCACTCTCTGTCTAAATCATTCCTAGGACTTTTAAGAATTGGTTACTCAAAAAACAGAAATGACATGTGGGATGAAGACGACAAGATGAAAGCTACAGTCAGCAAAGTACCTGGCTTTTAGATATGTAAATATGAAAATTATATAGAATGGTTTTGTGTCAAAACAATACAGTGCTGTGCTATATAACATGCTCATGTTAAATATTAGCTTTAGGCTGGAATTCTCCTTTAAGATTTGAATGTCCTTAGAATTCAACAATATACTAAATTAGACAAAAGATATTAAAAACACATGAAATCTTTTTAATGATATGTACTTATTTCGCTAACAAAACTTAAACATACCATGTTGCACAGTATGTGTAATTACGTAAACACTACTCATTAGAGTATATTTAATTATAAAAACAAAATTCTATTGTAGGTCCTGATGTATTTGTCTGTGTATGTAATTTTTTTCACTTTTGGAAGATTCGTAGGCATAAGCACACCATGGTATAGTAGGTCTCATTATTGTCATGATTTTGAGAGAAAACTCTGACCTTCTGGGCTGAGCCCAGCGGTCTAGTGCAACAGTGGTGAAATGATGACCACACTATGAGCTGAGGTGACATTTCTTTAGAGTAAAATAGTCCTGGAGTTGCTTGTGCTAGGCAAAGTATTTTTGTCTTATTAATTCTCCAGGATAATAAGTCTTGACAGAGCCTCCCAAAGCTGATCCATAAAGCAGCCCTGCAGAGAGCTTTGCCTAGGCTGGCCTTTTGAAGAAGTTATTGCTTTGATGTATGAGGGAGCAGATAAAACAGCATGGGGAGTGAAGAGTAATTGCACTGGGTCTACAGGGGGACAGTATTTTGCCCACACAATGACTTCAATCTCTGCCTTTCTCAGGCAAATGGACAGTGGATCATAGTGTGTATTGCACAGACCACAAAAATGCTAAATAATTTGCCTTTTTTAGATGCCATAAGATGAATTGCTGTGCCATGATATATAATGAACACTTGATTGTTTTGTTTCCTTTGCAAATGATGGCAGTAACATGACGGTTATTGCAGGTGTGTTATGTCAACCCTGTAGTGTTGAGAAAAATGAGAAAATTCTTATTATGTTGGAATCACAGCCTATTAGATGTCCTGTCTAGCATGGAATTGACAAGTCTGATTTGTAAGTCAATAATACATTCCATAATAGTAAGAAAAAATTGGTATGAGAGGTTTTAAGCCAATTATATGGCTCTCTACAGCTGCACATGGCTTTATGGGTGATCTGTTTTGAACTAGCATTAAACGTGACAAATTAAACACCTCATATTTGATTCAAAGTTAACTATTTAGATAGACTCTGTTCAGTTTAATTGGCTGTGACCATGTTGAATGAGGTTCAGTTACATTTGAAATTCATGCAGATAGGTTTCAACTAAGTATCATTGTGCTTTTCTCATTTGTACCTTCACATTTAGTCGAAAACAACTGGTTGAAGCAAGGGAAGATGCAAAGCAACTGAATCCGTGACATCCACAGGCAGCACTGGGAAAATGTGCAAAAATGCTCTGATCAAGCTGAAGTAGATATACTCGAGCTGAAAATTACTTAAAAATGAAAGTGGACCATCAAAATGGTCTCAAGTTTAAGTGTTTATATGAGTGACTGGCTACGGACATTTCAGTCCTCGGCAGTTATGTCTAATGCGCAATCTATATTGTTATGCAGGTTTGAGTCTGAAGTGGATTTTGGCCGCTTTAGTGTATGGATGCAATTGCATTTTTCTTTCTTTCTTTCTTTCTTTCTCCCTCCCTCTTTCCCCATCTCTCTCTCTCTTTCTCTCTTTCAAGATAACCTTACCACAAGATGGTCTCGGTGAACTTTCAGCATACAGTAATGACCATGCATATGTAAATAATATGTAGATATACATAGTGGTGTTCAGAAATACCAGTATTCTTCATCTCTATTCACATATTATAACCTTAAACAAATTCACCAAGAACACAAAGGCAAGCAGTTTCCAGCATGGTAAACAACATCTTGTACCTTAAAATAATCAGTCAGTGATGCTTGGTGCAAAAGTAAGAGCTTAAAAGATCTGCCTTCCTTCAGGGCAGTACAATTTAATCCAAACTACTGTACTGACAATTTATGTTTTACTGATTCATTTACAAGGTCTATGCACTAGCAGCTGGATTAAATCTAGTCTTAGACTAAACTGCAATATTGATGGTGATGCATCATTAAAAAGCCTATTTAGTCCATGCTCCGACTTAATATAAGTCTGGTAAATTGTCCCTAGATGTCATTATTTTAATCATGCACGTAGGTGCAATGTAATATTAGATATAACGTACACAGTTTGGTGATTTCTTTCCTCAAACACACCTGGTTCAACTCACCTGTGCTTTATTAGCCTAAAGCAGTATAACTCAGCCCATCTACAGTAAAGAGGTGTTTTAGTCCAGGGGAGCTACACAAATGTTATAAATGGACTTCAAGAAAAAAAATAATAATGAGATGCAGGAATAATATAGGATAAGAGCCCTTTGAACTAGCAGAATTTGCTAATTATTCACCAATTGTCTGAATACTTTAGGACATACTGTTGGTCAATAAATCATTAAACATTGAACATATGTAATTCAATAGCTAAAAAAAGCTATTGTTGTATATGAAGGACATATGCAGTTTTTTCCCTGCAGTGGAAGAATCCCTATCTCTGTGAAATGACAGTGTATACAACTTCACACCTTTCAGAAAGTGTTAGGATACATTTATAAAAATCAAATAAATCTGTTGACAGATTATGTTAGATATTCTTAATGTCAGCTGTAGCCCGCACAATAGTTTGTCATCATGGGCTAGATAGACTTATTTTAGTCTTTATATTTTCACTTGAATCTGACTGTAACATGTTTTATGCCAGTTATAAAACAAACAAATTCGACAATTCTTTTTATTAGCTCAGCAGTCTTCAGAAATGCTCATTATATTTTGATGTAACGGGTCATTTAATATTTCACTGTATGCAAGCGAGCCTACAAGGTAAATTCTCAGTCTGCAAACATCTGTATTGGATAATCCTTGAATCATCCATAAGCAATAGGATACAAAAGAATAATTTCTGCCCACCTGTCATCCTGCCATCACCAGGTTTTACATCTAGGCAGCATATTTATATTCACAACGCTGTCTTTTGATGGCAATCTTCAGCACATTTAGCAGCGCTGACTCCCATCTCTGTATTCTCTGTATTCTCTTCATTTAATAAATCATCTATTAAATGTCTTCATTGTCTCTTTACTGTCTTCATTTCAAATACAGTAGCTGTAGATGTATTCCCTTACCTTTCTTCACTTTCCAACAGGGACGACTACCATATTTTCTGAATGTTTTTGTTGGTTCTTTGAATCGCTTGTTTGTCTGCTAAAGCTGTCTTTCCACAATCACATGAAAAGCAAAAATAAATATACTCCATATCCACAAAAAAAACTAATAACGACTGAACTGATAATGGAGACCATGATCTGTTTTTAGGTCAATATATTAAATTAAATGCTCTCAAAAACAAAAATGCCAGAGAGTGTTCTTCATGCAGGGCTGCAGAAGAACCATTTTTGTGTCCAAGAAAAGTTTTAAGTGGATAATATGTTGGCAAACCATTTCTGTAAATGTGTGAGTCTGAAGAACCTTTTTAATGTTTAAAGAACTTAAACTATAAATTATGGGAAGGCTCCTTGAGCTGTTAAGAAACCATGTTCTTCTTCAGTGTGACCTATTAGAATTGTACAGAGGGAATATGCACTGCCCGTCTTGGATTTAACTAAGCAAATAGGTAAGAGCCTCCCATTGGATAATTTCTGCATGGATGATTATGTTTCAGCTGGAAATAAGTTATTTAATCCGAAATTATGCAGTGAGTAGCTTCTCATTTCTTAAACATGTCAAACGACACATCCTTTGGTCGTGGGAAAGATGTTAATCTGTTTCGGAAGGGTCAAATTATTGGCATGCATCAATATCTAAGGAGATTGCTGAAAATACTAAAATTGGGTTAAGAACTGTCCAATGCGTTTTTAAAAACTGGAAGGATAGTGAGGAACCGTCATCAACACTTCTGCAAAGAGAAGTGTTTGGGACTAAACAGCTGTGTTGCCTTAAAACCATATATTGGTGTGGCTAATTGAAAAAAAAAAGGCTTCAATTTGCCGGGGAGCATAAAGATTGGATTCTGGAGCAATGGAAGAAAGTCATGTGGTCTGATGAGTCCAGATTTACCCTGTTCCAGAGCGATGGGCACATCAGGGTAAGAGGAGAGGCAGATGAAGTCATGCACCCATCGTGTTTAGGATACTTGCCTCTGTACCAAAAGGTCATGAATATTACCTTCAGCATACCACCGCTGGGTTCCTGAGCAAGACCCGGAGACAATCCCCTGTAGTTAGGGAATGGAAGTCACTTTGGATAAAAGTGTCTGCTAAATCCTGGGCAAGTCAGACCACAACCTGGTGCACCTTCAGCCCACCTACCTACCACTGGTTAAGAGGCAGCCAGCCACAGTCAAGACAGTGAGGGAGTGGTCAAAGGAGGCCAGTGCAGCCCTGCAAGACTGCATGGA
>JBBJLS010000023.1:5562540-5573188 GCA_037577275.1 Bryconaethiops microstoma
GTGGCTGAAAGGAGAACATTGTCCAGACTTCAGTCTATCACGGACAATGTGGACCACCCACTCCACAGGGTGGTGAATGATCTGAGAATTACCTTTAGCCACAGACTGACCAGCTTAAGGTGCTCCACTGAACTCCAGAGAAAATCCTTCCATCCAACTGCCATCACACTCTACAACTCCTCCCTCAGTCACACACCAGTGCAATAATCTGTGCAATAGTCTGCTGCTACTTTCTGTTTATTTATTACGGGTTAAAAAAAACTATCATTGTGTGGAAGACTATGTGCATTATTTTCGCTGTGCAATACTCTTACCAAGTTACCAAATATTATGTGCAATATCGTATGCTGCCCTCTATGTGGCGCTAACTCAGTAATTACTGTAACACCTTATGTGCAATATTATCACTTCTATTCATATTACAGTTGTTTCCACTGATTTTTATTTTTACTCAGATATAAAACTATTTTATTTGGATTTTTATTTTTATCAGATTCAATTTAGACTTTATATTACACTTATTTTATTTTATTACTGTATTTTTCTTACTTTTATTTTATTTTACACTACTACTCTGGTGTCATGTGTCTCTCTGTGTCTGTGTGATGTCTGGAATAAATAAAGTTTTCTGATTCTGATTCTGAAATGTAAATGCCTGGTGCCTACTGTACAACCCTGTTGGTGTACTGCTATGATCTGGGGTTGCTGCACTTGATCATGTCTAGGTTCAGTAATATTATGTGCCCAAAGAATGAGGTCAGCTGACTACCTGAATATACTGGATGACCAGGTTATTCCATCAGTAGATTTTTTCTTCTCTGATGGCACAGACATATTCAAAGATGACAATGCCAGGATTCATCGGGCTCAAATTGTGAAAGAGTGGTTCAGGGAGCATGAGGCATCATTTTCACACATGGATCGGTGTGACTCTCACATGATCACTTCAAGATCTTGGCGACCAATTAATGCAACTCTGGATGAAGTAAATGCTCTGACATTGCAGAAGCTTATCAAACCGATGCCACAGCGATTGTGTGCTGTAATCAAAGCTAAAGGTGGTCCAATGAAATATTAAAGTGTGTAACTTATTTTTTGGATGGGCAGTGTATTATAAAATAGATACATAATAAAATTAAATGTAATTAAAAAATAAAAAAGGCATCTAGGGGCTTGACTTTGACATTTAGGCATGCCCATAAAGTAAGATCTTGCAGCTTTAGCATCCTTTTGGTGCACTGATGGAATGACACTCTGAACTACCACACTGCAAAAACATAACAAAAATTGGTATCTGTCTTTAAGGTCTACAAATAAATTTTAATTGATCAAGGTATGAAAGGGCTCTTGTCTTTTAGGTCATATAGTTGTGCAGTTTCTCTGTATATTATGTAAGAATTGCTTCTACTGCTTGTACACTGTAATGCGTGGCACAGCCTACTAAGGCATAAGAATGGGATTCTAATTATCTCATTAGCATACTTTAACAATCACAACCTAACCATCACAACTTAATCATCTTGTTCTCATTCCTAACTATGTTTTGGTCACAATTTAGCAATCACATCTTAATTATCTCATTCCCATGCCACAACTTAACTATCACAACTGAATTTACTTATTCCCACACCTTACTAAACCAAGGCTACAAATTTGGGCCCCATTCCCAGGTTTTCACCAGTAGGGCTCCAACCTATAATCAATTATAACTCACTCATTCATCCTTCAAATGACAACCTTTGAAATGACTACATGATGTCTGTTGATTGAATAGACAGTGAATGGCTGGCTCAAAATACATTACTATGTATGAATAAAGCATTGGACATGGGAGTACATTTTGGAATGGTATGGAAAAACTCAGTAGGTATTGACTGCCTGCATTTGGTTCACACAGAGCTTCTCAGTGAGTCACTGCCAACTTCAACAGCTAATTTACTACTGATGAAATGCTCTCCTTGGTAGGAATTACAGTAAATAAACACTCCAAGGATGTGTTCTCTGACACAGCATGCACATATACATATTGCATAAACCTCATAAAACTTAATTTTCCCCAGAAAAATTCATATGAGACTGGGCTGTTTTTTCCCCTCTTGGCCCACCCGTGGTCTCATCTCCCATCTTTCCTCCTGTTTCATCACTCTGTCTTGCTGCAGTAGACCTGGGCAGTCCTCAGTGGCTCCAGCTGTGACATGCCTGTCAGTCTGACCTTGAATCACTGAGCAAGCCCAGTAACCAACCAGAGACAGGCAGTGACAAATTAGCACCGCAGTCTGTTGCCCCCGAGACAGCCATGTGGAAAAGTTGGGCTCTTAACTGAATGTGATATATAAAAACAATAAAATATGCAGTAGTGCCAGTTTCGGTCAGAGAATTGTGAAAACAGCAACTCAGGAGTATTATTCTTCGATTTGAAAAGTGACTGGCTGAGAGTATGTGACAAAAGAGCTCAATGAGAAATGCTGATGCAACTTGGTTTAAGCCTTATCCATGCTCATCAACATAAAATCTCCACCAGATCTGAGACAAGCAGCCTTATAATATGACTAATGTGATTTTTTTGAGACAGGCGAAAAAAAAGAGAGAAAGAGACAGGCTGAAGGACTAGAAGCTTCACCTTCACTCTTGCCTTGTGTTTTTCATCTCAACTTGCTCTATTTGTCCTAGAAAGTTGGAACCAAATAAGGGGGAGAAATGAAAGCAATTTCCACCCCACTTTAAAACGATTTCCATTTTCATGAGTTGTAGGGAGCTTATGGTTAAATTTGTAATCAGCCTCAAATTTAACTTGATGGGAAAAAAGAAATCTAATCTGATAAGGAGGTAATGAAGCTACACAGTAATTATCTAAGATAACCTATTTGTGGCACTGGTTGAGCAGTGATGAAAATTCTATTTAGCATAGCTGGCTGATTTCTCTATTGTGATCAGTGAGAAGATGTGCTTTATAACCCAATGCCAATTTACTTTGAACTCTGTTACTTTCTTTTAGGATTACACTATAAAATCTGTAGTATGTAATTTCAATACTAACACATTGATTAAATTGAATTGATTGAATGTATTTAACCTTGTGAAAACACTGCTACTGCTATTGTGCAGGGGAATCTGATATGTAACACATTACAAGGCTATAATCCAAAGCACAGTTAGCTTTAGGTTGGATTTTTGTTTTTTAGACATGCAGTTGCCACAAAAATTTTTTGCTACCTTCACTACTAATTGTGTTGCAGCACTCACCTCATTAAATTTATAGACCTGCTTACTAAAACTGACTAGATTAAGTTTGCAAACTTCTGGTTTGTGCGTATCTTGTCAGATTTGATGATGGTGCCGTCTCCAGTACCGTATGCTCTGTATGCTGATCTGGTGTTTATGTAAACAGTATATAGCCACTTTTCTTTGGGAACTCGAAATATTGATGTAGTTTGGACAGAACAACCGTTAAGTTTGCATGATTAAAGTCCCTGGGAATAGTGAAAAATCCCTCAGTATGGTGAGATTGCAAATCGGTGATGGCTTTGTATAACTCGCGTAGTGCCTCCTTAGCATTAGCATCGGGGGGGAATGTACACTATTACAAAAACAATGATGCTGCAGCAAATAATAAGGCAAATAATAACTTCTGCAACAAATAATGTCTACACTTCACTGCCACAAATTCCACCAGCGATGAACAGTGTTTGGAGATCATATCTGTGTTTCCACAACATTCAGTGTTGATGTAGACACACAGGCCGCCCCTGCTTGCTTTCTGGATCTGCTGGCATTTCTGTCCATGCAGATAACATGAATGGCCTTGTCAGGGATGTTGTCGTTCAACCAGATTTCCATGAAGATGAAATCAAAGCAGTCCCTCATTTCGTGATGTGGTCAAGTTTGTTTTCCCGTGACAGGGCTTTTGCCAGTATGATAGATGGAATGGCCTGGTTAGGTTAGCCTTTAGCTTAGCCTGGATGCCTCCCCGCTTACCATGCTTCTGGCTCGCGAGCACCACTTGCGCCATCTCTTCGCTTGGATGAGCACTGCAGGTGACACAGGGGAGGGCTTCAGTCAAGTTTAGAGCGTCTTCAGTCAAGTTTTTGTCTTTAAATCTTTCATTGAAGACTGCAGCAGTTGTATGGTAGTCTTTGTACACCTCTCACACAAGTTTTGATGACGAAAATGTCTACGGACGTAGAAAAAGAAAACTACAGAAATGCAACTATTTAGGATCCAGAGTAGCCCCTGTGTCCTAGAGCACCACCATCTTGGCACTCACTGATGTATATGGGAAGCAAAGGCCAGCCATATCCCACAGAAGAGCCTCTGTAGCACAAATTGTAGAAAAAATTATTGCTGGCTATGACAGAAAGGCAACAGAACGCACAGTGCATTATAGTTTGCTGCATTTGGGTCAGTGTAGCTGCAGACTAATCAGATTGCCCATGCTGACCCCTGTCTGCTGTCAGAAGCATTTATAATGGATTCGTGACCATCAGAACTGAACCATGGAGCAATGGAAGAAGGTGTTTGGGTTTGATGAATCATGTTTTTCTTACATCTTGTGAATACTTAGGGAAGAGAAGGATGCAAGAAGAAATGCATGTGTAGGCAGTGTAATGCTCTGGGCGATGCTGTACTGAGAGACTACGCCCTGGCAGTCATGTGGATGTTACTTTTCCATACTAGTCTAATCCAAGGAAGCCCCATCTCACAATTTAAATTACTTAAAGGATCTGCTGCTAATGTCTTGGTGCCAGAGAAGACAGAGAGAAGAAATTACACAAAAATATGTGGTAATAATGCAAAGACACTTAGATATGAACTAATTAACTACTCTGAAGACACCTCCATGGATTAATTCTCTTTCTTTCTCTCTCTCTCTCTCTTTCACTCTCTTTCTCTCTCTCTCTCTCTCTCTCTCTCGCTCTCTCTCTCTCTCTCTCACACACACACACACACACACACACACACACACCTACACACACACACACCTACACATACACACATATACACACACCACACACAGTGAACCTAATGAAAAATACATTGCTGCTTGTCACTCAAAGTGTACAATGTCTTTGTGGCTAAGATTGTTAAGAACATAGTGCTTAAGTTTAATGCTTAAGGTGTTAATTAAAAAAAAACAATCAACAGTCTTTTTAAGGAACTGATTTTTGAAAACTGCCTAATATGTATCCTAAAAATAGCCTATGCAGAATTTTTTACATTACATTACATTATATTTAAATCATTTGGGAGACCCTTTTATCCACAGCGACTAACAATATTAATGTTAGATTAATACATGAGGAACGAGCTTTAGGAGAGAAGATGCTCTCTGAACAGATGAGTCTTCAGGAGGTTTTATAAGAAGCAGATAAACACTTTCCCGTATTCAAGCACAGGAGGGGGATTTAGTGATGTAAGCAGAGGCTGCAGCCCCTGAAGGCCTTTTGACCACACGAGCATTTCTCCTCACATCCTGTTCAAAACTGCATGCACAAAAACGCAAGACGCACTTTCAGAATGAGGGTCCTGTACCTGGTGTTTATTTCACAGGGTAAGTGCATTTTAATGGGTTACACAATTTTTTTACAATTTTCTGTGATGACTTGATGTGTTGTTCATGTCGCTCTCATTCAGTCAGTGCCCAGCTACAGTGTGACAAAGCCTTCATCCATGCTACAGTCGGGAGCTCCTTAAACGTTGCCTGCAGATACAACAACCAGTTCCGCTTCAGTAAGAAGTACTGGTGTCTGGGGGAGTCACGAAACACATGTGAGATTTTGATGGACACAGACGGCTTCACCAAGGCTGGTCTCAGGAATCGGGCCAAGATCACAGATAAAGTGTACAGAGGCCTGCACATTTCAGTGATGAGTCTCCAGCTGGGGGACACTGGAATCTACTGGGTCGGAATTGACAAAATATATGCAGATATAATGTTTCAGATCCGTGTTAACGTAACAGAAGGTACGTTTAAAATCTGAAATATTTTGCAATTAACATGAAAACCACTGTCATCTCAATTTCTTGCATAGAAGAGTTTTATACATTATGCTAACACTGCTAAAGTATTTAAAAAAACACTTTTCACGTATCAGCCAATAGAGTCAACAGGCAAACTAAGCTGCACAAAAAAAAAAAAAAAACATTTTAAATTCTGCATTTTTGGAATATTAAAAAATAAATAATAATAATGGCATTTTAATTATTATTAGTAGTAGTATTAGCATAACTATTGTATATTATTATTAGCATACAGTCTTGATTTTAAAAAAAATCAAGAGCAATAGAGCATAAAATAAGCCAGGAAAAAAGTGAATTAATTTTCATCGTTAAACATTTATTGGTAATAAAATGTTCTACTGAATCGAATCGTGCTGAATTTCAGAAGCTGTAAGCAGGCCGAAGGTGTGGCCGGTGGGCTCCCCTTTCCTGACGTGTCGGGGTCAGCCGCTGATCCTTCGCTGCAGGAGCGAGAGAGGCACTCTTGTGCAGTATAGCTGGTACAGAAAGGGCCTCCCTGAAGCCGTGCTCCTACACAGCACCTCCGATCTCCCCCTGCACTGTGCCTCTCTCCTCCAGGATGGTCAGTTTTTCTGCTCCGCCCATAACGCAGTGAGCAGAGAGCACAGTGAAGCTGTTTTCATCACTGTCCTGCAGCCTGGACCCAAGGACTGTGTTTATTCACTCACGTCTGTAGGTCAGTTGTGTACACATTTATTTCCCACCTACTCAGTGGTCACTTTAAAGATTAGAAACTGTCCTCTCTCTCTCTCTCTCTCGCTCTCTCTCTCTGTCTCTTATATATATATATATAGGTTTATAGATATATATAGATTTTATAGTTTCATGGGTATCATAAAAAAAATAATCTAATTAATTACAAGCTCTGTGATTAATTCATCTAGATCCCTGGTGGCTAGATCCCTGGTGGACAATACCCCTTATATATATGTATATGTATGTTTGTGTATATATATATATATAAATACACATGTGTGTGTGTGTGTGTGTTTTTTTCCTTCCACTGTGTTTTTCCTTCCTTTCCAGGTTTTGAAAGCTACGACTGTAGAACAACTGCAATACCACCCAGCACAACTACGCCCCTGTGGACCACGACCCCGGTGGAGGTCCAGACCTCAGCACTTGTCACTTGGTCCAGCGGATGTGGAAACCAGTCAGTCCATGCCAATCAAACATGGATAGAAATCTTCCTTCTCAGGTTTGATCAAAAATGTACCGTACATTACAGTGTATCCATCTGGATTGCATGTAAATGAATGCAAAGTGCAGAAAAAATCGTCAATCCTTTTTACACCATTAGAAAACTGCAGGTGCTCTTTACAATGTGTGAACATTTCCTAATGAATGGACCAACAGGAATGTTCAAAATGTAGCAAAAAGTGATCCAAAACACTTTTTCAGGCCTGCTTGGTTTGGTGGAGACAGTGGCAGTATATTAAGAATCTACAGTAAGGTCTGTTGGGGGTATCTCGGTGTGGTATGGTGCATTTATGGAAACTGCCTGTGTTTCTCAGGTCGTGGTCAGGAGTGCCTCTGTGGTATGACATTACCCGCTGGATTCTCTTCACTGCTATGATGGTCTCCACATGCCTAGTGCACATGTGCACACGGTCCAGGGCCAGTAGACACAGAGCTACTCACAAACACCGGAAACATGTTTGGCTGTGGCCAAATCTCTGACTTTTACTGTTTAACTTTAATGTTTACTTATTACATATATTAGCATTTCTTTAAACCACCAAGTCATTTCTTAGGTTTAATAAACGTTAATAAAGAAACATTTACAAGTTGAGTATAATTAAAGTAATTATGCTGTATCTTTTCCTATGTGATTTCCCGGCCTGTGTCACATAATCTACTGCCATGTGGTTTATTGGAATTGTTCAGTTCTGCTGTTTGTCCTATAGGTAGGAGCCCTATCAAAGCTATTTCCATGAACAGTATTTTTATAGTAATGAGCCTTTTTCAAACAGTGAAGTACTTCTCAGTTTATGCAGATTTTTTCAAACCAATATATTCTAGTTTTTGGATACTTTACTCACTAATATAATAATATATTTTCTTCTTATATTTCCTTCACAGCAGGTTTTTATATCATTCCTGTAAGGGGTCCAGCTGGTGGCTGGAGTGTCGGTTACTCCTTTACTTGCCACCAGAGGGAGCCCCAAGGCTGGTGCCTCTACCCCATTCACCAAACCGAAGTGTAGAGTATCTCCTCCCTCATGATCTGTCTGACCAGTGGCACTTGGGAAGGCTTAGAGAACTTTCCTCAATTTAATCATTCCGATCAGTGGAACCTGCGTTCTGCTCTTTATAACCAGGGCTCGCACATACACTGGGTTTGTTAGGGTTGATTGGGAAAGTTGCTGTTTCCACACCCTAAATCCCCCTTCGTCCTTAGACCTAGCCGGTACCAGTGTTCAGAGCTGTTCTGAGCTCTTTCTTAGGGGTCTGGAGCTTTGTAGATTTTCTACTTCTCCTGAAGTTTGGGTGTTCAGTTACCCATCCTGTGCGAGTTTCACTCCCCATTCTCTTTCTGTTCATTCAATTCAGACCTCCCTCTTTCTGTCCGTTTAATCTGGACTTCCATGTCCTCTTAGGATCCTGATGTCCCGTCACCCATCTTGAGCATTTCCTTCGAGCACCGTTTTTAGCACATTACCATAAACACACAGCACATTTTCAGTCGGGCACACATCTTTTCTCCCTTTTCTCTGATGGACCTATCTGTCCGTCTTTCCCCGACCCCAGTCTGTTTCCTCCTTGTAGTTTTCACCTTCCTTTTTTCTTTCCACCTCTCTTCAAGCTGATTACCTGTAGGTGGCATTCTGATGAGTCACTGCTTGTATTCTACCTCAGAGGTTCAGTAATAACATGCTTGCCCCGCTCTTTTTCCACCAGCTCTTCACCTAGCTACAGTTATAAGTGTTTATAAGTGCTCATTCAATATATGGTAAAAAATGTTATTCATTACAAACATCGGCGTGAAATGCAGCATATTTTTGAAAGCCCTCTTACACATAATATAAATGCATGGCGCCGGAAGCATTTTTTAATGTGGTGGGGATGCCGGTCTCCACGCCTCGGCTGTTGTCTGGGAAGGGAAAATGATTAAAACTGCTATAATGGTTCTGGAGCCCATGTATAAATGAATTTACTTATCAGTACGAATAAGCTATTAAAAATGAACAAATAATAATAAATGACACATTTAAGGCTTGACTGATAATTGCAGCAAAAATGCCAAGTGAAGGGGAATTCTGTTAAATAAATTATCCGATCAGGATTTAGAGCAGGGCTTTTAGAAAACACATTGTCCTTCAGTGCCCGTAAATGGCTATTTTATTGAACACAGTGAAGTTGGTGAAGTCTATTCTCAAAACACATCTTTTACTTATTTAAGATGCAGCAGAATATTGAGTACGCTGTGAAACAATCAACTAGTGGCAGTTTTCATGTCTAAAACAGAACAAAGACTTTGGCACAACAAACACAACATTGGAATGATTTTTGTTTTGTTAAGATACTTGAAAACCTGTCGAATCTATCACAAAAGTGTGCGACTGTCTTGGCAAAGCTTTAGCTTGCATGAATTCTTCAAGAGCTCTATAGAAAGTCAATAGTCGAAATTTAAATACAGACAGATGATGCTATTTTATACTTTGCTAGATTAAAGAGTAATTCCATTAGGTTTTCAAAAGATGCACATAAATAAACTGTTCAGAAGTAAACAAAGTCAAAGAGGTTTAATGTGAAATGTGACATTCTAGAGGAAATTTCCAAGTCAGAATTGTTCTCTGTTGTTGTGAAAAGAACCAGCCATCCAAAGCATTAAATGCTTCTAAATGAAAGTGCTTGGTTTTATGAAAGTTTTAAAGTTTGAGGTTAGTTTAAAGTGTTTTAAAACACATGTGGGGTATCGTGGCCCATTCAGAGAGTGAGGCAAAACAGAACTTAAAGAAACATTATATATAAAAACTTGTGTTGTGGACATCAAAACCTCTGCTCACCACCACCATAAAGAAATCTATGTCTATAGGTTTACCCGCAAAGAACATTTTCACTTTAAACCACTCTGAACCATTGTTTACATTTCAGTTGTGAAATTATGCTGATTTTCAAAAAATCAAACCCCTTAGAAATGTACAGAGCTTCCCTGAAGACTAAGATACGTCCGATGCCAATATTGTACAAATAAACAAACAAACAAAAACAAACAAACGAACTACTTACAGCCCTAAAATATCTTTTTCATTTGATTGCTTTTCTGTGCATTTAGGACTTTTATAGAACTTAGAACTAGGGCTGCAACTTAATTTATGAAATTAAGCTTTAAAATGGGTCAAATTAAGCTAAAGTCAACAGCAGGTTTGTTTGAGAACAGAAACAGGGAAGATGATATAGTGTTTGTAAAACATGTAATACAGGTGATATGGCTTTGAAAGCAAGCACAGACCTTCATAAATGATTACACTTCAACTCTGGCAGGGTAAAAGCATAATAATCTAGACCATAGTGCATTTTCATCTGTACAATGGAAAAGTCCCACAGCCCGGTCTGAACGTCTTGCTGAATTTAACTTACACAGGACACAACCGATCTGGAGAAAATATCCTGCTGAACTTCCAGG
>JBBJLS010000023.1:5573288-5584319 GCA_037577275.1 Bryconaethiops microstoma
CACACACATTTTAATTACATAATATATATAGTAAATAATCATTTCCATATAATATTGGAATACACCAGATGTAATACGAAGCTCATTTTCTATAGAGTAAGATTCGACAATATATTATACACATTTTAACATATACCTGAGTGCTTAGAAAGACCAATATGATATGGTATCCAGTAACAGAGAACACGTAAATACCATGAGTTTTAATGTTCCAAAGCATGTAAATCTGATTCTAATGAACCTGCTCTGGTTCTAGTAACACAAAATGGTGTCACCACACACAAAAAGACAACTGGTTCTAACTAGAGTAAAATCATAACAGGGAGAAAACACGCAAAATAAAGCCTGAAGCAAACAGGTTAAAACTCATTTACTATGAACTTGAATAACAAACATTAGCATTTAGCCAAATGATTCCAGTGAGTGAAATCGCTAATGCTAATGCTAATGCTAGCGGATCAAACTTCTGTTAGGCTACATTAGCCAGTTAGCTGTGACCGTTTACAAACATTATTTTCTCTGACCAAATACTCTCTGCACATTACTCAAACCACTACATAACAGTGTCACGATCGTGTGTGTTGACACTAATCACTCTTTTTAGGCAAAAAGATTTAGGTCTTCTCAAAGATATCTTGGTATCAGTTTAATACCGAGCGAAGCTTGAGCTGCTGACTCCGTGGCTGCCCACTAAGACAAAATGGCACCATCTACGGTTTGATAGTGGACTGCTGATTAGGTTAGATAGGGTGAATATAATAAAACAAATAAAAGATAAATAATAGAAATGGGGGGGAGGGGGTTGTTTATCATTAAACTTCCTTAGGTTTTCTAATTCCCTTACACATGCAGTTACTGAATAATAAGCCCTAGGATCCTATAACCCTGGGAATATAAGTAGCTAAATTAAAAGTGACAAACAGATCAGTGGAAATAATGGAGCACTTTTAGCATGTGATGCTTTTCTGTTTGAAAGATCTGAGTGCTCTTACACAGACAAATACCAAATTATTGTTTACAGGATTGTTGTACAGGGTTATTTTCCTCATTACACAAAACACAAATCTCCCAGGATCAGGAAAGGAGAATATTTAATGCATGCATCACCACATGAAAGGAGTACATGGCTGCAGGAGTGTGTTAACATCAGAAACACAAAGAGGGGGGGGGGGGGGGGGGTAAGCGGGACCCCTTGTTTAATGTCAAGTGAAGGAGAAGCATGCTCACGGGTAACTGAATTCCACTATTGCCACATCTTGTCATGCTTGATTTCAAATAATGACAGCAGGTGCTTGGATATCACCAGGATGAATCTGCTGTTTGCAGACTGTCATAGACTGGAGAGAAAAACAGAGTGCAGAATCAAAGCTGGATGACAGCCTCTACACAGCCAAGCCATTTACATGACAGGCAGCCAATTGCATGACATGAGTTTCAAAGCTTCATTACACAAATGCTCCACCAACAGTAGCCTTATACTGCTTTCACATTGCTGGATTTTAACAAAAGCCTTTCTTCACAGCATAAATGTTAACTTTAACAAAGTTAAGGTTGCAAGTATTGGCAGTTTTTGGGTAATATTCAATGTTCAATATCAGGGGCACCGGAAGCATTTTTAATGTGGGGAGGATGCGTTCGTCTACGTTCGGGGGGAGGGCGTTGGGCGGGGATTGGTGCATGCATGTAAAGTCTCGGTCGTTGTGCTATAATGGTTCCAGTGCCCATGCAAATATTTGTTTACAAAGAACTGATTTATTTTAGATTTATTGGAGACTTATGTTTTAAAACATAATAACTTTAGAATGCATTGTAACTGACATCCATTATAACTTAATTTCTTTTTAATATTTCCACATCAATGGAACACTATGTCTTTACACAACAAGCCTCTTCATCCTAAAGCTCTTTATTTTTCAATTATCTCCAGGTACCTTCTAGCTTTCAGTAAGGTGTTGCAACTAAGTGTATTTTTCTCCAGCTTTCTCTTGTGCTAAAATCTTAAAATCCATCTTTATCTTCAGTCTATACTGAGACTGCTTTCCCTAAAAGGTTAGCTTTATTAGGCCCATCCAGGCACATGAAACAATTTAGCAGCACTATCACATCTCCATATTTGATGCTTGAGTTAATGTAGTAAGAAATTGCTTCTGTGAAAACAAGGTTAGACTGGGAAACAGCAACAAGTGTTCATTGTTAATTGTGAGTGAGCACAAACTTTCATGTGAACCTATAAATGAATACATAACAAGAGCAAATTTCCAAAACTCACTCAGTTCAAAAGCTTTTTTTTCTTTTCGGAAAATCACGTTTTATTTGTTTTACCTACTGGAAAGCAATTCTTACAGGAAATATTTTTTTTATTGAAATTTTATAGTTGTCATTTTTCAGTGCCTGTTTCTAAAGTGCAACTCCTGCACATTTTAGTATGGGCAAATTTGTTTAAAAAACGTAATGAAACCTTTTTAAGTAAAATATTTTTAAGTAAATTTTTAAGTAAAATGATATTCAATGTCACAAATTATGTACAAGTTTAATTATATCCTACTACATGACAGTATAGAGTCAATGACAGCTAACTGCATAAAAATTGTAAACATACTTCTGTATATCAGTAAGTAAGTATCACTTGCGACTGAGGGAGTGGACTGAGTACATTTTGGAAATTCACCTAATCTTGTACCGTGTGTTATGCAAGGACTGAGTGAGTTTTGGTTAGTTATACTATTGCACATAAAGAGGATATATAAAAATATGCCAATAGTAGTGTTACCTAAAAATCACAAAAAATGGACTGAGTGAGTTTTGGAAATTTGCTCTTCAGTTACACACAAAGTTTTAAAGCAAGGAGCTGAGATGGCTTTTCTGAATCCAAATGGGATTTCACTATATCATATATAAAGATATGACCAATAGCCCATTTTCATTGTCCATTGGTCACATTTGATATTTTGATATGCTCATGTAAAGCATTGAATGAATCCAGCCTCTTTATATTAACAATATTGGACCATTCATGCATAGCTGTAAATGTGGTTTATTTAACCTGGTGTCAGGATATCACTACATGTATACACAGGTTATCTCATACACTATTTACTGATGGCACTTAGGCAAATGCAAAATATCCCCAAATGACTCACAACATCGAGTGCAACAGGCAGTATATTGAGTAGCATTATCACACTCCAACACCTGTATGTCTGAAACTAGACTCCCCATTTCACTTTGTAAGTGACAAAGTGGGGAGAAATATTTTCATGTATGGCTGTGCCTCTTTCACCCTGGCTCAGCTGCATCAGGGCCGGTGGTTATGCGCTGACCCTGGCAGTAGAGTTGCTTTAATGCTGGGTAATCTCAGACTGTGCAGTGTGCTGGCTCTCAGGTGTGGCAGCACTCTTTTAGTATAGCCACAGCTCTCTCAACAGGGAGAGGATACATTCAGCCCTGCGGCTCAGGGTGTCTGTCTATTTACAGCTTTTTTTTAAGAGGCAGTAAAAATGTGACTCCACCACTCCCTAAGCTTCATCCCTCCGGCAAATGACTAGACAAGCCTTTTTAACCATCTTTAGTGGGTGCTTACTATATTTTATTTTCTTAACTTTCCAACAGTAATCAATCACCATGATCTCTTGCATGTTCATGTGAAGCTTATGGCTTGAAAAAATAATAGGCTATGGTATTTCCTTCATCTTGCATCATCTTAAATAAGTTTAGAAAATTGCCATTTGAAAACACTTTTTTAAAGAAAAAAGGGACATTTGGATCTACTGAGTTTCTCTAAAGTAGAAAATGAATGCAATGAGTAAAACATGCAGAGGGTAACATCTCAGGACACCCTTCAATCAGTGCCGGCTTAGAAGAGTCCTGTTGGAGTGCCCTAGGGAAGGCGATGGCACATTTGCTGTCATGATTTGATGATTTCAGTATCTTTAAACGAAAACTTAGATTTAATTTTTTTAAATGTATAAATTCAAACATTCATTCAGAACACTAGATTAGTCAAAAACTAAAAAACTTGGTTGGGTCTTCCGTCAAACTACATATTAAAATCTACAAAAAATAATTCAGAGACCACCTCTGACATGACCATCCCAATCCCCTGACCTAAACTCACTGTTGACTTGTGGGGTGACCTGAGGAGGAAAGTCATCAAGTCAAGTCTAGTAGGTTTATTGTAATTTCAGCCATATACACAGTTCACAGTGAAATTAAACAGCCTTCCTTCAGGACCAAGGTGCAACACAAAGAACAAAAACAGAAACACCACAAGACTACACAAGTGCAGACAGGACAAAATACACAGAGCACAAAGAAAGCAAGAGAGAAAGTGCAAGCGAAACACAGGAGCAGCAACACATTAGGACAAGACAACATTTCAAGACAACAATCACAAAAACATTACACATTTTTACCCAATTATTTTATCCAATAATTATGGAGCTGAATTACAGGGCATATATAGGTGTACATAGGTGATGAGCCAGGTTTGAAATGCAACACACAGTATCGGGGATCACCTCAATTCCTCAACACTGGCATCTAATTAAAGTATTGAGGTGGTGTGTTCTTGTAGATTACCATCATACAATTCAGTTCTTTGGCTATGATGTCTCCTGAACAGGTATCTCCTGTTCTATAGTTTTCCTACATGTGATTTACATATCCGGTGCTTTATTTACCCCCACTTGTGAACTGGAAGGAACTCAAGGCTTCACTAATTCTTCTATCTTTTGGGGTGGAATGAGTCCTTTTTTGTTCTTCATCCTGTTGCATGTAGCTTGGTCAGATCATTTGTAAATAGCGGATAACATTTACAGTATTTGAGCAAGGTGAAGGAAAGGACTATATCTACACGCTCTGCTCACAGTAATTATCAGGTCTGATGGAAGGTTATGCTCTCATGGTGCTCACTTTCTTGCTCCTTTTCATGTTTTATAGGAGAGGTGTTGTTATGGGAATGACTGAATGCAAGGCTGCTCAGTGTCGCAGAGCAAATCTAGCATCTGTTGTAAATACTTTAGGGTAGAGCACTTGCATCTTCTATTCTGCTGAATCACTTCTCAGCACAAGGCCAACACGCTCTCAGATGTGCAAGATCAAATTAGAATCACCTTCTCTGCTTTGTCAAGCGATATTAGTGCTGTCTTGTTGAAAGGGGCACTCGAACAGGTTGCCTGGTTTGAAGAGGTAAAAGTACAAAAATGGACATGCTTATGCATGCATAAGAAACATCCTCTTAAAGTTTACCACCTATAGGAACAAGTGCTCTACCATAAAGTATTTACACCAAATATGCTGAATTCCGTATATTCTAGGTGAATACATGGACACTGGACATGACCACACACAGTGACATGCAAGTTTGTCCTCACTTGGAGCATGAGATATTCTGCTGTTCCTGTCCAGATAGCCTGTTTGAAAAAGGTCAGTTCTGCTGTATATTAATTTACACAAAGTGTCAACACATCTACACAACTGAAGGAGTTGACTGAGGAGAATTAGCCAGTCAGTTAATTTAATTTTCTGAATCTCATTGCTAAGGTAAAATGTAATTCATATTGTACTCTTCATTTTTGTCAGGTCCCATTCTACATGCCTTAGTTTTTGTAATTGAGATTATTGTTTGTAATTGACTATTGGAATCAACTGGATAACTCTACATGAATTCTGAAATTTCTGGAATGGAACAACCCTAATGAAGACATGTTAGAAAGACTGTGCAGTTTAGCAGAGAAGCTCTTTTGTGGCTGTTCAGATGCAGACAGGTCATATTTGACTGCCTTTCCTCTAAGCACTGCACCGTACTGACAGGCTCCCAGTTTTACTGAAGAGTGCATTTGTAATAACAAAGCCTGATTTCCATCCCAGCAGCTGACGACATGAGATGTGCTAGACTTGATGTCTCACTGGCTTTGCTGCAGCTTTTATTGCCTGTACGTATGTACATTTCTCTGCTTATATTTTATCCCTTTGCCTGTATAGAAAAGATCTGACAGCTTCAAGCTGACGTAGTAATGCCTTTTTACATTATTGTGTTATTCAGTGATTATTAGCCAGATGTATCCTACACAGAGCTGTGCAAATGTGTAAGTTTTCTCCAACATGTGTATAATATGAAATAATGTAGCTGTAAGTAGTAATATGAAAGGATTGCATTCAGGTCACACAGTTAAAGTGGCAAGAATTGTCTTTTTCCCTGAAAAATATGATAGAGACTTTTGGGGGGAGTGTGCCTATCATTTCTGATATTTATTCATAGTTAGGGAGGTAGAGAATTTCTAAAGAGAGATCGGGAAATTGGATTTCTTTTTTTTGGCCCTCACTTGCATTAAATATGAATCAAGGAAGCATGTAATGGAGCAGGTACTGAAGGGGATGATGTTAAAGCTGATTGATGATTGACCATCCACGGTTCCAGGTGACCAGATCACATTTATTTGATAAACTCTCAACTCAACGTGTCTGCCTTCTGCAAAGGCACAGCTCTTTCTTTCTTGTGATGCATTATTTAAGTGGATATTGGGAGGATATGAAGCTGCTAGTGGTGGATGTCCTTTTAAGGAGATTTGGGGGTTTTTCTGAAAATATCTGGGTTCAGTTTTCTAGATTAATTTGATAAATTTGTGCTTTTGGAGATGACAGCAGAATTACTATGCTGTTTTGTCCTGCGTACAGTGGGGGATGAAAACGTGAGAGAACAGGAGCTGAAGATAGACCAGAGCAGGTCTATAGTGAAAACTGCAGTGCAGAGATGGGAATGTTGGGTATGAGCAGGCATGGAGCATGGATTAGATTGTAGAAGGTAGACAGTGAGAGATCAAATGAGACATCTGAAGGACTGAGGCCAACAATCCCTAATTTGTGCTCCAGAGCATGTGTGATGATCTGCAAAATCAAAGCAAACCTTCTCATCTGCCGCCTTAGATAGCTTCCAGACTGTGTCCTCATTTGGAAGTCACAAAGCTTCAGAAAGGCCCACAGAGGCTGTCATGCAAAGAGAAGACTTCATGGAATGTCTTCAGTTGTGGGCTTGAAATGACTTGTCTGTTCCTACTCTGGGTCTGGTGTATCACAGCCAACTGCAACAGGCCTGCATGTGCACATAAAGAACCAAAATAATCCAACAATAAAGATCTTGGGATTAAATTCCTACTGAGATTAAAATCAAGGCCTAATTATTGCCTCTGCACTAAACCGTCTTAGTGTACCTAGTCCATAACAAAATGTGCACATGTTCACCTATTATATGTTCATTCATTTTGCCAACTAATACAAGAATAATGCCACATACATCATAAATTAGATGAATAAGTAACAGGTGTTTGGAACAACCATAGATTAAACAAGTTTAATTGATATAGCACCTTTCTTTATGTCCCTTTAGGGTGCTTGACAATGAAGTGGGTTATATTGTACAAGTCACAAGAACACATTGTGCAGTTCTAAACAGTTCAGCAATTACTAGTTGTTGTGACTGTGCATATGTGATAACTTATGCAGAGCTTTTATAGTTGGATCATTTTATTTGCAATCATGGAATCATGGAAAAAATGTGTACTACTTTAGACCTTCATGGATTTGAACTGATTTGTAGGAATCTGTAAAAAAAAAAGATAAGTGTTCAGAATTGTGAACAGAGCTGTTAACATAAAGATGAGTGAGAAAAACATTTCAGAACATTAAGAATTAAGTTCTAATAAAACCCAGAATGCAATGTAATAATCCTATCTCACACATGTGACTTAGTAATGGACGGCAATCAGAAATATGACCTAATACGTTGAGGGGAAAAAAATGCTTCAGAAAGAACAATGATAGAACTAAGTCTGTCAATAAGGTGCAGTTTAAGACAATGTATATACATGCACGGGTGTCAGAAGCATTTTAATGTGGGGTTGCGCTGCGCTTGGCGTCTCGCGTGTTTCACTCATACAAATTGTTGGGTGGATAAGTGGGGGGAGGGGGGCACGTCAGCCCCCTAATATAATAGTTCCAGTGTTCTGATGAGTTACGCTGCCTTGTCGAAAAATGCTACCATAGCACAAATCAACAGCAGAGTCTATCAATTCATGCTACCCTATGGAAAAGTTCACCCTTCAAGTTTATACAGTTCATACAGGTTATAGTCAGTTTATAATACCGATGATAAGAAATAAACAAATATGCATAGAGAAAAATATATTTTATTTAAGTGAGAAGAGCATAGATAGATAGATAGATCCTTAGAGGTGCACAGAGCCAGTTTATACAGTTCTAACAATGAGAAATACTACCATGAAACAGGGCATAACTGTTTCTGCACTGTTCATGTGCAGTAATGGTCAAAGCAATCAAAAATATGACCTAATATACTGAGGGAAAAAATGCTTCAGCAAGAACAATGACAGAACTAAGTCCATCTATAAGGTGTAGTTTAAGACAACGTACCTACAAGCATACTAGGTTTCTGGTTAATTAGGCTGCCATACAAGCACAGGTGTTCTGATGATTTATGCAGCTGGTAGCCTAGTAGTTAGGGCATTTGTCCTGCCATCAGGAAGTCGTGGGTTTGTATTGGGCAGCTAGTAGCCTAGTGGTTAGGGCATTCGCCCTGCGATCAGGAAGTCGTTTGTTCAATTCCTAAGACTGCTAAGCACCTCTGAGGTACTCTGAGCAAGGTACACTGCTCCTTGGGTGCTGTGTTCCTGGCTGTCCACTGCTTCACTTGGTGAATGTGTTAAATGCAGAGAAAGAATCTCATGCTGTTCACACTGTGTGCTGTGGTGTGTTCACACATGACAGAATGATCACTTTCACTTACTGAAAAATGATACTGTGGTGCAAATCAACAGCTAGTGTCTATTGATTTATGCTGCCTTGTTGAAAAAGGCTGCCTTGAAACAAACAATATGCATAATCCAAAAAAATATATATTTTCTTTAAACGAGAAGAGCCTAGATAGATAGATAGATCCTTAGAGGTGCACAGAGCCAGTTTATACTGTCAGGTTCGAACACTGAGAAATGCTACCGTGAAGCAGTTCTGGTGATTTATGCTGCCTTGTCGAAAAATGCTACCGTAGCACAAATCAATGGCAGAGTCTATCGATTCATGCTACCCTGTGCAAAAATGCTCCCTTGAAGTTCATACAACTGCCAGTGTCCCGAGGTAGAACAGATTTATGGGCGTAGCACATGCACAAAACAGCATTAATTTTTTTAATACATTGTTTTTTCTGTGATTAATTAATTGAAATTAATTAATTTGTGTTAATTCGACACCCCTAATGTATATATATGCCCTGAAATACCTTCTGGTGTGTAGCTTGCAATATTTCAGTTTGCGCTGTATTTCTGATTTAAACAGCAAAAATTATTAATATGACAAGTCATAATTTGTCATTTGCATTTAGGCATGAGAACATTAAAGACATTTTGAACTCCAGATTGTTCATAATGATAAAAAATATAAATAAAATTTGATAATAATAAGGTTAGTTTATCCAGTGATATCCAAATGCATACATGCACTGGATATGTACAGAACAGATACAATTAAATAATCATATTCAAAATCGCAGTTACTATTATTACTTCATTATACATTATTTATTTAGTAATAATGTATAATGTCCTCCACTTGAGACAACATAATCAAAAGTGTTGCTTCACCTTTTGAGCTTATACCTGTAATATTATGATTGCTAGTATAATTAGTACATAAGTCATATGGAAGTATCAGAGTATTCAAATATATTGAAGCAGTGGCAAGCAGTTGCATAATAACAAATGAAGACACATCTGGTTTGCAGCTCTTCTCTAAAGGTTATTTGAATTCTTCACAGTTCATTACACGATTGGAGTGAAATAGACCTGATACAACATTTATGTCATGAATATTTCCTCTTTCAAAGTTTGGATAGGCTTGAGGATGCATTTCACTATTATAAATAATATCTGAAAAATAAATCTATGCTTTGCATCGGTCACAGAGTCAGTTAAGGCCACTCTTGCTGACATTTAGTTGCACTGATAAATACCATGACATTTTAGAAGAGGGCCTTCCCTTAAAATAAGACCCCCAATGAGCGAGTATATCAATTTAGCTGTCATCACATGCTGAACATGAAGTCGACTCATACGTGTTTGTACTGCTTGCTACATCTGTTATTTAAGCATTAGGCAGTATGTCCCCATCAATTATGGACAAATCATCCAAAATGTAATTACTTTAAAGAGAGACTCTACCTTCATTCCTGTGACCAGGGAATGGCACTGACCTTTTATCCAGTTTGGATTCACAAACAAGCTGTTAACTACATTCACATATAAAAGCTTTGTAAGCATCTTTGTTCTGTCACTTTTTAAAAGCTTCCTTAGAGGCTCATGTCTTATTCAATAGAAAGGTTATTAGAAAGCAGTGGCCTTCCCTCTGATTTTAAAAAGCATATGTTGTTGCACCTGCCAGGGAGAAAATCATGGTTAATAATGAGTCTCTATTGTCTCTATTGGTGCATGTTAAAACCAGAATGCCTGATGAATACTTAAGCATACATTACATGATAAAGTACAGATAGTGCTAATGTGTTTGGCGTCTTGTTGCCTGAGTTGTTAAGTTCTTTGATGTAATTAATCAAAGTATCATTGAATTATAGTGAATTAAGCTATTACAGCATGTACACTTTTTCTTAAATCCACCTGGTTTTAGGGTATTAAATATATTTGAAGAAGCAAACTTGAAGTTCAGGTAAGAATTAATGTTAATAATGGCTGCACCATCATCTGCCCATAATGGTATCTTTAAATCCTTTTAAATGACCAGGTATATAATGTAGTTGTCTGTAGTTTTTTTGTTTTAAAGGAACTTTAAGAGGCATCAGTCTTATTTTCTGCATACAAAATGCATGATTTGTTCCATTTCAATTGGTTAATTGACTTCGTTTGGCCTCAAAGACTTTAGTTGCCAAGGTAACGTAGGTTTAATCAATGAAATAATGTTTACTGTATACACAATATGAATTTATATAAATTGTGGCTAGGCAACATATGTATG
>JBBJLS010000023.1:5588128-5600787 GCA_037577275.1 Bryconaethiops microstoma
ATATATGGTGATGTACCATAATGGTTTACTAGAAAATATATGTAAGTTATAACTATAGCACCTGTTACGTAAAAGTCATTTTAAGACATAATTTAAAATGCAATTCTATCAACATTATATCCTTAAAAATACATAACTTAAGTTCTGCTTACCCAAGCAAGACATTTAGTATTTTGTGAAGAAAAAGATCAGGCTCTTATTTTCTCTATTGTAAATTGCAACTGTATGATCTCAGTTACGTTTACGTTTACTGGATTTTGTTATGCTCAGTAAGGCATGATGTATAAATTATTGTACTCTAAAATGAACAGGATTTGTGGAAGTATGCAAAAACTAAATAGCCTATCTAATATGTGTAAACATAAATTAAATGCTCATGGCCTGCATTTTAACCCCTATGACTGCATGGCTGAAGGGCACAAAGTGAAGCATTAGCATAATAAAAAGAGTACTCAACACCGCACTCAACACATCGGCTCATTAAGACGCCCTTCATGAGGATAAAATCTATGTATTAGAGCTGGATACACAGTACTTGAAAAACACTGGAATACTACAGGGCACAAACACTGTTTAACATAATTGAGAACTCACTCTGTATTATGCTCATTGAATGAGAAAAAATGCTGTTTATTGTTTCTTTGATCAGCAGCCTAATGTAGTACAAAGACAGGGAACATCACTAAAAAGCACAACCATAGACACTTCAATACAGCGACAAATGAGGGTTCAAAGTGGGCAGAACTGCAGCATATGTTGCCCACTACTGTTGATGTTATTTTTCAGTCAGTGGCATTCTGTTTTCAACTTAATATGCTTCATCATCTACTTTAGTTTCGATCATGAAGGATTTTTTTTTTATTATTTCAAACTGCCATGTTCACTGGAGACAGAATGAAACACAACGACTATGATGGTCTTTGGTGTAATTATGGATGGAATTAATTAAGTAATTTTTTCAGTGTTGTGTTGAAGTTTTGTTTATGCTCAAAGAAAGTATTTTTCCTTGACAATTTGTGGTTTTACACAAAAGCAATCAATTAGTAATCTAAAGTCTTCTTTTTGCTCCTAACATAAGGCAGCAAGACGTAACAAAGAAATGAGAAATTAAGTCATGCTTTTTGTATATTTCAGCTCTGAAACATACACTTCTAGGCTTCTGCAATGTCAAAAATCAAAATGGCTTTTCAAGGGAGACTTGATCTTTGAAGAGGTTAAGGATCATTCAAATAAATGTACTTTTTGAAACTTTAATTTTAACCACTTGAAATCCAGGGCTGATAACATCCTAACATCCTATGAAAGGGTGTACTGGCTATTTAAGGGGTTAACAAGCCTTCATATAATATAAAGTTTCCATACTATTAAAGGTTTGTCCTAGAACCATGCATCAAAGCCAGAAACCTTTAAGTAATCTTCACAGTATCATCAGAAGTTCTCTGTTCTAGCAATGAAAAATTCATACAGCGCAGGTGTCTAAAATCAAAACAGATACCAGTGCATTATGCTTGTCAACAAGGTGTTTTTTTTTTATCTATCATCTATCTAACATGAGCATGACTTCTCATTGAAAATGGCCATACAGAGCAGACATGCTGGACCTGTGCTTGGGGTTAAGAATGCTGGCTCAGACACCTTTGTCTTGGGTTACTTATCATTTGTTCAAAAATAGCTGCTTCATCTCAGGTGTTTGAATTTGTTATCCTAAGGCTGTAGTCATAGAGCGTGCAAAACAAACAGATCAGGCTGCACAATCAGAGTGGAATTAAATATGATGTTAGTCCAAGGCATAACAAACGGCAGTCTCAACAAGATCATTATCACCAATGGGCAGATGTCATGCTGTGACATTTTGCATTTGCTCAGCGCCAACGCAAACAGCTTTCATTGTGCAACAAAGAATTGTATTCAAAAAGATCATCTGCAAAACAATCACACGCTGTTAATGCCTTGCATCTCTGAGATTTACTCCATTTTGCTCAAGACAGGTTACAATTTCCCAAGACTACTGTAATCATTTCATGGTCAATCAGCCAAATAGCAGGGCGTGGTGTGTCTGGCATGGGGACAGCAATGAAGGATACAGCAGGACACACAGGATCAGAGTGGCTGGTGCATTTATTCAAGCCTCGGTTTCAGCAAAACAAACGTAGGAATAAAACACAGGCAATCTTTTGAGCCCAACTCAAAATCTACAAAAAGAAACATGATTGCCTGAGTAAGGCCTGAGGTGTTGCTGGGGTAACTGGTCCACATTCTGATGCCACAGAGCAACAGTACAAAAGGAGCTGATGCATTAAAAAAGTTGATGCAACCATGACTTTTCATTTTCAAGCTTTTCCAAATCAACGGACATACACCATCAAAAATAGATGTGTTTTATCTGTGTTATTGCCAGCCCTGCACAATCATGAAGCAAAAGCCCAAACTCAAATGTTTTCCTCTAATAAAGCCTGATGAACGCTTTCCAAAAATGGGTATCATGATATAGGAAAACAAATTTTGTAAAGGTGTTGCTTATTTATTTTTAAGGAAATGCATTCTGTGTAGGGCACCTTTGTAAACAGCCTGAAGATATCATTAGGCACCAAACAGAATTATGCTTGTTCTACTCTGTAATTGAAAGATAGTGGCTGTAGTTGCAGCACTGAAAGCTCTGTTTAGTATGCACTGGTCCAAATAAAGGGTGCAGATAATTCCAGGGTGACAGGAATTTAATGATTAATTTTTTTTGTTTGTTTTCACAATCACAGTAATGCAATAGAAAACGGGGCATTGTTGTCCACAAAACAATTGTCCCCCTGGCATGTGTTGGAGTATTTCTAACCCAGCAAGTGAACTTTTAAATGATGTGTTCTTTTACCTCAGCTAGCTGCCAGGATACAAATGAGTCACACAGCATCCTACGCGATCATGCATATCCACCGTATAATAAACCCATTTCACTCAGCATGAAATAAAAGACCATTTTCAAGTTCAGTGATTGGGTTCATAAACTCACTCTCTCCCTCTTTTAGACACACATACACTCACACACAAGCCAAGCCGATTTTGAAATGGAACAAACTGCTCAAATTACAATGCAAGTAGTAAATCAATAATTAAATTAATACTTAGATAAATCTGACTCAACAGTAAATTGCATGCTTCCCCATTATACAATATCAATGCTATAGTTTCGCCATTCGCATGCATACATATTCAGCTTTACATACACATTAACATGCAAAATTATGTGAGCACCCGCTCATTTGATTTTTCTAATATCAAGGGTAGTAGGTGTTACACTAGAGGCTGGATGATTTCTGTTAAGATTTGACTGCATCTAGCCATGTGAGCATTAGTGAGGTCAAGTACTGTCAAGTACTGATCACAAACACCACTCCTACTCATCTCAAAGGTACTGGATGGTGCTCTATCACTCCAGAGAATGCAGTAACTCCGTTCTTCAGCCCAAAGCTGAAGGGCTTTACATCCCTTTAGCTAACACTTGGCATTGGCCATGGTGACTTAGTATCATATGCAGTGTCTCCAGATCATGCAATTGAATAAGGATGGTTTTTTAGTTAATTATGCAAAATGTTCCATATAGGTGACCTAGGCACCCTTTAGGAAGGGTGACAAAAATTTCATCCCCCTTCCCAAAATACAACTGGGCCCCCAGTGCCACTTGGCTGGAGTACTGTCAACATCAGCATGACTGGATGTTAATTCACACCTAATTCGGCTGGTGAATCACAGCTTCCAAATGGTTCAATGAAGCTTTCTTATCTATAACCCAAAGCCTCATTACCAGACCAATCAAAGTTAAAGAAAGAGGACAGGAAAGGAAAAAATCATGGTGAAATACATACACACAAAAACAAACATGTACATGGATGTTTGTGTACAATAGTACAATTGTAAAAAGTCTACAGACACGCTCACACACACTCAACACCTCCTGCTCACATCCCATCCACAGCTTTGTTTGCACACATTTCACCACTAGTAACACTCATCTCATATACATGAAACTTGGTCATGACCTTCCGCCAATAAGATATTCGTTCTACACTGACGGTAAAAAGGCAGAAAAATATTCAACCACAGAGATAAAGAATCAAAAATACATGAGTATAAGAGCCTCTGCTTTGTCTACCAAGACTGCTAACAGAAGCCCACAACATAAGGAAAGACCCTTAAAACCTCCTAAAACTCTCAAAAAGAGCTGAATTAAATTGGTCCTCTAAGCTGGGCACAGGTGAATGTGCTCAAGAGTCAGAGACTCAGGCATTAGTGTAACCTAATGCTGAAATGCTGATGAGGTCATTTCAATAAGGTGATGGACTTTTGCAAATTACAACACTGTTATCACAATAATCAAGGGCTTGTCAGACTGTATGAGCATCCTCAGGAGGGGAGAGGAGATTTAACCGCTTTTTATATGTAAATGTGTTCAAAGGAGCTTCAGAGAATGGAGTGTCAGAAGTCAAGATCTTTTACCATAGATACAAATGAACTGGGCAGGACGTTTTCATATGAATTACAGCGCCTGTCAAAGCCGTTAACTCTGTGCTTTTGATTTATTTGTGGAATTAATGGCTTTGTTCCTTTGTTTATTTTTCGAGGCAAAATGGCTTGGATTTATAAGATTTGAAATAATGTGATTTTACCAAATCTCAAAAAAGGTTATACATGAAACAGCAGAACAAAATAAACATGTTTGTACACATTATTGATCTGAGAATGTATCCTGTCTGAAAACAGTAGTAGAAAAAAGGCTCACAGCAAGAGAGGATGTTTATCTGTGCAGACTTAATCAAACACCGTTGATGATACAGCTTGAAAATATTTGATTCAACAGCACCCTCTTCTGTGCATTTCTTGGAACACATGATTGGAACACAATAAAAAAGGGAAGCCTGTAGGGTGCCACAGTGGTAAATTAGAATGACGCAGGGGTGCAACTATGCATGTGCCTGTGTGTAACAATAAATGCATTAAGATCTAATTATTTATTGGAAAATCATAACATATTTACCATAATCCATAATATTTACATTTTTTATTTAAAAACCCTTTTAATCCAAATATATAAACTGACACGTAAACTGAATAAACAACATAAAATAATGTGAATAATCCACATTCACCCTTTTTTGTTTTTCAAACAAGATTAGATGCGTACCTTCTAGAATTTATTACTGCTAAGAAATGTACAAACTTCAGCAAAATCATGTTAGAATGCACTACAAAAGAAACTTCAGTTGTTTTGCAGTGCAAAACGACAACAAAATTATGCTAGTTACATATTGTCACTGCTTCAAAAAATTGTATCTTGATTTCTGTTTCCGTAGCATTTGAACACAGCAGGTGCCATTTAAATAGGGTGACACTGAATGGACCAATACAAACAATTTATAATGTGAGGAATAATGGATTTTTTTTTACATTCACATATATTAAGCAAAAAATATTGTACTAAAAAACTGAAAAAAAAAATGGTAGTAACTGCAATTAAAGCTAACAGCCATACCTCTGTGTTCTATGAGCTTTCACGCTTTTGGAATAAATCATTTCACAATGTGCCAAATGAAGTCCTCTTATAAGTACTGTCCAAGTGTTTGGCAATAATAGAAAAAAAGACTTTTAATGGATTTGCCACTTCTGCTTTTCATTTTCTTCTTCTCAAGGACATTCTAGGGAACCTTATTCTTGATTTGTAGTGGATTACACAAAGATTTCTTTAATCACATTAACTTCTGTGATGTATCCTGCCTATTCTTTTTTCACATGAGCCCCATCCCCATTAATATGGTCAGTTGTGCCACTGGAGGTGAACTTTCCCTCTGCTTGCAGTTTCTTGACGCAGTCATGTGGCCCTTTCCCCATTAGAGCTGAAGGGTGCCTGTAGGAACGTCCGATGCGGTCCCATAGGGTGAAGTACTGTCCGTAGTTGTAGTCAAAGAAGAGATGATGGTCAGTGTGGTGTGCCGCGCCATTAATGATATTTTCCAAGAGGCTGGGGACCCGGTAATACCCATCATGAATGGAGATAGTCCATATGTTAACAAACACATAGAGGACAAGGTAGAGCACCTTGTGCAGGGGAAAGAGAAAGGGGTAGATGTGGTAGGGCAGCCCCTGAAGGAAACCATCCACTGGATGGAAAGCATGGCTGGCAAAGGGAGTCGGGATCTTCCAGACATGGTGAGGTTTATGGAAACGCTACACAAATAATGTACACATGGATTAATTATTATTGTAATTCGCATCAAATGAGTCTGTAAAAAGCAGTTAGCATGTAGTATTAAAAATGGCATTGCATAGTATAATAGTTGACTGAAATATTTTTTACTAATTATTTTTTTCCTCTGTTCCTTCTCAGTTAATTTCTGTGAATGTTCAGTAAAAAAATTTACTTAAATTGTCTTAAATTGTAAACCTTGTATTACTTTTAACTCTAACTCTAGTATTTATACCCACCTTTTTGGAGTATAAATATTCACAACATTTTGTGTATATAGCATACTGTTCTTACTACAGAGTTTTCCAGAATATTTTCTGGGAAGTTTTAATTTGACTATATAATATTTTATATTGTTCTTTGTGTCTGAGTTTCAGTGCAGCCATAGCACTTTCCTGATTCTGATACAATTTTATTGAAACATTTGTATGCATTCCAGCTTCTTTGGTAACTTGTGTGTGATGTTACATTTTAATCATATTACTCACTCTTGCATTCTAACACTTAATTCCAGCCCGTTCCACAGGCTTAATCTTCGGCAATTTTGGGGGGTTCTAGAATAATATAGTTAAAAATTACCTTGTAAATAACTTTGTGATGAAGGAACCTGTGAATCCAGTAGATGCACATATCGGTAAAAAAAAGGAAGAAGAACATGCTGAAAATTAGCCCTGGCCAACCTGAAAAACATGGAAAAAGCTCAAGAATCCAAGGAAATAAACAGAGAATGCCAAGAATAAGCATGTTTAAGTTTACAATAAGGACAGTAAATTTCTTTTAAATATTCATAAAAGAATTGAACAGGAGAGCTGGTTCTTTTACACTGAAAACAGTTCTTGGGACAATGATGAACACAAAGTCGAGTATCTTGACTTACAAAAGAACTCTGAATGGCGTGATCGTAACCTTACCCAGCGGAGATTCACTGACATTCCCATACAGCTTGCTATAGCCTCGGACTTCAGCGAAAAACAGTGCCACTGTGGGAATACTGATCCATGGTAAAGAAGTTATTGCATACTTTATTTCACGCTGCACCTGGTTCTGTGTAGAGTAAGACAAGCAAAAAGAAAAAAAAAAGAAGCATGTTTTGACCGTAACCTAAAAAAATGGACATGAAATTAAGCCTAGACTGAAATGCCAAATGTCCACTGCTAGAATACCTTCAATAGTTACATTCTTAATCTGTATTATGTTGCATGTTATTTTATATGTAAAAGGACAGAACAAGGACCTGACCTCCAAAAACTGAGGGTGTTTCCTTAAACTGTGGTCGAAAACAAAATAGTAGCTTAGAGAACCCAGGCCAAGATACAGAAGTGCAGCACCCAGGTTGGTCACCACCATCAGTCCAATGATCTGCCGCAGAGGATCATCTTCAGGCCAAGCGGAGGGATACACATAGGGGGTGAAGAAATAATAGTCTGAAAAGTTCAGTACAAGGTCCATGGCTCGAGCTAAGATGTGGAAAATAAAAAGAAAAGATTCACAGATTAATACACAACAATTCATAACATTTGTAACAAGCTCAATAAAGTTGGCATGCAAATACTTTATTCGTTTGCAGACATGAGTGTGTGATCCACTGTTAGGAGAACTAAGGTATGAACAAAAAATTACAGAAACATAGTAGTGTAATCTGCATAGTACTAATCACGTTATCAAGCAGTAATTTAGCATGTGTGATGGTGGTTTGTAGATTATCATGCATTTTAAGTTCGGAGTTTGGAGCAGAAGTAAATCTGCGGGGCCTACCTGGAGAGGTGCTGAAGATACACCGCCTGAAAGGCCTACGACTCCACACTGACAGCAACACGGCGTGTGACGCTGCACCACACGGCCCAATCGTCACAACGCAACGAACGTTCTCGGATCTGATTGGACAAATGCGTGATCTGATCATGGCGTTATAGAACCACGGGCAATTTTTTAAAAGAGTATGGATTTCCGAGCTATGTTATCAAATTAAGCATAAAATGTTACGTCGTGTTGTATCTGCTACATTAATAATATACACTCGATGTGCATCACTAATAACCTTTTTTTATTGATTTTTCCAAAATTCAATAGTGACAAGTAACATATCTTACAGACAGAACACAAATAAATAAATACATAAATAAATAAATATACAGCCAGTGTTATTACAAAGTCAAAGATTGTAATCTTAACTCCAAATAAAACAGGGCATTTCAGTACTGTGTCTACATATCAACTAAAAAAGGCATCAACTGAGGATACAGTTCTGATTGCTTTTTTTAAAAATCGATTTTCTGCCTAAATTTATGTAATTTATTAGGTCCAATTTGCAATCAGGAACAAATGGCTTAGATTTATTATATTTACATTTATGGAGATAAAATTTTGCTAAGAGAAACAACAAATTAATAATATCAGCTTTGTCCGTATTCATTCGGTCACAAAAAAAACAAAAAAAACAAAACAAAAAAGACATCTTGACAAGAAAACTGAAAATTGCTATGTGCATGTGTTTGGATTATATTCAGCATATCAGGGGCAAGACCAAAATAAATGCATATTAGTTTCAAAATCGTTCTCACAAAAAGAGCAGCTGGTGTCAAACTCTCTGATCCTTTTAGAAAGAAAAAGCTTTGAAGGATAAACTTTAAGGTAATCTCTAATAATAATAGATGACCAGAAAGTGCGCTTCAGTGACGTCAGCCATTATCCTGTCCTCTCGTCATATAACAGTCCTAAAAAAATCCAGATATTTAATCTCTGGTCGGATATATGTGAAAATTTGTGAAATGGAGTCATGCTGCTTCAGCACTCACTTTCACCCTGGTACAGGTGGTGTTTAAGAAGCTGCCTACATTTTCGCAAAACGGACTGCAAAGTCCGTCGCGCATGTGACGTCATTCTCGCGCAAAAAATATGGGTTTTGTAGTTCATTTGTAGTTTGGTTATCACATGACAAAGTACCGTGCTGCATTCTTAACTGTTGTGATTACATGGTCGCAAAAAAATGATTAGTTCTTCTCCTTCTTCTACTTTCAGATTATCCCGTTTAGGGGTCGCCACAGCGGATAAACTGTCCGTCGATCCTCTGCATTTTTCTCTCTCACACCAACTGCCTGCATGTCCTCCCTCACCACATACATAAACCTCCGACTAGACCTTCCTCTTTTACGCTTCCCTGCAGCTCCATCCTCAGCATCCTTCTCCCAACACACTCATAGTCTTTCCTCAGCTCCAAAAGGCCAAACTCGAGCTATCCCTCTAATAAACTCATTTCTGATGCTGAGATGGAGACGGTTGATTCTAGCAGGTGGCGCAGGTCTGCAGGTCTCCGCCTATTGAAACGTCATGAAACGGGGACAGTAGAAAAGCTGGGCTTGTGGTGAGTAACTCGTGAATCCTGGATGTTTTATGAAGTGTATCATGGACTGTCACGAACTGTTTTTTTTTAATCTGTTTTGCGGTATAATCAGACCTGTCCCCAAATGTTTCCAGGAAGGATGGACAGTGAGGTTCAGAGGGACGGCAGAGTGCTAGATCTGACCGACGACGCCTGGAGAGAAGACCGGCTCCCATATGAAGATGTGAAGATCCCTCTGGTAACTCTCTCTCTTACTGTAGTCACATTACTGAGGCTGCAGCTCTGTGCAGAGCTGAGGGACAAAGACTGATATGGAGTCTATGAAAACGTCTTGTAACGTTAATGGCAAACATAATGTACAGTAAAATAAGGTCACGTCGTTCATAAATTCCCTTTAAACGTACTGAACTTGCCATTCAGGGAGCATAGACAGGGGCGTCTCTAGATTTTATCATTATTTATGGGCTGTCGACCAGTATTTATGCTTAGTTCCCCAGAATGTATGCCGTATCCCCCAGTATTTATGCTCTGTCCACCAGAATTTATGTTCAATTTTTATATGCTGCCCCCTGTATTTATGCTCAGTCCCCCAGCACCTATGCGCTGTGCCACAGTATTTATGTTCTGTCCCCCAGTATTTATGCTGTCTCTCAGTATGAATAATTATTTATTAATATTATTGTAGAAGTGACGGTTAGCTTTTATGATTTGCATATACAGTTATGCCATTTCTGCCAAAAAACATATTGTGCATGTACAGAATTGAATCTATACATATATACTGTTACCTGTAGTTTGTTCAATAGGAGTGTGGCAGTAATAATGAGCTAAGCAACTGAACCTGGTATAGCACATACTACAGCTCATTTCATAAGCGGCAAACTTTCCAAATAAATACATACATAGGCCCCTTATAGTCACACGTGAGCACAGCACACAGTGGGTAATGGAGAGTGGCGGGCCAGTGTCCCAGTAGAGCTTTATGTCTAGCAACACCCCTGGATATGGATCACGATTGTTTAAAATGTGATTATACAAAAAGAATGATGCATTATTAATATATACGGATTTGGCAGTAGGTACAGCTACCCAGTACAGTTAAAGCATTTGGCAGACACTCATATCCAGAGCAACATACACCAGTGCTTAAAGTAGATCGCATGTATTCATACCTACAAAGCTAGACTCAAATCAGTTACTAGCTACTAACACACCACACCACAGCACACATTGCGTTAACACTGTGAAATTCTTTCCCTGCATTCAACCCTTTCGCCAAATGTTCTGGATAAGCGCATCTGCTAAATGCCATAAATGTAAGTGAAGCAGAGGGTAGCCACCAATGGGGGGGCACCCAGAGAGCGTGTGTGGGGACAATACGTTGCTCAAATGTACTTCAGTGATAACAGGCCTAGGATTTGAAACTCTGACCTTCTGATTACAGGGGCAAAGTACTAGCCCCTAGGCCACCAGCTGCCCCCACACTCATTGGTTCTTTAATCATGCACTTTGTATCTCTAAAGGTTACAGTTACTGGCTGTAGCCCATTTGGGATGAATAAAGTTAGCAATAAGTGTACAAGTTTTAAACAAAAAAGCAAGCTTCACACTCTAACACTTACTCTGCAAACTAATGAACCTCTATGAAGTCAGTCACTGCTGTACTGATAATAGTCCAGTGGTGATCCCTTTTTAGTTACGGATGGGCTGGAAAGGTCGCTGGTAAATTGTGTCAGTAGATGTGCTAAGGTCACTTTACACCTGCAAAGTGCACCTGATACAGTAGACAAAGTCTATATCAACACTGTCTGAACAGAACCTAATATCTCATTTATTTTTCACATAATTTAGTAACTCTCACCTGTCATTTACACTGTGGTAAACCAGCATGACAAACAGATCAACACAACTGACTTAATTTTCCTGTCCTATTTTTTGGGAGATGAGTTTTTGTTCCAAAAGCAATTGTCTGTTTAAATTATCAAGTAATGCCTAGAAAGGTCTCACAAGTGGCTTAAAGGTAATGCTAAAAACATTTTTTTTCCTTCAGAGTGAACTTCCAGAAGCAGAGCAGGATAATGGTGGATCAACAGAGTCGGTCAAAGAGCAAGAAATGAAGTGGTCTGATTTGGCTCTTCAAAGTTTGCATGAAAATACTCCAAGTACTGGGACATAAAGAATGAAGTGTATTTTTTAAAATTGATCAATTTGCATGCAGGTTATTGTTGTGTGTGGGCACCAGTAGAGTCTTCTTTTTCAGATGAAGCTGTGTAAGTGATGGAATGCACTCACTTTTGTACCCAGATCTGGTGACAGCTGTTTTTTAAATGATATGAAATGATTGCATGTCAAAGCATTGTTTAATGTTTAAATGATGTTTTGATACCTGAATGGAGAGACAATAGTTGCACTTTGACAATAGTTTTAATAGATAGGCAGTTTTGTAACATGTTCTGAAAAATAAATATCTCTTGGACTTACTTGTGTTAAGTATGATTTAGTAGAACATAAATTTGTATCTGAAATGACAGGTTGCAGATGCACTTAGACAGCATTATGGTTATGACATATAAATTTAATGATATAAAAGGCTTGTGTACTTTAGTAACATGCACATCGGTGAGGCATGAGGAAGAGTGTTTTTTTTTTTTTGCATGTTCACATACTAATGTTTCCTACTTCGAAATATATACTATATAACAAAATACCCATTCTTCATAACTGGCTCATTGTCAACCTGCCTATGCAAAGAGCAGCTGGGTTCTTAAAAATACTGGATCATGCTGACACTCGGAGAATGGAATCACCCTCTTACTCTGGCTAGACTGTTTGTAAACTTAACATTGTAATGTTCCAAATGTAAAACACTATGTATGTATACAGTGCCTGACAAAATACATATACACAGATATATATATATACATGTACATATGCATAAACATACATATATACACATACACACAAACATACATATATACACACATACATATACACTGCTCACAAAAATTAAAGGAACACTTTTTTTTTTGGGCCTACCATGAAATCAATTAAATCTGTCTGATAATTTTCTGGTTGGTTAAGCAGCTGAGGG
>JBBJLS010000023.1:5601573-5615718 GCA_037577275.1 Bryconaethiops microstoma
GAGAGAGAGAGAGAGAGAGAGAGAGAGAGAGAGAGAGAGAGAGAGAGAAAGAGAAAGAGAGAGAGAGAGAGAGAGAGTAACCTTCTTGTCTTAAATCCAAACAAAACAAGGCATGTTGCAGTTAACAAAGGGGCAGGGCAGTATAATTTATAATCATTAATAAGTCATAGTCACGTCTAGTTCTACTAATTGTCCTGTCCCAACGGATTAAAGACATACAGATAAAAGCAGTTACACAGAATGAACTTTTACCTACATAACAATCTAACAAAAACACACAACTGTGTCAAAACATAAAACCAGGTTCCCCTCATCATGAACCACTTTTAGAACAGTTTGTATTTTTATTGTCGCGAAATGTCCCTTTTATTCCTCATGCAGATCATGAGCTTTTAAAGACAAAGCACAAGTGGGCTTATAACATTTCTCAAAGTAAGAATGCTGACCTGGGACCAAGCTTTGCCTTATAAGTAGTATTCCATTGGATTTCATGGAGTGGTGGGACCTGATCTTAGATCAGTGTTCTTACTTGGAGATGCTCGATGAATACCACCAGGTTGACCATTCCAGTAAGGGATTCCAATAAAAGAACACCAACCCCAAATGCTGGCTGGCATCTACATGTGTCTGGATGAAAAGTATTTATTGGAGAAAGTCCTTAAATATAAGTCATTAAGTTGCTGGTTTAAAAGTTGTTTGACTAAAGTGTTACAGATTTTAACTGCTAAACTCACTCATTAGTACTCAGTATAATTTTTCTTTTACCATGTTCCCAAGTGGAAGAGACAAGACTCAACAGTTATCTCTGCTAATTCATACCGGCACTCTCAAGCTCAGTCACTAACCAACACAGCCTTATTAATATATCCTCAGTTATAAGTCTCAATCATTTGGTCCTTCTGACAACAAAACATCCTCGCCAACCACAGTTCATTAAAATCTAGTATGCTGAATTCTGCTCATAGCAAAAATATATTGTATTATAATAATGGCACAGTTGGAGAACAAGAGATGAAATTGCACATTTTGGGCCCCCAACCCAAAGACAGAAAAGCACTGTTACCATAACATTCAAAAGTACACAATGGATATCAAGGTACACAGAACTGTTCTGTAAGAGATAGAGTACATGCATTTCTAAAATGCAAACCTTTATACTCCCATTTATGCCCAAAACCCAAGCAATTCTAATAAAACAAAACACAACATAAAAAATCCCTAACAACCAGTAGTACTTTTTCAGATATACATTACATTTCTGGTTCAGGTGCATGTACCATTTGTCAATCACAAAGTATTTACAGTCTCACTGCGACTTTTCTTAATATAAATGTGCATTTTAACACTTATTGAATCATGGTACATTTAGTTCCATAAAAAGTAATTTACATATTGTTAACACAATAAAAAAACTATAATGAAATTAAACACATACAGTCAAGAGACAGTCCACTGTCCTGCAGAGGCTGCTGAACTTTATTTTGAAATGAACCTGCCAACCCTTGCATCTATTAATCATTTGCTCACTCTACATTAATCTCTGCTTCGGGCCTCTGCATGGCAAGCTCAGCTTGGATAAAAGCACCCTGTCCCAAGGCAGTGGAGTATGCTCGATTACTGAGGGAGGCAGAGTACCCAGGAGTGTGATAGGAGCTCGACCCCCCACGGTTTAGCACGGAGGTTTGTGAATGAAGTACTGGATGATAATCATCCAGATTATCATAGTGGGATTGCAAAGTTTGTCTTTGCCCATATGATAGGTGAGGATAGGATCCAGCAAGGTCTCGGTCCAAGTTCTCTTGTACGTGAGATACTGGGTTAGCCTGGGTGTAGTGTGTCCGTTCTCTAACACTATGAGACCTCTCTGGCTTTGGAGGAGGAATGGGTTTCACAGGGGCTGTCTCCTGGTTCTCTTCACTATTGCCACTAGCGGTTTTGACCCTGCCTATGTGCCGATCTGGATCTGGACGATCATATCGAGGCTGGAAGCTTTTACTCTCTTGGTGTTCGTGCCAGTGTTTACTGCTTTGCTGTTTGTCTGCCACTTCAAACTTGGACTCAAGATGCCCACCTTCTGATTGATGCTGCATGTTTTGAGGAGGAGGTTGCGAATGATGAGAATGGCTAGATGGAAAGGTTCTAGAGCTCCCTTCTTTTTGTGCAACACCTTTGTCTCCCATTCCATTTCCCTGGCATTGTTTTCCTGTTTCCATATACCTCACATCTTGGTCGGACAACAAGTTTCTGGAAATGTGCTGGGAACCAGGAATTGCACTGTATCTCCCGTCCTTTCCTTCAGCAGCAATCAACACAGCTTTACCAGGATCCGATTTACTGCGCAAGTGAAGCACTTCCAATCCTCCAATGTCTCCTGGCATGTAGGGCCCCACATTATCATATTGAGAGATAAGAGGCCCTTTCACCTTTTGTCTGGCTCGACTTTCTCTGCGAATAGAATGCATGCGAAGCCTCTCTGCTTCTTCTGGGTCCCATGCAAAGTAAACAGCTCCCTTTGAACCATGATAAGGAGGGATGTCCCTGCTCACAAAACTATGCTCTTTTAAAGGAATGACATGTCGTGTCAAGTACTGATAGCCTCCTGATTTCCCACCTGACCTACTGACATGCTGGCTAGCATCGCGACTGCTGAAAGAATGGAAGTGGCGTAATCGGATGGTACCATAAGGATCCACATCATAATAAGGAACATCAAGGGGATGTGAGCCAGAGTAGGGGCTGTAGCGGTACTGGACTCTTCCGTTCTCAAAGTAGGGCTGTAGCTGAGTGACATGATATTCGGCTTGTGAGGGCTGCTGGTAAGACTTGCAGTGGTAGACAGGCCGCTGACAGTAATACAGCTCATCTTCTGGAGGAACCTCTGTTCTTGTTATTGGCACTGAACGAATGGTGGTTGGTGGCACATGCAGAGAATGCACTCTGCGGATGGTTGGGTACACAGCAGGTCCATCCACTAAGCTATAGCCATGCCGGTGGACTGATCCTTGGAAAATGTATTCACCCCTTATTGGTCCACGAGATTTGAAGGAGTGGTGGAAGGACCTCGGTCCAATTGTATTGTAACGGCCATCGCCATGGGCTCTGTAAAGAATTTGGGGCTCTGATTTAGATACATAAGAGAGGTGAGGAGGCACACTCTCAGGCCGATAATGGCACCCCATGAATGATGCCCCAGAGGGGGCTGCCCTCTGACGGTAGTAGGTATCTCCAGTAGGCTCTAGTAAGGCTGTCTCTCCCTTAGAATGGTATACATAAGCTGACTGATGAATGGAAGACTTGCGTTGTGAAGGATGAGACTGTGGCAGGGTGTCATCCAATGGTCCAGGCAGTGAGGCTTCTGCCAACATAGCATGATAGGTAGCTGCACTGGCAGCCTCAGTTTTACAGAGGGTGGCTGTTGCAATTTTGCTTTCAAGCGAGCGAACAGGGGGGACTGGTGGCGTTGCCACATGAGAGTGGCGATGAACACGTTCCATATGAGAATTCAAAGGCTTTATCACCTCCCAGGGCCTTTCTCCACATGGTTCCTGGGGTGCTGCTGGGGTTGGTGCAATCCGTGCATTGGGCTGAGACTTGGACTGAATCTGAATCTGATTCTGAGAGTGAGGCTGTGGTTGAGTTTGGGACTGCAATGGCATTTGAGGTTGATTTTGCATCTGACGCTGAGGCTGGAGAACAGCTATTGGTTGCTCAGGGGATTTTGTGGTTAGTGATGGGAGGACACTTTTAGAGGTGTGAATCTGAAACAGAAAATGAAAGCAAATTAAAATTAAGGGGGAGGAGGAGAAGGAGAGGGAGAGGGAGAGAGACAGAGAGATGATCTGAAAGCTCACCCCAGAACTTTGTTGTGATATGACACCAGACTCCTTTCTGCTGGTGGTGGGTGTGGTGACACCAGATTCCTTTCTGCTGGTGGTGGGTGTGGTGGCACCACTAGTGGTGTTGCAGGTAATGGTGCTGCCTGTTGTCTGTCCCGCAGAAGGCTGCTGCCTCTCTGGACTTTTGTGGGTGGGGGAAAGCTGGACAGGTTCGCTGGCAAGAGGGGTACTCTGGCTTGACACCACTGGAGTGACAATGTCCTTGCTATTACAGGGACCGCTTAATGACTTGTCACTGTCTACTGTGCTCAGGTGCAGGCCGTTTGAGATGGTTAGTGTTTCCGTTTGGGTACAGGGAGGAGGTGAAGAATAGGTAGCAGGTATCAGAGACACATCCTCTGCTTCCTCTTGGGATTCCTTTGACTGGAGCATGGGAGGGGGAGGCCAGTCAAGAGTTCCTAGAAACTCCTGTGTCCTAAGGGGTGAGATTGGTGAGGAAGGTCCAGAATGTCTCCTTTGCAAACAGATAGATGCCTGCTGAGCAGATTCAGCTAAAGCTAAAGCCAGCATGCGGGCAGCGTTCTTTGGCTGGGGAGGAGGAGGAAGCAGTGACACAGAGCTTACTGGAGCAGTGCCCTTTGGTGAATCTAGAGCTACAGCTCCTGGGGAAGGATGAAACAGAGGGTACTGAAGTTCATAAGGAGTAAGCTAATTGTCAAGAGCAGGCAAATGAGTGAAATGTTGTGTGCACTATCTACATGTCAATTTTTTAACACAGCCATGCATAGTGTTAGAGGTCAAAGCCTGGTAAACATAACTGGAAAGCAAAACAGTGAGTTTGTTTTTTTTATCATAAATGATAAATCATGACAAATGAAATTGTCTGGTATATACATACCTGTTTCCAGTGGTTCATTCCCTGATTTCTCTTTTCTCTCTTTACACTCACACAAAGCAGATTTGGAGAGGAGTTCTAGCTGAATGGCTTCGCTCAGAGGCAGATCAGTGGATTTTAAAGACGAGCCATTTTTGGCAGAAGTGTCTTGAGGAGATGAAATAGAGAAAGGCTGGATCACAGAATTTTCTGGTTCTTTACTAGGTATAGACGTATCTGTAGGTTCAGAGATACTTAAGGGTGTCAACATGCAAAACTCTGCATTGCTCTCAGGAGTCTGGAACATAGCTTTCTCAGAAGAGGCCATTTGTTTTGCTGGACTGAGTTCAGGTGACTGATAAGGGCTGGTAACTTTTGCTCGTACAGGCGAGACTGTCTCTGAGTCACTGACACAGCCAGGACTCCTCTTTAAATGTGCAGCATCTATCTCTGGTGAAAGGATGGAACTCTCTGCCAAAGGCAGACTACATTGGAAAGACATAGGGTCAAAGTCCAGAGTGGCCATGCCAATGTCAGGGGGACTCAAATCCACATCATCAGCAGAGCGTGGTGGAGAGATAAGAGCTGGCACACAGATTGGTCCATCATCCCCATCACGGTCTCCATGGCCCACGTTGTCATAAGAATTACAGTGCTGCCTGCTGTCCAACAGGTCACTATTGAAGGATGTGGACAAGGCATCACTGCTGGAGCGAGGTCTCCGGGGCCTGTACATTTTAGACTCACCTGGGTTTAAAGGACAGACAATCATTTGAACAGCGATTAACAGAAACATGCTTTCCAATAAAAGTCAGCAGTGCCACGTGAGTAGACTTGCCTTCAACATTGTGTAGTGAGCTGAGGGACTCCTCACTTTTAGCAGATCGAAGTGTGCCAGTATCTCCTCTACCTCCCGCTAATGCCATGGACTTGAGTTCATTAGGTTCACTTGGGTTGCGATGAAGTTTGCGCTTAGACATAGAGGAAGACTTGCCAAGGTTAAAGAATGACCGCCAACTACCAACTGGAGACTTCTTTGACTTTATAGGTTGTCTTTTTCTGTTCAAGAGGAGAAGAAACACATATATAAGTAACAAACAAATATATATGCATAGAATATTTATGTATTTCATTTAACATACCTCTCCATGGGGAATTCAATGACTGTGTGGAATTTGCCTTGTAAAGCAGCAGGTCCTTCTCCAACCTCAATATATTTGCTATCTGCAGTGACAGGAGAGTTGATTTGGGCTTGGGTACGTGCCTGGGCTTCCTCTAGTGTAAGCAGTTTTGTGGAAGGAGACGGCACCAGCAGTGATTTAGGCCGAGACAATGAGCTGTGACCTACAAAAAGCAAAAAGAAAGAACAAGAACATAAAACTAACATGTAATTGAAAGTATAACTTAAAATAATTATTTCAAAATTTTCTTTTCAGTCATTTATCTCACATACCAGCGCCCTCTCTGATGAATGAACTCAGTTTAGGGCTGAAGAGAACGTCAACATGGTTGAGAATGAACTCAACTACTACTGACTGTATTCGCACCTCCATAAAGGCAGCTGTTCCACTGAAGCATGCAGATTCTATCTGCTTAGACCTGATTAGATATCCAAAGGGGGTAGGGTTATCATAAAGGTATGAACTTAAAATAAGTTCTAATATGATTATCTGTGAGCAGTGGTAAAAGCTTACCTCAATAGGTTTGGAGCCCAAACAATTGCCAAATTTTTACTATGCATGTTGGTGACGTAGCTGAAAGTTGCCAGCCGTGATAAATGCCTCATCAGAAACTCCAAGGTCCTAAAAACAAATGGGCAAACAAACCTCATGATCAAACCTGTATTTACACATGATACCTCACAAAGCATTAGATGTAAATGGAAGTGGATAGAGCAGGACGTTCAGAAGAAATGTGCCATGGGAGCCGGCAGGGGGCACTGCAACCATTCTCTAACCTGTAATGCGGAGGAGGCAACTGCTGGATGACATCATGTATTTTGATCAGCCTCTCCTCATCTGTAGCTGCTGATACTGCCTCCTAAGACCAGGGAAAGAGAGCAGAGAAGAAAGAGGACAATCAGTTTCAGTACTGACCAGTGATTTAACCCTGACAACAACTTTCATTGCTAGGCCTAGACAGAGCACAGCACTTTCATAGCTCTCTACCAAGCCAAGTACATAAAAAAAAAAAAAAAAAAGGACTCAACCCCAACATTCAAAGGCCATGTCTTTTTCAGTACTCCCATGGCTACTTGGAAACATCTGTGTTTTCTTTACCACTGCCTGTTTCATCTGCAGAGGGGCTTTATTCTTAAGATGCTGTAAATGTTCCTGTTCTATTTTGCATATGGATAAACTGAGTCTTGTTTCTGAAAACATCATAAGCCCTAATTTTGCATATTCAAATCACTTTGAAAGTCCTCAATATAAAGACGCTTCAAACTTCAATACAAAGACTACTTTGTATGACTCAGATAAGTGACTATTACTGCCGTTCACACCACGATGCGAGATACCAAATATTTTTTCTGGACACTAATTATTCCAGTACTGCCTTTGTCAAGCATCAACAATTTGTCTGTGAAAGTGTGCGTATGTTGATTGGCTTTAAAGCAATATCGTTTCCATGACATTATTTACTATGTGCTTACTGAGAATTTCTCATAGAGCTGGTAGGTGAGCAGTGGGTTGGGTAGCTCTCGAAAGTAGAGCTTGCAGAGTGAGCCCACACAGTGGATGTCCTGGATGTAAACATCTTTTGTCAGGTCTGGGATCTGCTCCGAATCAAATTCATGTCTAAAGAGAAAAACACATGACAATTATCAGTTGACATAAGAAAGGAGTACATGAGAGCATGTGCAGCTTATAATGGAAATTAAATGTCACAATAACATTCAGATCCTAATATATGCCAGCAACAATCACATAGCAGAATTTTTTTATTCTGAGATAAATACATATAACAGAATGATCTGTTAAACCCATGTCCTGGAGGCGTTGTATATTTCCAGCTATTTTACTGGTGATTTAGAATTCTGGGTACAGTCCAGATTAGATCTACAGAGCAGTGTGCTTTTGTAATTTTCAGCTTAGTTTCTTTCTCATACCGCAGTTTCTGGATGTTGGAGGCAATCCCAGAGAGTCGATACATTCCATCCACAACTCCATGCTTCTCAATAAACTCTGTGCAACTCTTGAGGACCTGGGGAACTAGATATTGAAAGTGTTAGCTGAATTGTGTGCTTGTGTTGTTTTTGGTTAAAACCTTTCCTGAAATATAAGGTACAAAATCTGGCAAATAATTACAATGTTCTCAAATACTACACAACAAAAGATCAACAGTGTAACACTATTTGCCAGTATTCTATATGCAAATGAACCCTAGCTGTGGCTTACATTTAACTACTAATAGTGATTTTTTTAATGTATTTCTTTAGCCTAAGCGTTTTTAGTCTCGATTAGTTTGCAAAAGGGTGCACATTTCTTTTTTGGATTTCACACAGTACAAATACTAAGGACAGCTGTCACATAAAAAGCAGCAAATAAAGATACCTGGAGAAGATTATTAGACAAAACCAAACCACTGTGGAAAAACACACTGTGTCAATGTGTAGATTTCATCAGAATATTTCTGTACTGACACACTCTTACTCTGGAGACACCAAATAGACTGCAGACATGGTCTTGCAAAGCTTCACTCAAAAAGGGGTACGATCAGGGGAAAGACATGCCTATCTGGCCTTGAACTCTTAACAACCATTATCCAGATGATGAGTGAGACACAGACCCTTTGTGAAACAGCTGTTCAACTGAATTCCTGACATAGCAGTTTGCAGCTGAAAATCCTCAGGCCCTATAAAGCAATTCGGAGTCACCTCAGATATGGATAAAAAATGCTTCATTCTCTTAGAGTAAGTACAAACAGAGTGAAAGGCAGAGATCATAGAGGGTTCTAAATTAGAGGGACAGTTAGGGGAGTGCAGTCTTAAATCTAAAGGCATGACTTTTGGTTAAAATCCCAGATTCATGAGTAAAAGGTCTACAGACTCTCAAGATAATGAGATATTTCATATAATGATTTATGTTAAGTGTGGCACTGTTTGAATGGAACATTCAATGTCATCTTTCCGAATATATGGTCTGATATCCTGAGACACACACATTCTTAGATTTAGCTTTAAACCTACTAATAGTAATTGTTTCAACGTCCCTAAGTTGTATGGGATCTTTAAAAAAAGGACAGACTGTGGATTCTGAGTGTAGGCATTAACTTTGCAGACCATTCTATCTTACCTTTATACCCCTTTAAGCCCTACAGGTGCTGTGTCAACTAAATCAAGAAGGCATAGCCACCAGTAGTGCTGGGGGTCAAGTGTGTCTACAAGGCCACATAGGCAGAATTAATCACCAGAGTAAAGCCAAACCATTCATAACAAGGGCATCATGACCTCTTTTACACAGAGCCATGAGCAATAGAACAAGGTCTAAACAAGGCTAGTGGGAGCTTTAAAAATTTACCATCATGGCCTGAGTTGAGGAGGTGCTCTCCCAGGTCACAGCCAAACACCCTCTCCCTTAGGATCCCTCGCTGCTTCAGCTTCTGTTTGGTGGGTCGGGACTTCATGAAGCTGCGCAAGAATGTGATCAACTTCCCGTGCTTTTTGGACACTGACAAAGAAATTGAGATAAAAGCTTGCTGTATCACTCACATTACAATAATCAATGAGACACACCTTTTGACATTAATATATATCAATGAAAAATTGCCAAATATGTGGTATGAAATTACACAAAAGTAAAAAAGGAACTTCCTAAATCTTCTATTGAAAACTGATGCTAACACAGCCCTGACAAACAAAAGGCCATTCTGCCAGAAGATGGGAACTACTGCATTCACCCAGAGGTGGATCCAAATTCCAGTTATTTGGACACTTTGTCCTTTCCCTGTCATGTTACTTAGGCACTGGTTATTGTACAACCGGTAAAGCAATACTGGCCCAAGTTGTCCACCCCCATTCCTTACCCCCGAGATTTATGATCTAAAGTGATTTACACTAGAAAAACCTACCTAACAAACATTACAACACCACAAAATGCTCTTGGGGGGTCTCCACAGTGTGGCTGCCATGCTTCAATTACACAATGTTAGGTTTATTGAGATGTGAATAAAGCTTTCCATGAAATTCTTAAAGCAGACTAAAGTATCTGGACAGCAAAATGTTTGGTCTGCTATACCGCTTTTACTGAAAGTGCTGAGAGCCACATAGATGCAAATGAAATCCAGCAGGCTGCTGTATAATTTGCATGTGCAGCTCTTGGACTAACCAAAGGGAAAAAGGAGCAGGGGGATAATCAACGAAGAAATGCCTTGTAGTTCACTGGAAAATGTAAAAGTCTTACCTACTGTACTACAGACTCGAGTAAAACTGATGGCTAAATGACTTTTGTATAAACCATGTCCTTTTAATACAACAATCATATAAACTATAACATTATATTGGCCTTACTTAATTTGCTTTTATGTTCACACAGAAAACCAAATCCCAGAATATCCCAGGGAATCGTCTGGATCTGAAAATTGCTTGGAAAATCAGCTGTCACTGGAAAAACATGTGGCAACTATAATGCACCAAAGTTGGAGCTGTTTGGATCATTGGCCCTCACTTTTGTTATGTGTGTGAGTGTATGTGCACTGTGACATAGGATAATGAACAGTAACATTATGGAACCAACTGTAATCACACTGTTATTTAAATGCATTCCATTCAGGATGGGTGCAACAGTCCAAGCGTTGACCCTGTCATCAGAAAAGTTCAGTCAGTGAAAATGCCACAAGCCTCACTTTCTCTAGGTGGGTAGGATGGCCTTCCTTCTCCTCCCTTCACTTTGCATGATGCTAGAAAGTGCCAGAATCTGTTAGCCGATGTAACAGTGTTGGAAATAGGCATTTTCATACAAGCGTACTACTGTTCAATGACTTTGCATTAGCACCAGTTTGAAAAGATGTGGTTGCAGGCTTTAAAGCATAAAACTAGCCTTCACCCTCAGTGCTGGTAGTCTCACGTGACTGGGGAGTCCTAGCTAGCAAGCAGAACAGGACATGACTAAATTGGTAAAAAATTTGGAAAAACAAGATGATATAAAGGACACATGCAAGCTTCCATTTAAGTGGAACCACAATGGACACTTAAGCTAACATTATGCAAGCTAATTATATTTAGATTGGAAATGTATTCTTTATAAGACACCCACAAAGTCATCTTGACATTCTATATTCTATCAAATTCATCTTCTAATACAAATGAATTTTCTCAAGTTTATCCATCACACAAATTTCCTGTTCTACTCTCTTCTGGGCCAGAAAAGTCACAAATCCCCATCTGCACAGACTGCCAACTCAAGCCAAAGAGACAGGAAACAGAGCCCAGAGAAGCTGCAAAGTGTTAAAAACACCCTAATCACATTGAAACTAACAGGCTTTTATCACATGAAACTACAGAATATCTACGCTAAGCTAATAAATTCTTTAACAGCTTGGCTTCTCAAAATGTGACAGCCATGGGTGCTGTTTCTTTGAAGAAATCATATGCTGTGATCATTTGTGGTGAAATAATGCAGAGAGAAAAAGAATGCAGATAAATGACATAAATGAGAGTTAAGGTAAGTTGAAGGGAAACGGTACATTATTCTCTCACACCACTGAACAGGCCAGCTCTTTAGGAATTGGCTTAACTTCAGTAAATAAAGAACAGAGAGCTCACATTAACCAAGTATATTAAATATCTTTGATAACACAATGAGAAATAACTAATTCTTACCTGAAAAGGACAAAAGGGACCTTATCTCAGCACAAATTAAGACAAAGAGTAGGACTAAGCAAACTCAACCATAGCTCCATTCACCCGGTGTAAACTTAGTTAACTTTTTTCCCTCCTTTTGCATTTTTGCCAGTCAGTAGTTGTCCAGCCTCCAGTATCAGCTTTCAGTCATGGAAACTGGTGGGGCGGACTAAGCCAAACCGCTCCCACCACCATGCACAGACTCAGAGGAAAGCTCTCAGCTCCGTCTACAGCTATGACACACGCATGCGCGCGCACACACACCCACACCCCTTTGCTCACTTTCCCCTTTTTCATGGTTCACAGCTCCTCTATCCCAGAAGTATCAGCGCCTCTTTTACTGCTAAGTGCTAAGTATGACATCTTCTACTGCAAGGCCAAGCTCCTTTCAGCCAACAATGACAAGGAAAATCTTATCTTCTATTAATTGCTATGACCCACAAAACATCTTATGTTGCTTAAGTACTGAAAGTTTAACTAGATAAAAAATTTTGTTATATCCAAACACTGAAGAGTACATTAATAATTAATCTACGCTAATGTGTACCTCTTTGAAACTTTAAACCTGTTTAACACACATTTTCAAATTTCAAGTTCTTCTAATGCCGGATGTCTTTAAATCAATCTTTAATTTTCTCTACAACTGGGTTATGTTATATATTTTATTTCCATTTAATTCCCACACTACATCCCTCTCCCTCTCTCTCACACACACACAAATGGGGGGGGGTTGGGTTTAGGCAGGAAATGGACTATACCGCCTGGGAGAAGGGGAAAGTTATTGCTATGTGTTCCTTAAAGAATCTCTCACAGTCTTACTCAGCTGTCTTGGCTTGTTAACACAGACAGCTGCCCTTTGTTCCTATGAGAGTAAGACGTTGCTGCTCCACAAGGAAGTGAGAGATCCAAAAAGAGAAAAACCTGCTCTGATTGAAGGCAAAACTTACTCTAAGTGAACCTCCAAACATAACACTGTGTGTGTAGTGTGTCTGCCTTTGTATCTGTGTTTGTTTGGTAAGTCATTGAAGAAAAGAATTTAAAACATTCTCATAATTACATTCTGTGTACTGTTTTAACCCACGTGGCAAGATAAGTTAAATAAAACTTTATTTCCAAGGAACTCATAGGATTAACCATTTACCTAGAGCATGCCAGTCTCAAGACAGTCACACCAAGTGAATGATTCACAATGCTCTGCCAGTACAGACAGACCCTCCTCCTACTGGGGAGCTAAAGAAACACCTGTATGTGAACACACTAGGGTAGCCTAGAAGAATGAGGTATTTCAGACCCAACAAACTAGTTCACATACTAGTTCATATTGTCAGAAAACAAAGGAATTATTTATAACCCTGCTCTAACAGGGTTTAGTGAATCAGCTTTGAGATGGTGAAAGAACAGAATAATTTAACCCAAAGCATAGGCTAACCGCTTAGGGGGACATATTAAAGAGCAGCGCTGGAACTATGGATATAATGTCAGAATGTAGGGCAGATTAGACGTAAGAAAAACATTGACAGAGGGAGAAATATGGGCACAGGTAGTTTAACTGTTGACTTGGTCCCAAATAAAATGCAAATCGCAGACAAAGACATTCATACACATTACGAAAGAGGAAGCATAAAAAAAACAAGACAAATGGTAAACAAAAGTGAGTTAAGAAGTTAAAAAAAAAAAAAAAAAAAAAAAAAAAAAAAAAAAAAAGAAACTTTTTGGTACTTTCACTCCAAGCTGTAGGAAAACACAGTGCTGGGCAGTAATTATAAATTTTCATATTGCAACATTTTCCAAACATATATTAGCTGATATTTAAAAACGATCTAATGCTTAATTTATGCTAAAAGGATGTCTAATAAAACTAACTTAATTTGTTCCTATTTTAGCAAAGAGAAGGACCTTTGTTAATCTATTGTTATCTCTAAATACCACTAAAATTAAACATTTTAGAAAATTGCAAGAGTGCAGATTTCAAGCATGTGGCTAAGTACAATGAGAATTCCTATATGCAATACCCATTGTGGAATTACTATAATGATATTAAGAAAGACTACAGACTAGTGTCAGTGGTTTCTATAAAGACTCGGGCAGTGACTTAAAATGAGCTGGTGGTTGGTACACAAAGGAACTTTTTGGTCTACCTGAGCTCAGCCTGTGGGAGTTATATGGGTCGGGTACCCACGCACTGTCCTGCTTTATATTCTCCATCTCCAAATCTGCATGCAGGAGAGAGGCAAGCCAAGGAGCTTGTCAGAGAACATGTGAACAGCACCCACCCTTTCAGCCCCCCTTCAGGCAGTTGACACTTTGTAAGGAAAAAAAGAAATGAAAAACATTCCCCACTGCATTCCCTGTCTATTAGGCAATGTTTTATAACTGTTCAGAAAGAGCCATAAACTGATAAACAAGCTAGTGCAGTAAAATTCACTTAAAGAAAAAAAAGATTAAGCTACTATAGGAGGCAGTGCTGTGTGTAGGTCAGAGTACGTTTACAAATGAGAGAGAGGGGGGGAGAGAGAGAGAGAAAGAAAGAGAGAGAGAGAGAGAGAGAGAGAGAGAGAGAGAGAAAGAGAGAGAGAGAGAGAGAGAGAGAGAGA
>JBBJLS010000023.1:5632813-5668602 GCA_037577275.1 Bryconaethiops microstoma
AGCTGAGGGAGTTTTTCCTCGCCTCTGTCGCCTTTGGCTTACTCACTAGGGGCTCGGACCTGGTCTTTGTAAAGCTGTTTTGTGACAACCTGGTTGTAAAAAGCGCTATATAAATAAAATTGAATTGAATTGAATATTTTCATTTGAACAAAAAGTGGCATGTCCAAAATTATTCATACCCTTCTCAATAATCAATTGAAAAGCATTATTGCCATTACCTTTTTTTCATGGTGCCGTTTACTGTGATTAGGGTCCCTGGTCCATTGGCTGAAAAACAGGGCTATGAACTGTGACATCCAACTGCACTTTGTGTTGTTGTGACTTGTTTAATGTATACCATTTGCTTCAGAAAATGCTGTTTCAACCCTCTGTGTACTTGTGCATATGGCTGGGCTGACAAACTCTCTTGAATCTTGAATCTATTGTTGTCTCTGGCTTTACAACTTGCAAGCTTCAAATGTTTAATTTTACGCTGCTCCTCTCCATGTTTTAAGTGTTGGCATGCTGCCATGTGACATATTTTCCTGAGACGTCCTTGTCGGAGGCCGCACTAAGATGCATTAGTGTTTACATTACAAAAGATTTGTTATCAAAATGCATCTTGGTGGTTGTTCACACTTGTATTTATCATTGTCCACATGTAATCCAATTGCCCAGGACACATTTTAAAACAATGTAGAATATATTAAATGAATTTAAGTATATGTGCACATTAACACATATATCTATCCCAGTACCATAGCACCTGTTCCATTAGCTCTCATAGTAGGAAACTGGTGGGCCCCCTCTGCTCCAGTGCATGTGTCCATCATCCCAAGATGTCCATCATCCCAGCATGTTTTGGGTGCCCTGCTCTGAGCCCAACATAAAGACCTGTACCTGTACAGACCTAGTGAGTGCCATCGAACAAAGAAAACCTCCTCTCCAAGACCTTTTGCTCACAACTTTTCATGCCTTCTAATATCATGATAAACAGTAATATTTGAAAACGACTTTGATTCACAAGAGCAGTTTTATGCAGAGGTCAATTATGATTTCAATGCAATATAAAAACGGATCTAAAAAGCCAGCTAATATCATAGGTTGTAAAAGAAACTTCACTGAGCTATGACTTATGTCAACAATTTATGACCCCTTTTTAGAAATTTTCTTTTTTCTCCATTAATCTTTTGTAATTTGAAAGGCTCACTCCACATTGCTGTCCAACCAGCCTCCAGAATCCAAGGCAACACAAAACCTGAGTGTCTTTGATACAGCCTTAAAAGATCCCTCTGAAATAAAGCTATGGCAGGGGAACAAAAATTGTGCCACAGAGCCAGGCCTGCTGCAAAGCTTGCCCAGCCACTGAAAAAGCAAACAGTGAAGTACTGCCCACGGTGCTTTATGCCTCTGCTCCCATTTCATTTTATATGGAACTGCTGGAGCAGGTTTTTTATGTGAAACTGCTTTGAGTGTGTGTGGGGAACTAAAAAGTTCTTCTTCTGTGTCTGGGCTCTCTGTGTGCAGGGGCTCTGGGCCAGCTGCACACCACCAACTTTTTTGCAACAGAAGCAAGGGTTGTGTCTTTTCTAACACACTGAAGGGAAACGATGGAATTTCCACACACAGCCACACACATACTCAAATTCAAGATAAGAGTTGCTAATATTTCTAAAATTCTTTCTGTGCTGCAGACATTTTTTTGCAAAAATGGTAGTATAAGGAAGCCCATAAATGAGGTGATTTTAACCCGTAGTTTGATGAGCAGCTATTACAGCTTTTAAAAAACACCATAAAATCACCATAGACCCTTTTCACACTTCCAAATAGTGAAGTAATCAATGCAGGGAAAAGTTGCCAGCTGCTTCTGCACTGGATGAGGGAGAGTTACAAATAGTAAGAGGTTAGCTAATATTAGCTGCCAGTGTTCAACTGAAAAAATCATGTGTTTGTTGGGAGTTAATAGATCTCATTGTCTTTTTGTTGTACTATGCAACTCCCCCCCAATTAAAAGATTAAACAATTCTTTTATTTTTACTTTATTGGAGAAATAAGAATCTAAATTGTTTTGAGTTAACTGCATTTACTGTACACTGAGGGAGCATTAATTGCTACAAACATCTGGTCAACAAATGTCTGGTGGTTATGTGCAGAGCATCACTCCTGTCCCTCCCACAGATCCAATGCTGCATTAACGATTTAAAAATGTAATTTATGTTTGAATGGATTAATGATGCATGAATATAGCTGCACCCTTTGTCCAGGAGCTTACTGATACTTTGATATTGATTAAGTATGTTGACCATGCCAAGCTTGCCATTCCTACAGACAACTCCACTAAACAAATGCCGTCTTTCATGGAAAAAGGATCTGCCATTTTACTGCTGGGAAATCTCTCTATTTCACTGAAATAAAACCCTCTATTGTTTTAATTTACAGCGACTAGTTCAGCTGTATATTGAAATTTAGGTCAGTAAAATGTTCTTTGCAAATTTGACAGTGTTTGTGCTTACAGACCTTTATGTATCTTTCCAGCAATTAATTTCAATATTTAAAAGGCAACAGCACTGGTTATGTATCTATGTGACTGTGCACGTGTTTAATACAAATTTTAAAAATTTTATTTTCTTTAACATACCCTCTACTAACCTCACCATATTGATCTAATGCAGCATCAGTTACTAGTTTATAAGATACTGTCATACAAGCATTTGTGTGATTGTAGGTCATTGTGCTACAGAAGTGTTACAGAAAAATTTTGGCACACCTGACAGTAGATCTGGACCAAATACACCAGCTCTTTTGACTCCAGGCCATTCCGGGTTACTTCACTCTGCTCTTCAGCAAGGCTCAGCTGTAAAAGACACACACACACGCACAAAATACATCAGAAGAAGGTCTTGTTTGACTGTTAAAGCAGTGGCTGCAAATGGTGCATTAGCAGCTTCACACTTTCTTGTCCTCTGTTAATGCTACATTTAGAGCACTTCATTTTCCCTTTGCACAGAAAGAGATGTTGAATGATTGGTCACCAGTTGAGCATACTATCCACATACCATGAATAATAGAAGAAGATAAGAGGAATTGCTGTGGCTGTTAAACTAGAACCGCAGTTGAATTACAGTTTATTACTTTTCAACAAAAACAACTGACTGAAAGTTGTAAGAGCACACAAACGAAAGCAACGATACAAAACATGAGCCTTAGACTACAAACCTGTTACACAAAGGAAGCAAATCATATGCATATGTGCAAATGAATATTATATGTCCACTGACACATAGACACTGAGTCGCCCACATCTTTTTGTTTTTTCAGCTGACTGTCCACTTGCTAGTGTGATTCAAAGGTAGAGGCAAAACAGGCACTTTCTACAGTTGTTTTGTTAATTCTTTCGGAAAAGAATCAATGACTCCTAAAAGGTCGGCTACTATTAAGTTGGCAGTCTTTTTAAAATACTGAATGCAAAAAATTGACTGAAAAACATTACACAGTAGCGGAATACAAACAAAAACAATACACCAAGCTATTTTGAAAACAACCCAAGAAAACTATTTTGGCTATTAATGCATACAATGAATATTACAATAATCATTTACAATGAATTTCCGTTGCATCACATCAGCACCTTTTTTATAACACATCTAGCATTACTGTATATACCTAAAAGTTAAAACAAACAGCCACCTATCCAGTAGTAAAATAAAATACCATTCTGTGCATTTGTTTTGAGTGTATTAATTTTCACAAGCAGAACCTTCTGGCTCTTTGTAGTATGTTACAATCATCTTTTGACAAAAACAGCACACTGTTCATGGTGACTGGATGGGGGTCTTTCCAGAATGTTCTCATGATTGTGTATGCGTACATGTTTGAATGGCACCCACTGTCTTTTGTGTCTGGACGGTCCTGCTCAGCACTACCCTGTGACAGGCACATCATTACTGCCATGGTTCAGATGCAGAAGGTCTCATGAGATTAGGGAAATGCACATCAACATCGAATCGAATCTCCCACTTGTGGGACTAATAGAGGTTTATCTTATCTTACATCCGTATTCATTTGCACAAATCCACCCACACACACACTTACAGATCACCTGAAGCTTAATTTATGTGCTTATTTTATTAAGTTTTTCCAGGAGGTTTGTGTCACACAAAGGAAAACTCCACTTCTGATCAATCAGACCTTGGCTCATACATTGACACAAATGTATCCAGTTTCAAATCATAATATGTGTAGCATTCTCAGTACTTATTCAAGGACTTAGACCTTATTCATACATAGTAAAACACTTGGAAAAGCTCCTTTGCAATAGGATTTTATGTGAATTCAATTTATGAATCCATAAAGCTAGAAATGTCCACATTGGCGTTCAGCACAAACTCAATAATTAAAATCTATCTCCAATTTCATTAATTGAAAAACAAACCTTTTCTAATGCTATCTTAAAAAGCTGGGCAATATGTCAACTATTCAGAGATACTGGTATTGATGGACAAAAACATTGTTAACTTCAAGCTTCCTCTCTGGAGTACTTTCTGTCCATTTAAAGTTTACCATAACGTGTAAGTTTCCTTCCGTATTTTTATGAGAAGAACAGAGCACAATGTAATAAAAACAAGCTACAGTGGAATAAAAACAAGCAACAAATACAGTGTAACCATGAGTTAAATTAACTTCAATAATGACATTTTAAATATCTGATTATGTGAAAAGGCAAAATTGAAAAACATCTTACAGCACTAGAGATCATGGAGACAGGTTACCAACTTCCGCTCCAATAAACTCTTTCCACACTCTCTCCAATATCCCTGTCCAGTTTCAAAAGTTGTAATAGTACTCTCTAGAGGCTCTTTTAGTATGAGAGGACTGTGCCCTTAAAACAGGCAATGCTACAGAAGCAAATCGCTGAAGGAGGGATCAGGATATCTTTCAAAGCATGGCAGGGAACACATGGCAGTGGTTTTTTACCCATTACAGATTGGTTCATTAGGAATGGTGCAGGTTTGGCCAGCTTAGCCATAGTAATCACCACACTGTTTATGTGCCAGTATGGCTCTTCTAAAACACTAGGCAATACGCTAACAAATGATCTAGTGTCCAAAAGAGCTCAATACCAGCATTGAAAAGCTACAGATTGCTAATGTATTCAATCCCCATTGCACTGGTTCACATGTTCCTCTTCCAGTGCCCGGACTGTAACCTGAACAATGCTATATCTACGTGGATAAAAATATTTTCCCCATGACCGCAAAGGTAGAGGAATATTGTTAATAATTAAATTGTTAAGTACTTAAACTAGTGATTGTTGGTTTACACATATCGCACTGACATGCATGTACTGGGGTATTGGCAGAAAAAAACTTTATGGGACAGGATGTATCCGTTTTATTTAAGAGAAAAACTCCACTGGCAAGAGACACAGTTTGTGGGTATCTCTCATAAAAGAGATCTTATTGTTTAAGAACTGAAAGTGCATTAAGCACAGCACATGCACAGATCCTATCCTGTCCTGCAGTGAATGGCTGCAAAACACTGGTTACAGCATTTTCAAGACCCAATTTTCATTCAAATTTCCCAGTAAGAAGTGAAAGTTTTGCAGCTTTAAGGTGGAAAGTGCACAACACAAACATACAAAATAAAGGTATAAAATCTACAAATCACCAAATTAAGAAAAATAATGAAGTACAGAGAGAGAGAGAAAAAGAGAGAGAGAGTGAGTGGTGAGGGGGGGAGACATGGTAGCACTCACAGAGATGCAACGTCCCGTCTGCCCCGATTAAGGTAGACTGTCTTTTGTTCACGGAGAGACGCTGGCCACACACTGGAGGCTGAATACGGAGATGCACTCCTCAACTCTCAAGTCTTCCACCCCCCACCCTGCCTTCCATCTTCATCGTGTGTGTGTGTGTTGTGTGTGTGTGAGTGTTTGTGTGTGAGAGAGAGACAAAGTAGAATACGATTCTGCATAAATCCACTCAGCAGAACACAGATGTCAGTGGTGTTGCCCCCTCTAGAGCAGTCTCCCAGCACAGTAGTAAAAGCATGCTAAGTAAGTTCCTCCCACAGCTGCTTTCACATAAACACACATCACAGAAGTGGCTGGGCAGCCTTTTGATCGATTCCACAAGACTTCTGGGGTTTCTCAGCTCCGCTGTTTTTGGTTTTCCCATCACTCTGCTGATGCTACTACCATATTTTCACTCCATGTCCTCTTTCTGGCTGGTCTTCAGGATTAACAAACAGCATGTTCAATTTACCAGCCAAGGGAGGTAAGACACAGAGGATGATTTAAGTTCTCGTGCACCAATCTGATGCCTTTCCTGTCACCAAATCATCTAGCTCCCTCCTCCTGTCTTTCTCTTCCTTGCCTCCCGCTCTCTGCAACCTCCAAGTCTCTCACATTGGTACAGTCCATAAGACAAAGCACAGGACTGTATTCCAAAAGAAACAGCAGAGGACGAACTGGAAGGATGGGATTGTCCAAGCAGCAGCCGGGAGTGTTTCTCCAGCACATGCCTTCGCTCTCCTGGTCTCCTCCTTAGGGATTAGTATGAGCTAGACAGAGAGGAACAGAGTGACACAGACAAATGTGACCCTCTCACAGAGAGAAGACGTACCTAGAGAATGGTTTATGACCAGCCCTCTAAAGTAGGGCTGAAATCTAACCCATGGGAAGGACATTCAAGCTCTCGACTATCTCTTGTCCAACTGAGACCACATGGCTTCTGATGAGAGCTAAAGACTTCAGCCAGTAGTCATGGTAAGTATGTAAAAAATACATACAAAAGTTAACAGGGGAACCAAAATCTGCACCAGCAGAAGTGTGTTCCAGAAGAATGATATCGGTCATTTATTCATATCTGAGGCCAATTAAAAAAAAAACAAAAAAAACACATTTCTGGGGGAGCATGGAATTTCCATGGAATGCCAGAATAATCCAAGAGCCAGTCCACACAAATGAGAAATCTCTCCTCTGAGCCTTTTATTCTGGGCTAATAAAACAAATCTGACTCTGTGTGTGGTGGTAGCATCTCATGTAACATACATTGCACCATACCAGGATGATTTTTCATTGATGGAAGAAGAAAACAGATGGCAGCAATGAGAGCGCAGCTGAAATGTTAAGACAACTTTAAATCAATGTCATAAGACATATCGTTTGCTAATTCTTAAAGAAAACAATGTGTTCTTGCAGCATGACAAAGTGTGTTTAAAATCTTAGTCTGTCTACAGAGGCAAGTCAAGTGCTACATGTAATAGTCATTTCTAAACTATGATTCTGTGAAATCTTTAGCAACTTAAATATTCAATTATATTGGATGAATGTCAAATGGACTTTCTTACAGAAAGACACATTATTACTTAAGATTTAAGACTATGCTTCTACATAGATCTCAAGCATAAACGGGAAATTATCTGAGTAAGACAAACATTAAAGAAAATGTAAATTTCAGAAGACAATTCATATAAAAGACAACTGGCTAAAGATGAGCTTGCATTGTTTTGCTACTCTAACACTTACATTTTATATGAATGAAATTCACGTACATTATAGTCTGAATGAAGACAACACTAAAATGCATGGTGCAACAGTACTGCATTTTTTTTTATTTGCACCCAAAAGTTAGGACATTAACGTAGTTATCTATCAATTGTTTTAAGTATTCAAAAAATCATATGCATGTAACAGCAAACAGGTGTAAATTTTCTCTCAAAAAAATTTGAGCACCACTAGCTCCCCCTCGTAGGTAATGTTTAAACTACTGAACACAGCTGCATAATAGCCTGTAGCAAGATGGCATGTTTAATAAGTGTTGATCAAGTAATGTTGACAATGTTTTCTGTCTGCCTCTTTGACAGACAGGATGGTTGATCTACTGTAAACTGGGACAAGCCTTATAAACTGCATTAAAAAATGTTTAAAAAAAAAAAAAATCAAAATCAGACCCTCTGAACTATTATACTTCAAACTATAAATATCAAAATCACAATCCAGTAGTGACCTGGATCAGATTTCTATCACCAAAGATCTGCATGCTTTAATCCTTACATGATTTAACTGACCAATAACATGTTGAACGGATATGTGAATAAATATATTTTAGTACAAAGTCTTTACACCAATACAGTCAATTAAAATAAATAATGCTATATAGTATAGCGCTTTTAGACTAACTATCAGTGTTCGAATTTCTGCACACATTTACAAATTGCAAGTCACTCTTCACTTCATTATCTGTGTGCAACCTTGGAAGTCATGCTCTTTATACCCTGCCAAAAACAGTCATGTCAGCTCCACAAGCAGAAAAGCTTGTTGAGGAAATACCCTACAAATTCATAGCATAAATCAGGTGAGTTCAAATATATCAGTGAAATAAAGCTAAGCTACAGTCATGTTATAAAATTTCCCTGCAATTCAATTACAGTCAATTTAAACTAAATTTCACTAAAAATTAATAAACATTGATAAGGAAAAAATAATTCTTTTTGAATGTGTATATTCGGACCCTTTGTCTTATTATTAGTTAAGATTTTTTAGTTAAGGTTTTCTTGTATTAACAGTAATGCTGCATTTGAAGTGCCTTTTATCTAAACTTACAGTTGGCCCAATGTGAGCAAAAGCAATACTTTTCACAGCTATGTAGGCCGTGTTTCATTTATCTGTAAAGATACTGTATATGAATACTATGAATAGAACAATAATGTATACTCTTATCTCCTCTCCCATCAAAGTTATAGAGCATAACTAATTAAGTGATGCTTAGTATTATTTTATATTCTTTTATTGACTGTTTAAAGTGGCATCACAGGAACATATTTATGAGGGAAAAGGAACCATTTTGATTTACCATGTGGATCATGAATTTGAATCACAGTGTTGATCAGATTATTTTTCTTATATTCTTAGTCAGAGCTAAAATTATGGATAGGTGCACAAAAAGCAACATTTGGAGGAAAAAACCCAAACTACTTCAATTAAAGACATTTTGAGAGTCATTCTAAGAGTCTTAAAAAGAGATAAGCCCTCAAGTACAAAAGACAGTTGAATGTTTAATACCAATCTCTATAGGAAAGGATTTACTGAATGTGCTTTGTTTTCAAAAGACTGAGAAGAGGATAAGGCCAACAAACGATGTGCAGCTATGAAGCCCTCCCCCCAGTTCATTTCAAAGGCCATATCATTTTCTAACAGTACCTGAGTGCACCAACTGAGACACTATGTCATTACAACCTATACACAGGGCTAACTCAGTGACATGATTAATGAGGCTGCACATGCACACATGGTGAGACACACGCGCATACTGCAGCACTGGTAAAATGCTCAGGCTGAGGCAAGCACAGCTCTTGAGCTGGTAGGTCAAGATCGAGCACTTCTCATGGAACTGGAACATCAAAAATGCTGACAGTACAAATGCAGTCTACAGGTAGTAAAGGGAGTTCTGAATTGCTTCTAGGAGAAAATGTGTAGAACTGATATCACCCAAACAATCTTTTGTGCTGGCAAATAAAGCATGAAATGGAATGTATGGCAAAGGAAAAATACATAGATTTTTCCAATGAGTCCAAAGAAATTAAACAAAAGCTAAGCAAAATTAGTAGTAATACAAACTGAATCTGAAACGCCTAACAAATAATATCCTCTATAGAAAAACCAAGAAAAAAAAACAATAATCATGAAATAAAATAATAAGAGAAAGGGATGGCTTGCATTTATCACCTGAATAGCCGAAAGACAGCATAGTCATTTCTGGAGCAAAGCAGCTTTGTTTTGAAGAAAAATAAAGGTATCTAGTCACCTAAAATCAGATTTCAGCAAAATATTTCTTCTATGTTCGAAATCAATGGGCAGAAACAAACTGCTCGTAAGTAATTTCCTATAGTCCACACGAGTCACAGATGGTGCTGATCAACACATTAATATTGGCCTACAAATAAACAACTGTCAATTCCAAACTGAGGGGAGATTCCAGGCTTTCCTGGCACAGAAGAAGGGAGGTAGACAGAGAATATCTATTTTTTTCTAATATGCCTCCTGAAGTGCTTTAATTGCATACTGAAGAGGTTCGGTCCTAATTCAATTTTTCCCCTATTTAAACTGACCTTTTTAGCAGAATGAACAGGTGTTGCTAAATGGCTCCACTTGAGATACTAATAAACCCCTGTGTGCTCTAATATCAGTCTGACAGGCTTGTGTTGACAGAGGCCATACTGGCCTGTCTGACCCCCGGGATGGAAGCTGCTTCTCTCTTCCTCCTCTCTCCAGGCTGCCTAATAGCTTAAGAGTGCACATGTCATCTGCAACAGCTGAGAGGTGAAAGTGTTTGACTTTCTCCACAGGCTATAGAAATGACAGAGAGCTGGATGGTCAGACAGACAGATGGAGAAAGAGAGAGGTGAGACTGTGTTTAAAACCATGTGGAATGATTAGTGGACTAGCAGAATGTTTCAGAAAGATACACTGGACTCAGTCAAACCATGACAAGACTCAAGTCCTTGAATAAAAGTATTTACATTTACGGCTTTTCTCCAAAGCGACTTTCACTCCCTAACTACAGGGGAGCAACTCCCTGGAGCAACTTGGGGTTAAGGGTCTTACTCAGGAACCCAGTGGTGTTATGCTGAAGGTAGGATTCAAACCTACGACCTCACGGTCCAGAGGCAAGTATCCTACCCACTAGGCCACCTCCACCCCACCAGACACCACCAGTATCTGATGAACTGGTAAATGTAAGGGGTGTACAATTAACTGTATTTCTATCATCACAAAATGGATTTTACATTGCAAAGGACTGCAATTACAAACCAAATTACACCACATGCACAGTGTACTGAGGGAATGATCTGACATGAGCCATGACAAACACTAGTGCAATGACAGTACATTGCGTCATCCGAAGCATTGAAAAGATCATTGGTTGCTCACTGTCCACACTGGATGATATTGCCACATACCACTACCTCAGCAGAGTAAGGTACATCCTCCTATAGGACCCTTCACAATCTGGCCATGTTCAGTTTCAGCTGCTACCATCAGGCAGGCGCTACAGGGCTGCTAAATATCACACATCCAGACTCAGACTTTCTTTCCCAAAACTATAATAATCTTAAATTCACATATGCAGTAACAGCTGCTGAGTCACTAATCTACTGAGTTGTACAACCACTTTTAATCCTTACACTACAGTGCACTTTATATCATTTGGAAATCATTTTATTTTATTTTATTATCATGCTGCTAAATCATTATTTACACTTTATTATCTTCTTATGTGTGTGTGAATGTTGTAGGATTGCATTTTACTGTTTGCACCATACTGGGGAGCAGTGCTCCCAATTTCCTTGTAAGCTCTGCTTCAATGATAATAAAGGCATTCAATTCAATTCAAATAACTGGTATCTACTGCTGAGCAAACTCAAAGGCAAAGAAAAACTTCATTGCGCTTGCTATACACTAGATGGATTCAGATGACTTGCCACAGTTATACTTCCAACACAACATTAGGTCACTTCTTTAAAAAACTAAAAACTATCTATGACTATTGCCCCACTTTGGACATAGGCCGCCAACAAAGGCTCTCCTGGCATCCCAGTCCCAGGCCAATTTCTCCAGCTGTCCCCATCCCTCTTTATGTCTTCCCCCAGGTCATCACGCCAGGTGTTACTTGGTCTGCCTCTTTTTCTTTTTTGCCCTTGTGGATTCCAAAGAGCACATGTCTTGCTGGATGCTGGCTTGCGAGGAGTGTGACAAATCCATATTTACTGTTTACTACACATTGTCCAAAAATTAGAGAGTTTACTATAAACTGTGAAAAAAATATGGTCACTGGCATGACAGTATGCATGTTTGCAATATTTTTTAATTATTCACATACTAAAAACAATACTTCTCATTTTCCTGATTGAATAAATAGGTCAAAATCGTAATCCATGATTACTCAACTACGGAAATAATTGGTAGTTGCATCCCTACTACAACATTCCAACAACTTTACACACTGTATTTTATATCCATATCATGTACCCCATCTAGAATAAGTATATGAAGTATATGAATGGAAAAAAAAGCTGTAATATCATTCAATGGACCGAGGTCAGGACACGAAGTTCAGATGGTACAGAGAACATTGTGTGTACACGAATCACGTATCTAGGGAGAAAGTGAAGGATGACTATTTGAGCCTGGAGTAAAACGGGGGCAGAGACAGCAACAGTGTCTGCATGCCCACTGTAAGAGCCACACAGCCACTGCCTGCTCTCATTTACCCACTTGCTCACTAGCCAGCAGTCCAAGAGGGAAATCCATGGAAACTATTTCCTCTTGACCCACAGTAAGTGCACTAGCATATGACATACACAGTCTGGGGGAGAGAAGCAGAATACATACTCTACCACAGCCTCTCTGGCTATTTTCTGTAGCTGGCAATTTCAGACATATCTTTGATGAAATCTAAAGTGGACTTTGACTCATTTTTTTGTGTAGTGCCAGGTACCACACAGTGGTGTGCTGAATGATGACTGCTGACAGATCTACAGCACAAAACCTCCATTGTGTGCAATGGCAAAGCCTCAGACAATAAGTTGCCACATCCAGCAGCTCTGTTGTCTATTAACATGTCAAATACAAAGCTAGCACGCATGCTGTCTGGAAATTTAATCCAGAACTGTAAATAAAGCTTTCCACTCAGCAGTTATTACTTCATAATTGACACACAAGGGTACTTTGGGGTTCATTCAAATCACTGTCTTTATTTCCATTTTTTGCAGCACACATTGCAATAGCAACCAATAACTGGTCAAAACTGCATAAGCACCTACAAAATGACTGCAAATACTTTACTCAGTGACACATCTTCCAAGTGACACATCTTTAACAAGGTCACCATCTCAACTGTTCACTGTTATTGTTACTCTAACAAATTTAGTTCATAAATTATACATGACATTGAGCAAAGGAGCTGTGTGTTGTGCGCAGTGTGAGGGTCTCTGTCACTGCATCTGAGCTCAGGGAATTTCAAACAGTGGTCAGCTCTGCTAGGAACACCAGCCTGCACAGCCCTATAATTAGAAGCCATTTATAAACCACTACAACATGCAGTGTTTCAGCACAAACACAGGTCAGCTAACATGACTGAGGAACCTATGCAAGCAGAAGATGTTGTACTACCACACTCTGACTCATTTGTTCTTACCAAGGGTTCAAATCTGGAGCAGTGTTTTGTGCACAAACCATGATTGTGAGCTGATTAGCCAACAGCACAAAAAGAACTATTCATGTCAAATTTTGTCACCATGGTGCCCTGCTGCCCCCACTGCCTACTGGTAAGAGCTATCAGCTACTGCACTCTACTGGACAAACACAGAAACCACAGCTTCTGTACGCTTGATGAATCCGTCCACATAACACAATACTTTTGTGCAACAGCTCAACTTCTCCGCAACAGCTCAACACTACAGAGAAAGGACAGCATCTATTAATGATGTGCACTGTAAGAAAGCTTTCATTAGACTAATGTGTCCTGCACTCACTAGACTAGTCACTCTGGAATCCTCTGCTCGGGATTAGTATACTAAGCATGAGGCACCTGCTCTGCTCCCACCTAGTGTTGCAGCCTGCCAGGACTTCCCAATGTATTATCTCTTACTGTGTGTGCTCCATTATAATCAGTAATCCCTAACACAAGAGTACAGCACTGGCCTACTCTACAGCACCTCATCACCTCTGTCTCCACACAACAGGATCCTATTCTCTCAACAATCCATTTCAGCATTTAAAATTTTTTTATTTGCATTGTGATAAGAGATATTTAAAACAACAAATAAGTAGGATTTAGGACAATAACAGGAATTCTAAAACACTGAAAAAAGACGGTGTTATCCAAGTCTTACATTGCAAAAACAAGTTTTCTGTGACCAGTAAACAATCTTAAGAAAACTGGACCCGAGAATTAAAGGACTGTAAACACAAGAACATTCATCTACTTAAAACATGTAGCTTTATAAGCACAAAATGGGAAAATTATGGTAGGGACTCGAAATATCCAACAATTAGAATACTTGTTACTGGAACAGCTCCTGTGAGGGGGAGATAGTAACAGCTGGAGCAGATTGTTATTGCTTGTTTGTGAGGCTTGTTAATTATGCCGGTGACTGCTCTCCACTGCGCTGTCCTTGGAAGCCATCAGCCCCTTGAGAAGCGTACCACAGTTCCACTTACTCTAGCTGTATAACCCAAACTTTAGGTACACATGCAATATAGGTGCTAATAATGATCTCCACTAGCATTCAGCAGTGAATCTCTTTTTGCCAAATGTTTCCATTGTGGAACCCACTGCAGCAGGCAGTAAACATCTTACCTGTATGGTCCCAAAGTCAACATTTTCATAGTGGAAGTGGGCACATTCAGCTAACTTTGGAAAGTGGCCCTTGGTAAATGAGAGTCTGGGGGGAAAAAAAAACAAAAAACATTGCATAAGAAAGGTTTTAGGACATGGCTGTAAGTATAGACACTGCCTGCGTAGGCAAGCAAAGAAAGCAAGTATTAAAAAGCCAGAACAGTTTAGAAAAGAGCATTTCTTGGGGTTCCACTTGTAGGTCAGAACAGGCTTACATCTGTGTGTGTGTTCACGCACATGTTTACAAAAATTATGAATACGCTTACTTCTTAACATTCTTGACCTTCATGCTGGCTGTGCTGCTGCAGGAGCGTAGCAGAGGCTCACAGCTAAGTTCTGGGACTTCAGCACTCCGTGCCTGAAAGAAAAATGCAAGATCCAAACACGGCACATCAGGCAATCTTCATAAAGCTTACACTTCATAATGTTCTACTAATACACTACAATAACATTTCATTAACATTTCATTAGCAGTTGATGTAATCCTTTAAAAATAAATTGAGCCAGACAAGTTCGATGCCGAAAGAAATCATAAGCAAACATGTGGCAGATGCACACAAAACAGTGCAGAATTAAATATTCAGTACGTAATACCTGAAGGGCTCCTTCAATCATGGAGAACAGAGAATGTCATTAAAATAGAGTCAGTGAGATTAAGAGGTGAGTAAATACTTGAAGTAGAGGACACTCAGAGTTAGGTGAAAGCCAACATTTTGACATAAGGTTAAGAGTGAGCCCAAGAACCCCTGCTGGAAAGGTAAAATAAATCTTCTGACAGCTGGCAATTGTTATAAAACTGCTACCAGTCACTTCAATGTATAGCCAACTGCAAGACAAACACGGTTAACTGGCAAGAGCAATCAAAGCAATTCAGTCAAAACAAAAATATGAATCATCCTTGTGGCTCCTTCAAAGCCAGGGAGCAGCAAATCAAAAATATCCTGTAGATAGCGCAGAGCTGTTGCTGTATTACAAGATGGTTTCTTTGTAAATTTACAATGGAAAATATATGCAGGTGATGACCAGCAGATCAGAATGCTTCTGAAAATATGTACAGTTTAAATTCAATCACTTATCCCATTTTCAATTCAGTTTAATAATACATACAAACAAACATACAAACAGTACTACCTGTCAAACAGTCTTAAAAACAAAGGTTCCAAAGAGTTCTTTGGAACCTTTGTTTTAGCCAAAAGCACGGTAGAGCTTCCACATAATGTAAAGTTTATATAGCAGTTAATTGTCTTCAAAGTATACACAGAAGTCAGGAACTATTCTGGAACCTTTATTTTTAATATTCTACAAGAGTAAAACCTGAATATTATTTACAAAATGGCAACATCAATGTCTCAACTTTTGCTTCGGAGACACACAAACTCACTCCAACAGGGTCAAATGGATTTGTTTCATAAGTTGGCTGATAGTGTTTTTCCTGACATTTAAAAGTAGTTTCTCAAATCTGTTTGTGCTCAAAACAACATTCAGGTTGCCATAGAGACCAACTCATTCCAGCTGCACTGAATGCAGTGGAAGGATGTTCAGAGTTGTTAAACCGAACATGAATTCAGTGGTTTCAGTGCGGATTGAGATACAAAAAACGATGAGACTTAAGAGACTTGAGCTCTGCATAAAGGGTGTATCTATAAAAATCACTGAGAATAACAGCTCTCTAATTACTCTTACAAAAACGGCAGTAGTTAATTCACAGGGAACAGGTATAGTAAACCATTTGAGCATTTTGATTTAAACAAGTTAAATGTAATCAGTCAAACAAGTAAAACGTAAAAATGTTATAAAACAAACGAACAATATATTGTTAAGGAGATACAACTGTGACATTCTTGTAGAAGCTTCATCAGAAAGCAAGGTGTTAAACAGTTTTGTACAGACATCGTAAAGATCACTGAATTTGGTTTGTTATATATTTTATAGATGTGTCTGTATGTATGTATGTATGTATGTATGTATACACACACACACTTGTGTGAAAAAGTGTTTACCCCCGTCCTGATTTTTTCCATGTTTGTCACACTTTGTGGGCATCACTTTGTCACACAGGGCCATGTAGGTTTGGATTTTTTTTCTCCCTTAATAATAAAATCCTTCACTTAAAAACGCCTTTTGTGTTTACGTGTGTTGTCTTTGACTAATATTTAAATTTGTTTGATGATCTGACACATTTAAATGTAACAAACCGTCACGAATCCAGTCTGTGGCCGCTAGAGGTCGCTATAGTCTTATGAACATGCCTCCTCAGCTTCTGGGCGTGGTCTCCTCTAGTCGGCATTAGGCTTTTAGTGGCTTCAACTGACTCAATTTTACTCGGACTTGTTCTGCCCTTTCATTGGTCCTCTGTTCAGTCACATTTTGTATTTGTGTTGGTTAGCCCTTAGTTTCAGTGTGGGAGCATACCCTCACCTTACCCTGGTTTATGTCTGCATTTACTTGGTCTCTATTTTCGTGGCTGGCTCTCGAGACTCATTTATGTTCTTGTTTTGCCTCTAATGAATATGGAAGTCTGCGATTGTGCCTCCTGTTCCTCACCTGGACATAGACATGTTGTGAGACAAACATCGAAAAAAAATGAGGAATCAAGAAGGAGGCAAACACTTTTTCACACCACTGTATATACATATACCATGTTTTTACCATTTTACCACTTATACATTGATTTCATAAAGTGCAGAGTCAAATCCTGAGCTGACCTTTAACTTCAAATGCAATAGTTTAAACGTTTCATCCCAATAGCTGTCAATTAATAGCTCGTTACATATCGAATACTTGTCTGGTGATCCACATTGTATTTATGGTTACGTTAGGTATTTGTTTTGTAGGTCAGTAGTGATTAATAAAACTGATTTTTTTTCTGGCTAATAAAAGTGAACAAATGGTGTTACATTTAGAAAGAAAAAAAACAGAATTAGTGTTACATTAATGCTTGCTATGTTTTTAGAAGTTATTTAGTAATAAATTCTTTTTGAGGCTCCTGTTTTAGCTTATTAGCCAACATATTTACGCAACCTTACTGTCGCGCTACTTAGAATTAGCAAGTAACTTAACAAGCTTATCTAACAAGCTTATTTAATCTCATTGTTTGATTGCTCATACAATGAGATTAAATAAATAGTAATTATACATGTATAAAACATATAAAACATTAAGATAATTACCAGCAAAACTGCAGAAAGTAGAATTTTGCTGATTTTTCTTCATAGAGAGAATTTGCCACATGGAGCTTCTGTGCAAGGCCACTGTGCAGCCGCTGGTGGATGCTGGTAATTTCATTAGGGATGTTGGTTTGAGTGGAGCCTCAGCCACTGATAATGGTGTACTTGAGCAGGATGGCACTGCTAAGCTCCTGTATCAGGTTCACGCAGTGATAGTATCAGGTTCACGCAGTGATAGGGAAAGTATATACTAGGTCAGTATCACACAGAACCCAGCAGACTGTGACAGCCCCAAGGCCCCATTTGTCTGTAAACACTGTGGTTGAGGTTTTGCCGCTCTGACTTAAGAATCCATGAGTCGTCCAACGGAGAGAAGCAGGTTAAATCCTTATATCGGAAATCGAAGCTCACCCGCCACCTGCATGCCCGCTCTGAGCCCTTTCGGCTGCTTTCAGTGCAGAAAGCTGTTTTCCCAGAGGCACAGTTTGAAGGCTAATGTGCAGAGTCAATTTGGAGTGAAGCCCTTTTCTTCTTGCAAGCACTGTGGATATTTTTTCACAGTAAGAGCCAGCATGGTTGTCCATGAGCAGAGCGAGGAATCACAACTTAGATGCCTTCAGTGTGGTGTTTTCTTTTCAGAGGAGTCTAGTCTAAAGGGTCGTGCCAATGACCAGGGGTCATTAAAGAGCAAATAGTGGCCAAAACTTTTCCAACCATCACAGTTTAAAAACCAACATCTTGGTTAATGGGGAAAGGAACTTTTGTTGCAATGTGTACGACATGTTCTTCAGCAGAGGAACAATGTCCAATACATAGACTATACATGGACAAACGTATTGGAACGCTTGACCATTACACTAACAGAGATTTTAATGACATTGCATTCAAATACATAGACTTGGTCCCCCTTTGCAGCTTTAACAGGAATTTGTGTCCATTCATTCTGTAGAGCATTTATGAGGTTGGTCACTGATGTTGGACGAGAAGGCCTGGCTCACAATCTCCGTTTCAGTTCATCCCAAAGGTGTTGGAGGGGGTCAGTCAAGTTCTTCCACACCGAACTCATCCATCTGTGTCTTTATGGAGCTTGCTTTGTGCACTGGGGCTCAGTCATGCTGGAATAGAAAATGTTCTTCCTCAAACTGTGTCCACAAAGTTGGAAGCGTGCCGTTTTCCAAAATGTCTTGATATGATGAAACATTAAGATTGTTCTTCACTGGAAGTAAGGGGCCTAGTCCAAACCCTGAAAAACAGGTGTGTCCCAATACTTTTGTCCATAGACTTGCAGAAGATTAGTTCAGGCGATAAATCACATTCTGAAAGGCAGCAAGGTGTTCAATCAAGCTGTCAATCTAAGGAGGCATCAGAGGACCCGTTCAGGCAGTAAAGGTTGTAAATGTAAACTGTGTGAAAAGCCTCAGGGGTGAAAAACAGGTAAAGTGGCATTTGGCAAACACCCTTATGGCAAACACCCAGGGACAGTCTCCCTGGAGCAACTGAGGATTAAGTGTCTTGCTTAAGGACACAATGGAAGAAAGTAGTGGTTTGAACCTGCAACATGCAACACAGGAGAGGGGAAAGACTTTCACCCAAAAAGGAACCCTCAGCACACACACACTGGAAAGAAAGCATTTAGCTGCGATGTTTGCATTAAAAGTTTTGACTTAGACAACACTTTAAAAACACACATGTCTGTAAACACAGGGGTCAGGATGGTTGTGTATTGTCATCATGGTGTGAAACCGTTCACCTGTGTGTGAGAGGATCTACACTGATCAAAACGATTTGCTGCACAAATATGCACCGAGTTTAATTAAGATCAAATAATTCTCATCAAATATTGAGGTACTGCTCTACAACAGAATAATTATAGACAATCTCATTGCCAGATGGCATTTATTGTGATAGGAGGGCCTCAAAATTTAATCAAAATTTTACAAATGGAAACACTACAATGAGTTATCATAACCTGATATATCTTATAGAAGGTCACTGGAAATTTACTTTAATTTCCCATTTGAAATTTAGCTGGGCAGGGCACAAGTTCTCTCAGGCCCGAGCAGGAAAGCCCCCTTTAGATGATCTTGAAGGTGGGAAGAACATATGAAAAACTACATTGGCTTTAGTTGGAAAATCAACTTTTCAAAAGCCCGTCCCTAAATATCCACCTGAAAGCAGTTCTAAGTTCCTCACCCCATAACAGGATTTTTGGCAAATCTTCAGTGCCCCCTTTTATTTACTATTTATTTGTTTGTTTGTCTGTTTGTTTTTTTAGTTCATTCATTCATTTTTCATTCATTTACTCATTCAGTGCTATTGCATATCACATCCAGCTCTTCCTTAAGGGTTTCAGACTTGTGGGTGTAGTTTAGGACACTATACATTTTCAAAGAAAAATAAAAATGAATAAAACTTCACTGTGTATCTGAACACTGTGTGCAGCCTTTTCGACAACAGGGTGCCTTTTCACAAAGCACCTCGGGAGTAGGAGTTCTGGTCTAGTATCAGGCAACGATAATGATAGCGGTGCAATTCTCACATGAAGATGTACATTGTCTCGGAGTTTTTGAGTCGTGGATGCAGTTACCAATCTCCTCCACTGGGTGTCAGGCAGCTCAAACAAGCAAGTCGTTCAACCACGCTCTGGTTTCTTCATGCTTTTGGTGATTTACGTGTGTCATCTTCAACAATTTAAGAAGCAACAGGTGACTAAAATACTTCTTTTTTAAACTAAGAATATAGTTTACATGGTTTTTCTACTTCAGTTTGATTGTGTTTTACCCGCTTATATATTCATGCTGTTTCCTTTCAGTCAGTCTGGAGCAAAAAACTGACTGAGGCTGAAATTCTCTTGTAAAGTGCTTATTTTTTTGGTTTTGGTTATAATGAGTCATCCATTAGTATATAAACATTTATATAAACATTGTTTAAAGCACAACAAAGAACTAGTTTCTAGTCATTTTTCAGATGTGGAAGGAAATAAATGGACAAAGTATTTCTCCAGGCTATGTTTTGCAGACTTTATTGTCATTAATAGCAATGCAGGGCTCATATGCTGGAGCTGTTTGGCAGCCTGAGGTTAAAATACATGTGTCAAGCGACACCTAACAGGACAGTGGAACAGTGTACTAAAGTGTAAAATCACCCTTAAAAATGTGGACAAATGACTATTTTAGAAGTAATTCAGATATTCTGTGTATTGTATTAAATGTTTAATGGCCAAAAACAAAAATATGAATGATATCTAATCAATGTTACACTTTTTAAAAAAAATGCTGTGCATATATTTTATGAACAGTGCTTTAGAACACTTTCTCCAGCACTTAAGGCACACAGTTAATAGCCACACCCACTTTTGCTGGCCTCCCCTCTGTCTCCACCCCTTTCCCAACTCTTGCTCTGAGCTCCATCAGCCCCATTCCACTCCTGCTTGTCCCCAGCCTGAGTTACAGCAGTGAAAATGCCTTTAGTGCTGTGTGGGAAATAGCTAAACATGCTGGTCAGGTGAATGCAGGTTTAAATGATGGGCAGTGGTCAGGAACAGAAGTGCTTCTCAGTCAGCCTGATCTTTCTGAATGACAGCGAGGCTGAGGGCGAGCTGCAGGTCTCCAAACAGAGCCAGCATCAGGATCTCACTCTACAGGTCACCAGAGACCCTGCAGGCATCAATCTCACTGTAGATAATGGTAAACACCTCTCTTCTTTTTTTCTGAGCCTTTTTATTGTGTGTTCAGTTGAAATGTTTTGGTTTCTGTAAAGATGTGCTATGTATAACTTCATTGACTTGAGTGACAGAAGTGATTTAAAGCTTAGAAAAACTTCAGATTCAGTGATACTGTTCAGGTTGATTTAGTTATATAGTCCAGTGCAAAAAACTATTCAGTTCTTTCTAATTATTACATTAAACTAAACCGGGAGCTGCTGATGGAACTGATTTAACCCATGAAGTCAGGAGCCAAATCTATATTTGTCTCACCGACATATTAACAATGTTATAAACCAGGAAAATTCTTGTTACGTTGTGCCTTATTTAAGTCTAATTACATTTGTTCTAATGATAAATAGTGTTTTACTTGCAACGCCTTATGTCCTGCTGTTTTAAACTGTTCTCCTGGGTGCCTAACTTTTGCACAGTGCTGTATATACAGCTTTTTGTGGGGGTTACGTTCCAAGAGCGCCCGCGTATAAGGAAAACACATGATGTTGTGATGTGGTAAAAACAAAATGCATAAAAATGCCTATTTTTATAGTGTAAATCCAAATATGACCCCAAATATAGTCCCAAAACACTTTAATTTCATTTTAAACTCAGCTTAATACATTGCCCTTAAAATGTAAAGACAAACCCGTGTTCGTACTGTACAGTTTACACTGAACTCCTGCAGTGCTAGAATGTAAATACTGATATTACCCCTGTATAGACTGTACTGTAATTCATGCACATGTGTTTTCTTTGGTATGCGCTGTCGTTTTCATTTTGGTATAAGCAGGTAAATACAGTAATAAATTAATTTAATTTACAGTATTAAAAATACAGGACTATAAGAAGAACAAAACGAAAAACACGAGAACACTCGAGATGCTCCACGGGGGAAATTCTGCACTGAAGCTACCACAGATGTGTCACAGGGAAGCAGCCAATCAGCAGCAAGAAGAAACAAATTGCCTACTTACAATCAGACGCACCTGAACGGAATGAGCCACCATTACTCAGCGCCTGGATGTCACAAAAACCCCCAAAAATGCGGAGAATATCTGCCTTTTCCGTGCATGTGCGGGGGTTTCTGCGAACAGTTATTAGAAGAAATCCATGAGAGACTGAAGCTCCAACTGCTGATCCGCGTATAAGTGGGGGCTCACTGTATATGCGTTTCAAGAACTTGTGTGAGTGTTAGGTCAGAGGTGTGTTGTCCGGAGCGGAGATGCAACTTATTTTCAATGTTGGTAATTCCTTCCATCAATAAAGTTACCCAATTTACCATTTTTTTTTCTGTCTGTAAAGCGTTTCTCAGCCTTTCTTATTTGTAGATTTGTACCGTATTAACTTCTGGCAAACTCCACTTTGTTCATTGAAAAGTTAGCTTTGGGCAATGACAGGTTCAGAATCCGATGCTGACTTGCTGTAACACTGAATCTGACTAATCATTAGAGATGATCTTAAAAAAGATACCTAAGGTGCACTTAAATAGAATATTACTAACAATTAGCCGCAGTGTTCTTAGCAGCGCATTATAGTTATCATCACTACAAATTGCTTTACAATAAAAAGTAAGATAAAGAAGGAAAATTTTATTTCCAATTCCCTTGATTTTTAGGCTTTGATGAGCATGAGCATTTCCACTTTACCTAACGTATATAAAGTCGTTTGTCTTGGACATCTTGCTCCAAAATGCCTGAAATATTTGCAAAATAGCGTTAAGCACTGAAGGTGCTCTGCAGTTCAGTTCACAGTACATTACCAGTGCCTTGTGTAGATGCACTCAGGACTGAACAGAGAGAGTGATAGAGAGAGGTTTCTGTCCTGCTCTCTTTATTCAGGTGCGCTGCACATTTCCACCATGACTGTGTGTGTGTGTGTGTGTGTGTGTGTGTGTGGTCGGGCAGCTGGTCGTGCTGACAGATTGTGAGGATTTACGGCAATGGTGCGGATGTTCAGGGCCCGGTGTGCGGTCACTCTGCCTCGTGCACTCCAGCATCCCTGTGCTTTACACTGTTTTCACTGCTACGGTACACTGGGCCTGGCCGCCTGCACGCTCTGTCTGCTGCTCCACAAGATCAGATAGCTGTTCTCACAGTGTTACATACCAGTGTCACACTGCACACACACACACACTTCTCTGCACATTCCGTACAATTCATAAGTGAAATTACATTTTTCAACTTGATGAAACCAGTCTGGTTGCAAATAATATGGTAGTTGTGTACAATTTATTAGGTTACTAGTCACTTGTAGGAAGCTGTAAAGAATTCATATGTTCTAGATGACTGTAGATGATTCAGTACGCTAAAAAAGTTGGTGTTTTAACTTTAAAAAAGTTGCTTAAAATTCAGTAACCTGAACTTCTAACAATATGTAAACAGGACAGAATCTGTCTTACATTCTGTTAATTGTTCATTTCAGTGAGGTAAAACTTTATGTTAAGCCTGCTTACTAACTTTTAAAAACATTGCATTTACAGTAACTCTGAAATTCAGAATGATTCACATGAAATAAATCTTAAATTACTTTAAGTGTCTATTTTTAATTGGATTTATTTTGGATATTTTATACTGTTCTTGGCTCTGTGTGTCTGTGCCGTTGTAACATAACTCATTTCCTCCAGGATCAATAAAGGTTTCTGATTCTGATCGTTGAAAATGTTTAATTATTACATTGTATAAATTACTACTGAAAAACTCATTAAACAGTTTATTATTAACCTCTACTCTATATAACAGCTAGCCCACTCAAAGAGGATTTAGGTGGAGAAAAGTCATCTGTGAATGATCACTGATTATTTTGGCTGTTCTTCCTCCGTCTTGGAACTCTCTGGCAGGTGATGGAGTGCGTGTCTTCAAATTCTCGATCTCGAGAGAGACGGAGTGTTGTCGAGTGGGAACCCAGTCGTTTCTCATCACCACGTGCTTCACGAGTGTCCTGCTGCGTTTCAGCTCACGGCCAGGTGAACACACATTGTTTTTTGCTTTTAGAGTTGATGCCATGCCAGGCCAGTTCCAGATCGGTGCTTAGTGTGACTACAAACTATGAAACTTCTAAAAAAATAACAAATTTAAAAAAAACAATAGCATCAAACACAGTACACCAGGCTACAGTGTATTACATACCTTATGCTGTATTAGATGGCTAGATGTACAGATGCTGCTGTCAAGAGAATTTCATCAATGTTGAAGGAAGAAGGAATGTTTTGTTATCAACATTAGTTATATATATCAGCGATTTAGTATTGTTAAAAAACTACCAACTACTCTTCAGTCCTTATTGTACACATATGGAATCTAAGCTGTGAAAACAACCCCTTATATTCCTGATTGTGACCGTTACCACATCTACATATGACCGCGCATTTAGCCTACAGCAGTTTACCTTCACCCTGTAAAGTGATGAGGAGTGTTGTTACTGCAGACATTGTTAGACAAGTTTGGGAAGCAAACAGATTACTGTAGCCTCCCAGGGGATCCAGAGTTTATTTTTTTCTGATATTCTACATGGTTTCAGTATGAAAAACATCACACATGTGTGGTGGCCTAGTGGTTAGAGTGTTGTTCCTGCAATTAGAAGGTTGTAGGTTCAAATCCCAGGACTGCTGGTGGCACCACTGAGGTACCCTTGAGCAAAGTAACGTCCCCACATACTGCTCCCCGGGCGCCGTGTTCCTGGCTGCCCACTCCTTCACTTGCTGAATGGGTTAAATGCAGAGGAAGAATTTTATGCTGCACACACTGTGTGCTGTGGTGTGTTCATGTATGACAAATAGTCACGTCTCTTCTTCATTTAAGAATGCAGTAACAAAGTAGAAGGTGAGCCCTTTAACACCTTTTTTCTTGTATTTCGCACGCACTGTATTTAGATTGCAGGATTGAAGGGAGTACACGTGTCTGTCTCTTTCTGCTGAGTGTAGGTGAAATCATTGCAGTCCGTGTGCTTTGACATCTGTGGTTGACCTGACTCTGTTCAGACTGGATACACTTAAAAAAAAAAAACTGTTCTAAAGTATGGAGATGTAGCCTCCCTGAGAGCATGATGGCTTTAAAAGCTCTATGCAGTTGTCATACGTTATGACTCATGAGTGTCCTCGTTTTATTCAAAAACTGAATTACTCCCTTAAATCCAGACTTCCAGACTTTTCACAGTCTGCTAAGGTCACAGATGGACTCCAGTCGACAGATGTCGGCATTTGATCAGAGAACAGACAACTCATCTGCTCTCCAGTACTTTCAGGTAAAGCCGTCTTTCTGAACGCACAAATGATTTTACAAATAACTTTTCACAAAAGTTTCTGAAGCTCGCAAAGAAATAAATATCTCTGCAGAATATCATGGCACCATATACAGAATATCATACACTACATTTTTTTGCAGTTTTATGGCTGTCTTTCTCAGCAGCAGAACATGCTTCAAGATTACCTGAGGACAGCAACGTACCAAAAAGCCATTTTACTGAATGACATCGACTTCAGAGATAAGGTACATCTTTTAGCTGTTTAATTTACTGTCATTTCGAGTGTATTTATGTTGGTTAAAATGCAAATCAAATATAATAATGATGTTCATATACTATTTAATTAACAATAACAAGAACTCTGCAACTACTAGATCTGGAAAAAATAGGGACAATCATTATGGAATGGAAAGAATGGGTTATGCTTAAAAATCCCAATTAAAACTGAAAGTCTGCAGTCAAAAATATGCCAGAATGAAAGTCAAAAATACAAAGTGAATGGCTTAAAATTTGGATCCAGAGCATGTTTTTTTACGTGAAAGTGACCAGCCTATCACTTGTGAAAAAACCACAGAATACAGTGTGAACAGCAGGAAATTATTCCTCTGTATTTAACCCATTCACCAAGTGAAGCAGCGGGCAGCCATGAACACAGCGCCTGGGGAGCAGTGTGTGAGGACGGTACCTTGCTCAAGGATAACTCAGAGGTGCTTATCAGTCTTGGGCTTCGAATACACAACTTCCTGATCGTAGGACGTACGCCCTAACCACTAAGCCACCAGCTGCCCCATACACAATGAAACGAAACAGTGTTCCTCTAACGTTCCACCAGGGTGCAACACAAGGACATAAACACAAACGGCACAAGACTACATAAGTGTAGGCAGGACACGTGTACACAGAGTGTAAAGAGAGCAGGAGAGACAGTATCATACATATACAGTATTACAAGACAAGACAATATACAGTGCAGTCACCACTAGCAGTTACAGTACTAGTGTGAATGAATACTGTATGATGACAGATACTGAGGTATAACAATCATTAAAGTCTACAAAAAATGCAAATATTGTGGTAGATAACAATAGATAAATAATTGTGCAAACAATAGCAGCAGCAGGATAAAGAATATGCAGAAAACAAACTGAAAGGTATTTACAGTGGCAGTTGGATAGGAAGTTTTTTGTTTGTTGGTTGGTTTCTTGGAAGTTTTTAATATTAGTGTTTCTGTCCAGTCTGCTTTATGAATGAGGAACAATACTTGACTGTACTGTGCTCATTTACAAATGTACAAAATAACAAAAATGAACAGCCTAAAGGATACAGAGAGGTTAGAAAGTTGACTGTTTTGGTACATAAACCCGCACAAATGTTATTTTTTTAAATACTGGCGTCCCTGTTTTTGTACTAGTGTGGATGAACTACTGTTTTTGTCTTCATCTGCAGGTAGTGCTCGATGTAGGCTGTGGAACGGGAATACTCTCCTTTTTTGCTGTTCAGGCTGGAGCAAAGAAGGTGTACGCAGTGGAGGCCAGCTCAGTGGCCAAACATGCTGAAGTACTTACACTACACTATCCAGTTCACACAATTATTGTTCATAATTTCACTTTTTTCTCTTTGCACCACTTGAAATGACTCTTGTCTCTTCTAGAAAAGCAGGAAAGAAATGCTATGCATTGTTGTTCTTAATCAATCATCATATACACACACATATATATATGTGTGTGTGTGTGTGTGTGTGTGTGTGTGTGTGTGTGTGTGTGTGTGTGTGTGTATGTGTGTGTGTGCATGCGTGAATGTGTGAATATAGCCTGTGCTACCTGTGTGAAGCTTGGGCAAATGGGTTCTGTGTGAATGCACGACATTCTGACTGCTTAATGGCTTATGGACAGATCTGGCATATGCCTATGGAACCTCTGTGTGTTTGAATGTGTGTGTCTGAGCCTGTGTATTCAGGCAGCAGGGGGAGTAAAGGAAGCATATTTTCATGGCTGGATGGATGCTTGCTCCACAGTCAGGCATGGTTTAAGCTGCTCGATTTTCACTCATTTGTTCGTTTTTAGACCACTACCAGATGTGTTTCTTCTCATTTCCAAGCACGTAACAACAGATCTGCCAAATCCAACGTCTAACCTTAACCTTACTTTCCCTCTTTGTTTAGAAATGGCAGTTTAGGCACACACTGCTTTGCTGAGTGATTATTATCAGCATGGCCCACATTTTTGCCCGTGTCACTGCATGCGCCCTAAAAATGTCTGGTTGGAGGAGAGGATCTCAAAGCAGCTGCTGATAGTTGTAGTATAAACTCGGTACATTCGTCTTATTCGGCAGGCGCATGAGCACTGCAGTGTAAAATCTTAGATATCGTTGCTGTTAGCATAAAACCTTCATGTCAAAAGTTCACGATGACCAGACCATTAAAAATAACACAAAATGACTGAATGTTACTGCTCACTGCAGATTCCTGTTCATCAAAGAGTCTTGCACTCATTTCGGTATGTAGTGAAGGCTATACATGATCAATTTTGTGTTACAGACTATTGCTGAAATAGTTTACCTATTGTTGAAAGGTTTGAGTACTGAAAGATTGGAATAAAGGTTTGAGTACTGAAGGGTTTGAGTACCAAAAGGTACCGGTGAGTGCTGACATCACAAGAAGAGGATGAAATGTGAGGACTTTGGCTTAGTCTTTAAAGGGTTAAAGCGCCCGTCTCATGAAAAACAAACATTAAAGAATTAAGAAATTAAAACATTCAAATTTAAATTCAAGAATTTGATTGTAAACATTGTAAACCCGTACAAGCCAGGAATACTGACATAAACTCACACTGAAGTTATATGAAGTGTTTTTCAGACTGCTTTATGAATGAAACACAATACATAACAACCTATCAGAACAGAGCTCATTTACAAATATTAGTCTCCTAGCACGGTAACAAAAACAGGGTGTTTAATTTTTCAGGATAAAGGGAGGTTGGAAAATTGTTGCTTTAAAAAAAAATTACCTCAGAGATAAAATTTGTATGAAAAACGAATGGAAAAGATGAAACGTGCTGGCAATGGAGATGTGATTCGACTGATGATGGTGTATTTTTTGTTTAGGTATTAGTGAGGAGTAATGGCATGTCTGACAGAATAGTCGTGCTGGCTGGAAAGATTGAGGAGGTGTCCTGCCCGGAGAAAGTGGACGTCATCATCTCTGAACCCATCGGCTACATGCTCCTCAATGAGAGGATGCTGGAAAGCTACTTACACTCCAAAGTTTGGCTGAAGCCCAAAGGTTGGGGAAAATGACCAATTCTGTTAAACAAAATGACCACATGTTAATGAGTACACTCCTGTTTCTATTACACTGTTGCACTGACTATGTTGTAATTTGCCTGTTGGGGAGAAATAAGGACTGTTATTCTTTTTTTGATTAGGTATGATGTTCCCCACCTTCAGTGACATCCACCTGGCTCCCTTTACTGATGAGCAGCTTTACTTGGAGCACCATGCACGTTCCAGCTTCTGGTAACACTAATCATGGAGATTAAATATCCACTGCCAGTGGTGTTCCATCCCAGGCCTCCCTGTGGTGAAGTGATTGCTCTGAAGTTTGATTCTTATGTTTTGCACTGGTGCTGCAAGGCTAATGTAGCTAAAAGGCAGTGGATAGTAATGCCTAATATCTTGCTTTTATGGTTTCTGAGATTTTGCTACATACCGTTATCTCTAAAACCAGGAAAAAAAGGTACATTGCATAGCTGAAAACAGGAGCAGATAGATCGAACCCTGAATTTAGTCCACATATAATTTATTTCATGTAATTTATTGTCAGAAACCACATATTCCAGGTTACTTAATGACTGTTTGTTTGAAGCAAGTGTGTGATGATTTAGGCATGTAGTTTGGATTATCACTCGATTGTCACTTGATTACAGTGTAGGCGCCCCTGGTCAAATGGCATGTTTTATTGGTTTTCTAAGTGTAAATTAGTCACATTTTCTACAGAGGCACATTTTAATGCACCACTACTTTTTTTTAACATATTGGGGGAAAAAATAATAATAATGAGTGTATCATAAAGTTCTTCTGGTATTATATTTTATTTGTCCAAAATATTAAACTCATCAAAGAAATAAAGTGTGTGCCATATTAAAGTGTGTTCTCTGGAGAGGATGTGTGTTTATTTTTACTTAGAAAAACAACAGAATATGGGAGCATTCATACTTGGCTATAATGCAAAACACCACACGTCTTGGTCAATTAGTGTAAATGTGATGTACTACCACTTTAAGTCACATTTCCCTGCTGCAGTCCCTCTTTCTGAGGCTTCAGTGGTGCTTCATGCTTCCCTCCAAATGTTTACAGTCTAATCCATGAGGGTTTATTTGACGTCTCCTGCGGGACCCTGTGGTTGGCCGTCACAGAGACGGGGCAATAGGCCCACCACCCACAGCTTGTGGCCTGCTGGGTTGGTGCCGTGACCCAGGCCAAGCTTCCAGCGCTGTAAAACGCTCCAGTGCTGTCCAAACCTGACTCATAGCAGAGACACATATTGCTCACATCACCTCTATCTCCCTCTCTCTTTGTTCACTCTCTCTCTCCTCTCCAGTGGTGTTGTTAACCAAGCAGAGTGCCGGGAAGATGGTGCCAGTCATCTGGATCACGTTTTCATCCAATGGGAAGCAGTTTTACCCTCTACTAAACCGCATGGTTATAGCAACCCCACTTTGAGTTCATCCATAAGTCTCTCCCCTACCATCATTCTGTAAAATCGAATCTGCTCATATCTATAACACCAGCTGTTTGAAGCTGTTCTATCCTGTTTAGCAGATGATATATGGTGTTGTGTCAGTAATTCCACCTTGGAATGCTGGCGTGCAGATGTAGTGAAAGCTCCTCTGAGGAGCTTGTTAGCCGGTATCTGTCTGCATCTCCACTCTGGCGATGACAGCTGCTCTCAAGCCGTAACCGGAGACCCACTCAGGGCAAGTCTGATCTGCGCAAGCACAACAGTCCTCATCACAAGAACTATGAAACTATATGGAATAAAGAAACGAGGTGACCTTACTCACCTTTTAGGGGCTTACATAGTATTTTAACAAGCAGTGGGCTATTAGGTGGTCATTTTTGTCATGACATTGATTGTGTGTGTGAAGTTTGGGATGATTAGGGAATGCAGTCGGTGTAAGCTTCATTGGATCTGTTAGCTTTATTAGCCTTGTAGATCCAGTGCAAAGAAACAAACTCTGGCCACTGGCCATTTCTGATCAATTACATTTGTGCTAAATTGGAAATTGTGTAAATTATGATTGTAACACTATTCTTTTCTTATGTTATGGGTTGGTGTGTGGGTGGATGGGATTTTGCTGATGATTTTACAGGCAATGACATCGTGATGCTGGTACTGCATATACTGTATGTAGGTTGCAAATAATTGATAGTATTTCTAGTGAGCTGTAAATTTTAGACGTGTCAGGAATGATGAAAAAAGCTGTATATGAGTCTAAAGTAATGAAAAAAGTGTATTACATAAAGTATGAAGTAATTGTAATGAAGCTTAGTATTTAAAAAGTGATGATCAAATCTCAAAGTATATAAATAACTACAAATTACAATATATTATTTAGATATTACCTATTATTCAGCAGCTATGTTGAAAACAACGCATCCAATTTAGGAGTGTGAAATACAAGCCTGGGCTGCTGGCAGCTCCTTGGCGTTTAAGGGGTTGATAACTTCCTGTTTTAATTAAACCCTAAAAACATTGACTATAGCTTCTAAAAATACATAAAAAACGATAAATATGGCAAATAACTCAAATTTTAACAGTAGTGTGAAAACAAAACCTGAGTGTATATCTGACAAATTCAACAAATATTACCGAATCTGTTCGTCATCAGAAGCTTCATATTTGACCTTTCACTGATTCTTAAGCTTTTTCCAGTTATAACTGTGAACAGATGTTCAGGGTTGATAAAGGGTTGGTTACACCATAATAGGTGTTTTATGTGTTGGCCATGAATATAACTGAAATTCTAATAAAAAATTTAAAAAAAGAAAATGTGACCTGAGCAAATGTTACATGTTTTATCTGTTATTTTTCTGAATATATTAAAGTCAGTAAGTACCAAACTGGGTTTGTTTAAAAATCATTTAAAATCAAGGGGTTTAAGCTTCTAAATATGTATGTGTGTATGTCACTGGGGTCAGACTATGAGTCAGAAGGGATGTGTGTGTTTCCACAGGCTCCAGACGTGTTTCTATGGGGTAAACCTGAGCGGACTTCATCCTGTGGCAGTGGATGAGTTCTACAGGCAGCCAATAGTGGTGCGTCTCATATGCTTTTATTCTATGCTTTACTATTGTAATTATAATCCGTTTTTTTTTAATCATTCTTTCCTTTTTATTCTTTGTATGTACTGTGTTCTCCAGGACACATTTGATATGCAGATTCTGATGGCCAGGTCTGTGAAATACACCATTAACTTCCTTGAAGCAAAAGAGGAAGACCTGCATAGGTCAGTGTAGATTTACTGAGATGGTAGTATTTCAAGTATGCTTGTAATTTCTTCATGGTTCAGAAGGCTGATATAGTGTGGTTGTTTGTATCTGCAGGATGGAAATCCCCTTTGTTTTCAAGCTGCTGCAGTCAGGATTGATTCACGGCCTGGCGTTCTGGTTTGACGTGGCGTTTGTAGGATCAAGGTAAGAGTAAAGGTCTAAACTGGGGTGGAACCGTGCACTTAAAAATACAGTCCATCATGATGTGATATAATGCAGTTTGGGCTGTTATAAAGAAATGAAAATGGATCATAGTCATGTTGAACCAAGACCATTACCTCTACAATAATGCTAGTCTAGAAGTATGTTAGCACTAAGTTAAAAGCATTACACACGAACATTTATGAGCCATTCTACTTTAAACACAGAGACGCGAGTCAATGGAATTGCTGGTCTGGAATAAAGAGTCATGGTATAGAGCTACCCCTGTTAACCATTTGACAGAAACTTACCGGTTAAGCTCCTGATCATATCCACAGTCAGTGTTCTACTTAGGACCTCCAGGTCTCCAGGTCATGTTTTCCTCACAAAATTGATCTATTGGAAATCAAAGTGTGACTGGTTTATTTTTATCATTTCTTAATCATGTTGGTGGCTTTTTTTTGACAAACTATGCCTTTAATACAGTGTCTGAAGGGTTAAGAGTTTAAGCCTTATTCACTACCTAAACTTACTAATGAAATGTGAATAGTGCTTTGATATTTGTTGAATTTGACAAGCAAAACATGATTTTAAAAAGCTCAAACATATTTTTAGACCTTGAGGGTTAGGGTTAGGGTTAGGGTTTTTTTTTCTCAAAGAGTCACAATCATATTATCAATGTTGATGTTACAGCATTATCTTACTTCTGTGATTTGTACTGTATAGTCAAAGGAGCCAGATGTTTATTTGTTAATATGTGCCATCTGACTACATACGATTTAATGTCGTAATCATTAAACTGTCTTCCAAAGGATGACTGTATGGCTCTCCACTGCCCCCCATGAGCCCCTGTCTCACTGGTACCAGGTCCGCTGTCTCCTTCAGACTCCCCTGTTTGCCAAAATGGGGCAGACACTGTCTGGACAGGTTCTACTGATTGCCAACAAGAGGTATTACCTAGAAAGACAAATAAAGTCTGTTTTTTATGGCAGCTCAGGTGTTCAATCACTCTGACAGATTTGGTGTTTAATGTCTCTCACACTGGACAGGCAGAGTTATGATATTCACATCACAGCTGTTGTGGACGAGTCTGGCTTTAAATCTGGCAACACGTTGGATCTCAAAAACCCTTTCTTCCGGTAGGTATTACAGCAGTTGTTCTATTAATTAATCACCACAATATTCATTCGTTAGTCAACTGCTTTGAAGGAATAGTTTCGTGGAAAATTAAATTTACACACTTTTTCTTTACACCATATATAATCGATCATCCAAAGCATACTTTTCCTTCGTGAGGTTTACAAGACTAATAAAACTCATAAGCAGTGGAAGTTCATATTCCATCAATTAGCAAAGTAAACTCCATGCCTTAAACATCTCGCACTTTCCTCAAACCACGTCTTGTGGATGTGGTTCCTGATACCGCTTTCTAGCTATACCAGTTTCAGGGCTCTTCGGAGAACCTTCACTTTGTGTGGAGGTTCTTTCAGCTTTCTAAAGATTTTCTACGCTCATATCTATGAAAGTCATTCACCAAAGAACCATCCGTTAAAAGGTTCATTGGGATACAAAAGTGGATCTTCTATGCTGGTGTGCCATTTTTTTATATTTTTAAAATTGTACCTAAAAACGTCATTCAGGTTAAAGCCTGAATATTGTCCAAACGTTTGCCACTGTTTGTCAAGGGTTTTGCCGTAAGGACCGCGGTTATATGTGGATACATGACAACAAAAAGAACTATTTGATAATTTGAATTGTTCAGTTCCTGGTTAAATTAATCAAACGGATCTTCTCTACAATGTATAAACTCTTGTGCATGGCTCTTTAAAAATCTTCCCATTAAAAAAGGATTCCACTACATTTTTAAGTCAATTGATTTTTTTGGGGACTTTATATAGAACCCTTTTTTTCTTAGAGTTATTTTGCTACAGCTGTGTGTGTGTGTGTTTGAACAAGCAAATCACCAAATGGTGCTGGACACCAACCTTTGAGTGAGAATCAAGCATCCCTGGTGTACCATGTCAGAAAAGTGTGGCAATTAGATTTTTGGCCAAACTATTATTAGCAAATGACGTTTTGCTGCCATCTGGTGGTTCTGAAAAGTGTTACAGTCCTCTTGAATGATTTCATTTGTTCATCTAAGATATCAACCCCTCCAACATGTCCATGTCCTGAAGGAAACCATTGGAGAAGGAAACCTATTATTTGACACCAAAGAACAATGTATAGGTGCAACCATTCATTCTTATTGGTCAGTGTAATTGCACCTAGTCTTATGACCAAACAACACCTCAATCTTAATAGTGTGATAATATCGGTAGAGATAGGTCGTAATATTGGGATAGTCCGAATCTGATAGATTCAACTTGACCCTCGCACTCTGGTCTTACTTGTGTGTGTGTCTGCCTGTTTAGGATGCCAGGGTGACTGCAGAGGTAAAGAATCATCAGTGAAGCATGACAGAGTAGTCAGTGCCACAGTGGCTGGGAAGGCGGCCTCCTTGGACTAGGCTGGGTAAAGTAAACCCATGTTAAGCCTCAGTAGCAGTAAAAAAAAGTAATACGGGAGATTTTTGTTCATATTGAGTTGGCAGAGTTGCTCTATTTGCTCTTTATAAAGATGCATATTGTAAATCAACTGTATAACGCTGTAAAGGCAATAATCCCAGGAAAAAAAATTAAAATAAATGTATGTGAAGAGGTGTGGGAGGATCAAATACAGGCTGTACAGTCCTGCAGGCAGCTAAAACACTGAAGCTCTTTATGCATATGTTGAGCAAACAGTACTTTCATCTAAATAAATGAGACCGAAAACTGTTTTATCCCCTCACTCGTTTGTCTGTGTTTTTCCATTCTTGTTGTTTAGCAAATGTATTCAATATTCAGAATAGTTTGTGCAATTTAAGACTGTCTTTTGTATTTTAAATACATATTTGAATGAATAAATATTCAAATGAAAGTGAAAATAAAGACAGGAAATCGATCACATATATTTAATTTATCCGTGTTCAGTGCTGTTCCATCAACCAGTTCTCTGGTGATCATGAATCCCATTAAAAGCTGCTTTGTGTGGTTCCTCTTTCTCAGGTATGCCTGAGACACTGCAGCCCTGGAGAGTCTGACTCCCTCTGTCCTGGACACTCAGTCAGACACCCGCCTGAAACAGCCTCATATAACCTGAAATAGTGAACAACAAACACCTTCTCACCAAAAAATAACAACACAGCTTTCTATCAGTTACAAGCAAATAAAGCACATTGATAACCAGTTCAGTTGGTTTGACTCACTCTCTCTTCATTTATACATACATACATCTCCCTATGTGTGTGTGTATACATACATATATATATATATATATATATATATATATATATATGTGTGTGTGTGTGTGTGTGTGTGTGTGTGTGTGTGTGGGAGAGAGAGAGAGAGCGAGAGAGAGAGAGACCAGTCTTTCTAAATGACAATACAAAATTATATAGAAAAGGTCACAGCCTGTCATGAACTATTATAACAGGGCATATAAGGGAGGGATAGGTGAGAGAGAGAGAGAGGGAGAGAGAGAGAGAGAGAGAGAGAGAGAGAGAGAGAGAGAGAGAGAGAGAGAAAGAGAGAG
>JBBJLS010000023.1:5668702-5684472 GCA_037577275.1 Bryconaethiops microstoma
ACACAGCAATGAAATTAACCATTTACACATGAAGACTACATGGTGTTTGGTCCTCGAAACACAAATTCTTTATAGATGAGCCAAACTCTCAAATCATTTTCTGTTAATTGTTATAACTCAGACCAGACCTGGGTAACACCAAATTATGAATATTATTCATTTAATAACATTACAGATCTGACTGACATTCAAAGCCGTGGTAAACCACTCATAATGTTGTTAAAACACATTATTCTCTTACTGTTATCCATGAAGTCATCTTTCATCTGAACATTTTTTATTGGACACTGTACATCATAATATTATCTTTTTATTATATTTATTATTGTTTGTCACCACTTTATTAAAATATTAAACCCCTTATGGCTGTATATTACTGAGATTTTGCCACAGGTGGAGTGTTTTACTCAGCATGCCTGGCATGGCCTCTCAACCACAGTAAAATGTACCTAACATATGGGCTCTTCTGACTTATTGATTGTTCATGAGATCACATAACAACAGGCAGCCATTCTCTTGGTTTTGGGAGTTTCTTTTACCTGCAAAGTGCTGGAGTATGTGGCTGTGTGTTTTTCATTTTGTTTTCACAATGTACAAATCAATCAGACCATAAAATGAACCACGAACAAAGTGTACTGAAGCCAACTCAGAAGGGGAGGGTGAGTTTGCTTGGTTTTGGGTCCCTTCATAGTGGTCTGAGTTTGTTTGACATATTGTACAGAAAATCTAGAAGCCCTTGAACTGGTGGAACAGTTAGGTTTGATAAAAGTAATTTTTTCTTAATTTCAGTTCATTATGACCCATGGTACATACTCAGACACGCACCAAACCACCAGTGCACCATTAGTAATCTCTGGTAGTCTCAGGTTTTCCCACCAAGTGTTTTTTGATACAGTTCATGGCTGGGGGCAACATGTTTTTAAGAAAGCGTGCGAACAATCGTTAAAAAATGATTTTTTTTTTTTAAATTCAGATTTAACTTTATTTTATTTGGATTTTTATCAGATTCTATTTAGACTTATATTAGTCTTATTTTATTTATTTTATTATTGTATTTTATCTTACTTTTATTTTACACTACTCTGGTGTCTTGCGTCTCTCTGTGTCTGTGTGATGTGGCAGTCACCACATAAACAATTTCCTCCGGGATAAATAAAGTTTTCTGATTCTGATTCTGATAAGACATCTATTCAACTATAAATGACAGGTTCTCTCTGCTTATTATTCATATAATATTTCATAATTATTATACAGAAAAAAGTAAGGTAACCTTACAAAAGGCAAGGTAACCCATAGTAAACTATATAGTTCCAATTCACTGCAATTACTATAATAATCATTTTATTGTTTTTATTATTTTTGTATGGAAAGTTTTGCTTATGTTTATTTTCTACAGATTTATAGAATTTTCTACTACTACGTGCTGTTACATTTATTGCACATAACATCAAAACATTGTCAGTCACTTCTGACTTGCTGACCTTCACAAGCTCTAATAAAGTTTCTTTGATATTTTGTCTTAAGTTAATTATTATACACACGTTATTAAAAGTATATTATACTTTATATATTGCCCTTACTTCCGGTGAAGGTCAGTCTCAATGCTTACCAAGACAGTTTGGACAACGTCATGTTTCCAACTTTGTGGACACAGTTTGGGGAAGAACCTTTTCTGTCCCAGCGTGACTGTACCTCAGTATACAAAGCAAGCTCCATAAAGACAGTGAGTTCAGTGTGGACGAACTTGACTGGCCCGCACAGAGTCCTGACCTCAACCCTATCAAGCGCCTTTGGGATGAACTGGACCAGAGACTGTGAGCCAGACCTTGTCGTCCAACAACAGTGCCTGACCTCATAAATGCTCCACAGAATGAACGGGCCATAAAACCTCACAGAAACACTTTAAAATCTTGTGGAAAGCCTTCCTAATAGAGTGGAAGCTGTTATAGCTGCAAAGGGGGAGTCTATGTTTTTGAATGCAATGTCACTAAAGTCTCTGGTTGTGGAATGGTCAGACGTCCCAATACTTTTGTCCTTATAGTGTATGTATGGGTAAGTAGGGCAGTGGTCTCACCCAGCCGCGTTCTCAGTCAGAAGCAGGTGGGCGGAGCTCACGCGTGACGTCACACCCATACATTCGGTACAATGGCGGCGTCCGAGGGAGTTCAGTCTGCTTCCTTAATGGATCCGTTCAAGGGCTTTTTGGTTAATTATTTAATGCCAGAAAAATGTTACGACGAGTTTTTCCTGAATTTTAACTTGCTGCACGGTAAGAAGTTGCACTTCTAACGCAGTGGGTGATCTGTAAAGCTGAGCGTTTTGTGTTAAAGTGGTGTTGCGCTGTCAGTGAGAGTGTTACTGTGAACCCTGTCAGTGCCAAACAGAGGAAAAGGGAGACTAGACCTGAGTGACATATAAAATTAATTCAGTATTAAAGAGAAATCATCATGCCTGGTTTCGTCGCTAGCCGACTGTTCCTCTGCGTTCTGTCAGTGTCAGCCCTTAAGAGTAGTCATTCCTGCTGGTATCAGTAGTATCAATAATTACTATTATATTGGTTATTGTTTGATAAAGCAGCTATCCCCTTATTTAAGTGAAACAAGGCTTCAGTCTAAGGCATGAGTTGCCTGGCGTGTTTTGCATGCGTGTTCCAGGGGCGTGGATTTACACAGGGCACATTCTCATTGGAGGCTGTCTGATCTCTTCGTTTATCTTCGTCTGTTTTCGTAAACAAGTCCGAATGCAAATATATACACTGCATGACCAGAAGTCACCTATTCTGCTTTAAGGTGAACCCACTGCACAGCTTGGGGTAGTTGGGTTGACCCTGAGTGGAGATGCGCCTGTGCCCCTTGGGGGAGTTGCCCCTGTTTTCAGAGGGCTGTGGGTTCGAATCCCAGGACTGCTGGTGGCACCACTGACGTACTGTCCTACGCACTGCTCCCCAAGCGCCTCCCAGGCACTCCCCGTTGGTGGCAGCCCACTGCTTCACTTGGTGAATCAGTTAAATGCAGAGAAAGAATTTCACATTGTGTGCTCTGCTGGGGTGTGTTCATGCATGACTATAAGGGGCCACTTTACTTTATAATCTCCACTGAAGAGCTTTGCCAACAGCAAGGGGACACTGGAACAGCCACACAAGGTCAACATACCTACTGTCAAACATCAAATACAGGGGTATAACCCCACCCCCACTTGGCTGTAAAACTGCATTCTCTGGAGTCCTGGAGCACCATACAGTACCTTTGGAACAAGCTGGGGTGTTGTTTGTGATCCAGAACAAATTCTCCAACGTCAGTAACTGAATTCACCAATGCTCTTGTAGCTGAATGCAAACAAATCCTCGCAGCAATGTTCCAGCATCTAGAATAAAGTTTTTGTGTCAAAGGACGGACGCACTCCTTATTACTGCCCTTTCCAGGAGAAGCGGTGGATAAACAGATGTCGGCAAACTTTTGGACAGATAGTGTAAAGCCCTCATCAAAAGTTTAAAATTAGTGCCTGATGGGTTTTTTACATTTTCCCACAGTGGAATGTCTGAAGATAGTCATAAGCAAAGGTCTGGGCATTGGAATCATCCTTGGGTCTGTACTGGGTAAGAAAAACCCACTGCCTTCAACTATTCCTCTGCTTCACTTTCTTTTTCCATTGTTTTAACTGCATTCCTCATAGTCCATTTTATTTTGATTTTCACAGTGAAGTTGCCTCAGATCTTGAAGCTGATTGGGGCAAAGAGTGCAGAAGGTCTGAGTTTTAACTCCGTGCTGCTGGAGCTGTTTGCCATCACAGGGACCATGGCCTACAGTATCGCCAACAGCTTCCCGTTCAGGTAGGCCCGTGTGTGAGCCCTCAGCGAAGCAGTTTGTTTCCACTCTGAGGGAACAGCATCTGCATTTATTTAGTGCCGTCTACTTAGCACTTCACTTCAATTCAGTCATTAGGCTTTTTTAGGCCATCTTGTTACTTTTCCCTCTTAAAGATTTGTTGTGCAATATCTTCCAAGAAGTGCCAGCGGTATTTGTGAATTTACAGGAATAGTAATCAAATATTCAACCTTTTTTGCATAAATCCACAGATTTACACAATGTCTGTTGACTCAAATTTGTACAAAAGATACATATTCATGAGCAAACCACAGATAAATTAATTTAAAAATGAAATTATTGAGGGTGAAAGTATTCAGATGTATGCCTATATAAAATATTTTAGAAAATCGTAATGTAAATATAACGTAGTATTATTGCTAGAAAACTAAAATGAGCTGAAAGCAGCAGAAACTACTGTTACACATAGAACAATAAGCAATGCAATCCTCTCCTACACCTCATGCAAAACTGCTCTACTAAAAACAGAAGCACAAAGACGTGCATCTAAAATTTGCACAGTCATTTAAAAAAAAAAAAGTCGGATAAATCAAAACTAGAACCCTTTCAGCCCTTTGCAAAAGTTCAGCTTGTCAGGTTTGGTGAAAGAAGATGCATATTATCACATGGACATCATACCTACAGTGGAAACCAGCAGATATAAGAGAAGAATTTAATCTTCTCTATCTAGAAAGAAGAGAAGATGCAACAAAGTAACTCAAGACTGATTTTTAATAAAATGTGAACTTGAATCTATTATTGCCAATACCAAAATAACATTATTTTTGGGGTTTCATTTTCTATAACCTGTTTTTGTATTAAAAAGTGTCTGAGTACTTCTTTCCTCTGTGGGTATAGGTGCCATTCAGCAGCAATTCTTGTCTTTTTTTTTTTGTTTTTCAAAAGGCTGTCTGGAACAATAAATGGTTGCAAAAAGTTTTCTGTTGTTTTTATCATTAATATACCTTCTGTGCAGATTTGCCTGTCTTCAATTCAGAGAATACTGACTGTATGACACACTAACATTTTTGACACATTCATTACATCTATAATCCACAGTGCCTGGGGTGAGGCTTTATTCCTGATGTTGCAGACGGTGGCAATTGGGTTTCTTATCCAGCATTATACAGGAAACACCATCAAAGGTACAGAAAAACACTTTCAAGCCGCACACATTTTGACATTTACAAAGTTAAGTAGATGGATTAAAAAGCTCAACCAACTGTGAAGATTATAATTATAACTATGAATATAGTTGGGGCAGCTGGTGGCCTAGTGGTTAGGGCGTTGGCCCTGAGATCAGAAGGTTGAGAATTTGAATCCCAGGACTGCTAGTGGCACCACTAAGGTACACTTGAGCAAGAGACACTTCCCCACACACTGCTCCCCGGGCGCTGTGTTCCTGGCTGCCCGCTGCTTCACTTGGTGAATGGGTTAAATGCAGAGAAAGAATTTTGTGCTGTTCACACTGTGTGCTGTGGTGTGTTCAAGTATAACAGAATGGTCACTTTCACTATTAGCATTTCAGACTAAACTGTTTCCCCTCCCAATGAAACCTCACATGTGGCCCACCTTGTGTGACACACACAGAAACTAGGATGTAACTGGCACACTAAGGGTTGCTTCCTAGTATTCTGTTTATATATTGCACTAAGTTATTCCAGTCAGAATAAAATTATCCATATATTTGAAAATGTAAAGATGCATTAAATTCAGATCCCTAGCCCACAGCAGATCTGATCATAGCTCTGTTCATAGACTGAAGAGCCACATCTAGCTGTAATTACAACTGCATTGCTTGAAAATAAATTTCTAAAAACATTAAACTGCTTTTAAGAATAATTTTGCCTAATGATACTCAGTAAGCACTAAATGCTAAGGCCCCAAGCATTGAGTGCATACTGTTCGCTTTGAATGATCTACCTGGGGGTGTCCAAACTATGAGACGAGTAATGAAAAGCCAACCACCGTCAAAGTATCAGAGCAAAAAAAAAGTCAAAATGGAGATAGGATCCTTTCTGCATAATCAGAACCGTCCAATGACAGTACACGTGACAGTACTTAAAGATGCTTCACTTCAGCATTCTTGTGAAGGATGAGCATTTTGGATACTATACACTGTCCACAATGAAGTATATTACTATATATCTTGTATCCTTGAATCTTGTATCCTTGTCTTGATGGTGATGGCTGTTCAAATTCATAGTGCGGCACTTTTGGTTTAAGATATGCACACAAGGCATTGGCAGGACACCAGCATTTGGAGATGGCATGTGGCACTGCTGTGGGTCAGCACAGCACTGTGGACAGGGGAACCACTGAGGCCTGAAAATTGCTAAATTTACCATTCTCTAAGTAAGCATGAGTAAAAGAGGTAACTGCTGGTGGCTTTCACACAGTACATTTAGAAGCCAAGTTTTCTGAGGAGGAGATAATAGAAATAATGGCCACTCTTCCTCCCCTTCTACTATTCTGCATCTGTAATGTTATAGTAATATCTAATGTATGCTAAGCTGTGGCTGCCATGGCAACCCTCAGCATACAGGATTTAGGCCCTGTTCAAGTAAGGCAGAGGACTAAAATGGGTGGACAATAATCCTCAAATACAAACAATTCCTGCCCCTCTTGGCCTAAAACTGGTGACAGTTTCGGAAGGTTGTCCTGTGAAAAGGATTTAGTGCGGAATCTCAGAAAGGGAGACAGCAGAGACAGTTCAAAATGCAAAAGCATGCAGGCACTCGTAAGCACTTGTGATCATGTGACTTGTACTCAGAGCCCTGCCTCTGATGTCTGGCACAGCGAGTGGGTGGGAGTGTACCAGCATTTCAGTAGTTTACTGCATAAGCCCTACTAGAGATCATTATGGTGGTCACCATGAGCGTGATTTCAAGCTATGTGCAGAAATGGGTTCTGAAGACGACTAGGGAATGACATAATTCACAGCTGATTAATAACCTCACATAAATGTGCCATTACTGAATATGTATCTTTGTCCTTACACAATATCAACCTATGAATCAACTATAACTGCCCAGAAACATAACAGCTCCTTTCCTCATAAGGCATGCACTGCTGAATACTTGGTCAAAATTCAATGCATCCAAAGACACACCTCTAACCTAGCTGCCTATGTCTCCATACATCAATCTCACTTCTAATATTTCTCCTTGCACTCTGGGAGGCGAATAGAAGCCCATGCCACCAACAATCATGCACATACAACCTCTTTCCCATTTCTCTAGCATAAACACATATTTACAAACATGACAGTGAACCTGTTATCAATAAAACACAGGAACATAATTTAAAATTTCTATTCATGATTAGCAGAGCAGAGAAGTCAGAGAACACACTGAGGCAGTGAGAGACACCAGAGCACATGCTCACGTACGCACACTCAAATACACACATACATACGCGTGCACAAATATATTCAAATAGCTAGCTCAAAGAGGTGAGATTGATCTTAATAGGGTCACTGGAATAGGGCAATAGGAATGGAAGTGAGTTTCTACCTGTCAGAGATGTCATGACTTCCTGTGGCTCCGAGCAGTCCAAGTGCTGCACTTCCCACCACTGCAGCAGCCCCGCTGCCTGCCTCCATGATACTGACTCACTGCAGGATTAGCCTGCCAGAGAGAGAGCAATAAAGAGAGCAGAGAGGGAGGGGGAGGTAAAGAGAGAGAGCGAGAGAGAAAATCAAGCAGATGTGATGTCACGAAGACAGAACACAGAGATAAACGGGGAAAAACAGAAGTGGAGCAGGGAGAGAAAGAAAAATGAAATTCGTGTTATTTTTCACCACCAGCCTATTCCAAGCAAACAGACATTTAGCATTATAAATGCAAATTAAGTTTGTTACAATCATAAACTATCCTGTTATCCTGTTAAAACACTACAAACACAAACACTGCACATAAAAAACTGAAATTAGTGCCTGGCATTATGAGCTCGATATCATGGTAACACTACTACTTTATGGACTAGAGAATGGGTATGGAAAAAATTAAACCACTGCAAATATGTTGCTCAGGTTTTACGTTTTATATTTGCAAGTATTAAACTGAACAGCTTTGCCTTAATTTTTAAGAGCTGCTGAAAATATTTCTCCTAATTTCCAAGTAAAAATATTGTTCTTTAAAGCATCACTTGAAATGACAAAATATCAAAATAAGAGAAATAATGCAGTACTTCAACAATAAAAAAATACAAAAAAAACCCCCCCAAATCTCTTGTTCACTTTTAAACAAAACGGCAATAATTACTTTTGCCATCCAACTGGTCTCATTGAAAGAGGAAAGTGTTGATTACAGCAGTGTTTTTTATACATTTCCTCATTAAATAAGATTTGATCCAGGTGATCAGTAATCAGAGTGAATTCGAATCTGCCCGCTAAGACACAGTGTGCATCAAACTGAAAAAGACCTTTCCTCATTCATCTAATTCATTGAAAAGAACAAAACCTGAGCCCACATAGTAATCCTAGTACTAGACCACTGCTACTAAGCGACAGGGAAACTATATCCGTAAATACACCAATGTGCAGTTCAAAAGCGGCTTGTCTTCAATAAAAGGGATGGTCTGCCGTCAGCACACACTAGCTGAGGTTTGTTGTGAAAGAGTACCATTAAGATGGCATTAGCACACAAAGCAGTAGAGAGTCTTCAAATGCAAACTCCATTCAAAAGTGTTCACAAATTGCTCTGTAAACTCTTTCTTTAGGACAAATGGAGAAGCTGCTTGATGGACAGGTCTGGCCTAATTTTGTCTCCAGCCCATCTGAGTGAGCCTGCCATGCCCAAAGCAGACTTTAGCAGCCTATTGAAGTCATAGTGAATGTGATGCTGCAATATCATGGTCAAGTGCTGCCAGATTACAACTTCCACACACATGGCTGACCTAGTCAGAGGACATAATGCACACTGTCACAATGGAGTGTGGGAGTAATCAAGGAAAACAAATTAATGTAAGAGGTGACATCTCATGCAGCTTATTGAGTATTTGAGTGCATTAAGGAGCGGCCATAAAAAGAGAGTTGTTGCATACACCTTAGGCAAATGCCATCAGAACATTTGGCCGAGTGATCCATCCTCTGGGATATACTGACAGCAGCATGTTAGCAAAAAAGGAGACACTATTACCCTCATATCAAGCTGTTGTGAAATGAACCTCTATGGAGACCTCTTCACAAGTGTTTAGTTATCTCTCTGAAAGACTATCTGTGTCTGCTCTCTGCCTTTATTCATTCAGCATGGGATTACTCATACCTGACATTTACTTCATCCCCCAGCACCATTCACCACTTAGTAGGATTTAAATTACTGTGACGATACCTAAATGCCTACAACCAGCAGACAGAAATCCAGACAAGCATCTGAATGTTTTTCAAAACCTGCTCCAGATTTTGTTTCACTGCATTCTTATCATAATCGTAAGGATGTCTTTTTACTCAAAGAGAACAGTCAGCATTCTTTGAAAGACAAAAAAAAAGAAATCATGTCAAATAATGTCAAAATTACGGAGTGCTAATATTTAAAATATTTCTTCCAAGGAATAGATCAAGACCCCGACAGTTGACACAGTTATTCTGTAACTGTAGCTAGCTTCCATCGTGGTCTACCTAGACTGGCTTCAACTAGGGACACAGCAATTCCAACTCATTTTCTGTTCCCACTAATGGAGGATGTGTGCCTTCAGTAACTAGCCTTGGTAACTAATTTATAATTAACTAGGATCAGCGACATAAGTGCAAAAAAAGCTTTGCTAGATCAAATATCTTTAAAAGGATATCCACGGACTATAGAGTTTCTGCAGTAACACCTCACTTTCCCTAGCACAGCGAATTACATGCACTTGTCTGGCAATACTGAAGTAAATTTGACTTAATAGACCATCCAAGGGGGATTGTGAATAAACATCAGACAATAAATACACAAGAAGAACTACCTGCTAAGTGACAAATGATTCTTCACAAACGCAGTGCATGCCACAGGTCTAAACTTGTTTGATTATGAACACTTTGTAGCATCTTACCATGATTTTGAGTCCCTTTTAACCATAGCTCTAACATGTTTTATGTGGTCCCACGCCATGCAGGATCAGTTTTACAATGCATGCAGCTAAAGGAAAGCAAAATTTGTTTTGATTGGCACTTCTTCACATTCACACCACTACTGCTGCTCAAAGGCATGTACTTGTAGCTCTCTCTCATCGATATGCACATACTCCCGCACCCCACAGCTAGACACCTTTTATTAGAATGTACTGTGAAGTGCTCACAATGTAGATGAGTCTGTTTAAACCATTTTCTCCATCTCCACTATGCCTGCCATAAAGTGACATAACCAGCTCTGCGACAGTGTTGAACAACAGACTTCACAAATCAAAGATGATATTTGTTGCCAAATAGTTTTATAATAGTTTTGTTTTAATACATAAAAATACTAAAGGAACAAATTATGTACTAGAAAACAGGAAGTGATGATTAATAAAAATTGTAAATAATAAATGAAGTGATAATTACATTTCATTTGTTTTATTATCCATTTAGTCTAGTAGGTGTTGATTGCCATTTCAACCATATAAACAGTATACAGTGAAATGAAACACAAAGAACAAAAACAGAACACCATAAAGAACAAAATCAGGACACCACATGGCTACAGAAGTGCAGGGAAGACCAGACGAAAGAAAGAGGAATAAAAAACAAACGCAACAGTACAATAATTCAGACAACACACAGTAAAGAGGATCAGTAACAGTACTAGTTTGAGCGAATACAATATTATGACATACATTATTTTTAAAATGCAAAGGAATCGAAAGACTGAGGAGGACAGCAATAATTGCATATAGAAGTAACAGGATTAGAAAAAATGCAGGGATTTTCTATCTGAGCGGATTTTCAGTCTTTTCTATCTTTCATTGGTATAAACAGTGAAAAGAGCAAAGGCATTACGAGGAAAATTACGGAATTCATGGCACTGGATGACCAGCCATTTTCTATAGTTGAGGATAGAAGCTTCAGAAATCTTATACATTGCTGCAGGTGTTACTTTTCGCATGTCAAGTTACCGGAGTTTAATCTAGTGTCATGTCACAGACATAGCCTGCTACAAGTGGATCCCAAAGCGGTATTCAGTTTTACAACCAATATTTGGACGTCTAATGCAAGCGTTATGTCTGTCAAAATAGCAGCCACATTTGACACAATGTTGGAATGGTGGCACTTGGACAAGACCAGAGTTCACGTTGTTCTTTAAGACAATTCAAGAAATATGACCAAAGCACTTGAGTGCAATGTGGCGAGTTTGCCGTGCATGGCATACATTACAGCTAGTTGTGAACGAGGGTCTACTGTCCCAGCGAAGCATCACTGATGTCATAGCAACCACAAGAAAAATTGTTGGGCATTTTAAACACTCAGCCCTCGCATATTCACGACTTCACATTATTCAAACACAATTGGGTCAGTCTAGCAAAAGACTGCAGCAAGATATCATGACCACATGTAGTAGTACATACTATATGCTGCAGTCGCTACTGGAGCAGAGACGTGCTTTGGGGGAATACGCTGCAGAACACAAGCTGCTGGCTACACTCAACACACATCAGTGGGAACTTATCGAGTGTTCAGAGCCTGCTCACACCTTTTGAGGAACTTACAAAAGAAATAAGCACCTCGATAGCAACAGCCTCAGACATCATTCCAGCCATCAACACACTAAAAGGGCTTTTGAAAAAAAAGAGCAGACACAGAAGGCAGGGTGGGTACTGCAAATCAACACTGCTGGAGGCAGTTCAGAGAGGCAACATTGAAAACGAGCCACTGTACACTTTGGCCACTGTTCTTGATCCCAGGCAAGTTATAAAGCTGGCTGTTACCATATAAATAATATACATGCATTATAACATCATGCTGACGATTAGTAGTTGTTGTAGTAGGAAACTGAATATAGTATGTTTCAAGAGCACCCGCGTATAGTGAAAAACCGCATTGTGGTGATGTGGTAAAAAAAAAAAAAATGCTAAAAATACCTGTTTTTATAGTGTAAACCCTAAATATGGCCCCAAAACGATTTAATTAAATTTTAAACTCGGCTTAATACATTACCCTTAAAGAAAACGTAAAGGTAAACCCGTATTTGTACTGTACAGTTTACACTGAACTCTTGCAGTGCTAGAATGTAAATACCAATATTACCCCTGTATAGCCTGTACTGTAATTCATGCAGGGCATTTCCTTTGGTATCTAATGCTCGGGCCTGGTCCGCCACACCCTCTCGTCCTCATGCTGGTTGTTTATGTTTGGTCGCAGTGCTTAGCAACCCAGCAGAGGACGAGGGGACGTGGTGGACCAGGCCCGGACATCACAAAAGTAAAAAAAAAAAAATTTTTTTTTTAAAAATGCGGAGGATACCTGCAGTTATACCTGCAGGGGGTTTCAGCAAACAATTATTAGTTGGGTTCTCAGAAAAAAATCCACGTTGGACTACAAGCACGACTGCATTAAAGTGTGGGTTTACCGTATTGCCAATAATAATTATTGTAGGAGTACAATTTCTATAAGTACAGCTAATAATAATAATCATCATCATCATCATCATCAAAATGCACAATCATTTAAATGATCTTTCGTGTCTTTGTTTATGTAAAAGGTACAAGAGTCGCTACTTCTCAGCAGAAATTAAAAAGCAAGTGAAACAGGCACTTTTGACTATTCTGGAGGGGGAGACTAGACATACATCTGATGGACCTTCTGTGGAAGCATCCATAATACCTGGACCTGACACTGAAACATCTGCAGCCAAAAAGCCGTGTAGTCTCCTACTTTCAGTACATGAAGAAATACTGAAAGAGAATGCTGAGGCAGAACAGCTGCTGGCCAGACCTTCATCTGTGCAGGTGCAGAACTACCTCTGAGAAGCCCAGCAGCAAAATGCACTGAACTACTGGAAAATCAACAAAAATAGTTTCCCTGCACTTGCTTCACTTGCTTGAGCCTACCTCTATACCCCATGTACAAGACTTGAGAGTGAGCTCTCATTTAACTTGGCAGGACATGTGGCAGATGAGACGAGAAACAGAACTTCAGGTGACAGAAATGCTTCTAAAGAGAAAATGCTTTATAAATAGAAACTTGCCATTAATGCTTAAATAGTGGCATTTTGTTTTATAATATGGTGCCAAGCCACAAGAAGGTACTTATTACATCTATTATTTGAAAGAATGGCCACTCAAAAAACAATCGGAAATCGGATAGGCCAAGAATATTGCAATCGGTGCATTTTTTTTTTACAGGGGAGTATGTTTTCTTAGTTTATGTGGAACAGTTTAGTGTGTGTATTTCATGTGTTTGGGAGAAAGGAAGCAGTTGTGTGTGCTTGGGGTACAGTTTGTTATTAAAGTTATGATTTAGTTGTCTGACGGATCATTGCATGCTGTCATGAAGTTACTAAGCATCTTTCTGGTTTAGTCTACATTCAGAGAAAGGTTGCTGGCTATGCAACCGTGTGTGTTAACTGTTGCACCTCCTCTTTGTACACCACCTCGTCATTCCCACTAATCAAACCCACTACAGTTATGTCATCACATTGACGATGTGGTGTAAGATGTGCAATGCTACGCAGCAGAGGGATGGTACTGGAGATGTTGCTCCTGATCCTGATTTACTGGGGTCTTTCAATCTGGAAGTCCAGGATGTGGTTGCAGAGGGAGGATTCAGAGCCAGCAGTCTCAGCTTTCCTATAGGATATTGATAAATAATGGTCGTGAACGCTGAACTGAAATCTATGAATAGCATTCCATATATGTGTCCAGGAGAGTGAGGGTCAGTTGAAGGCTGGTGGCGAAGGCACAACCTGCTGCAATCACAATTAGCTGCAGTCCTACATGCAACTTCCTTAAATTAGTTACTGCTTGAAAAAAGAGAACTGATAATTGATTAGAACTGATCATTGATAAGGTTCTGCATACACAATGTATAATCAAGAGTGAATTAATAAAATAACAGTTAAAATCACAATTAGCTGCAGTCCTACATGCAACGTCCTTATATTGGTTACTCCTTGAAAGAAGAGAACTGATAATTGAATATAAACTAAACAACCCTATTTTTAAAATAACTGGCAGAAAAATTATATTCAGTGAATTATTCCAATAATTGTAAATATTACAATAAACATGTCCAAACAATTACTTTTTGGCTTAAATGTTTCTAGGATGCCCCATAACAACAGTGCCTTCTTTTCAGTGCTTCAGTTCCTTGACAAATCTTTTTTCAAAAAGTATGCCTGTGTATAGCACTCTGCAAACTCAGCAAGAACAGTTGGGAACTCCAATTGCCATCAGGGGACAAAGCTTGCTCGCAAGTGACAGCTGCCCCATTTTAAGCAAAACAAGGCCACTACGCCTCTCTGGACAGTTTGTTCAAAAAACTGGCTAGTCATCCAACATCAATATATATTTATTTATATTACAGCAGTATGAAAAGCTGCATCAATGATGATTGTGTTCCAGCATCAAAACAGACAAGCAAATGTTTTTTACATTTCAACCAAGAATATTAGACCATTTGACAAGACGACTGCTAAATGTTACAAAATTCTGGCCTTAGAAATTACCACAATACTAAGTCACACCTCTTAACTGTGGAATTTAAGGCAGAGCTGCCACTAGGATGGTACTTTATCCAGACCCAAGGCCCACAAAGACACAACTACCTAAGTAATGTGCTGTAATCTAAGTGATGCAAAACCTGGACCTTCGGGCAACGGAAACAGGTAATACAGTCTTTTGATCATTATTCCACCTTTTATCTATCTATTGGTGTTCACATTGGAAAAATGATGTCCACAACACCCACAATGTTAACACTGTAGGCATGGTTATCACTCTACATGGTCATATATTCAAAAAGACACTGAGACCATTTTACAAGACCAGGGAACCCTATGGTGATGTTCACATTTTCTAAGATGATAAGGTTCTGCATACACAATGTATAATCAAGAGTGAATTAATAAAATAACAGCCAATATTCCTCTACACACAGTTAAAACTTATTTGTTAGCACTACAGAAAGAAAACTGTTCCAAAGATATTCTGAGCTTAGATTTTGCTCCTCTTATGTGCAGACTTTATTTTCTATTTGTCATTTTGTAAATATGTGTCTTTTTGTAGACCTGAGTCAAAATATACAGAATGGCATAGCTCTAATTTCATTATTATTTCAACCAGAATGTTGCCAAAATCTCTTAACCCTCCTGTTTCTTAGGAACACCAATGATGTTCCTGGGTCAATTTGAAACGGAGCATATTTATCAAAAAGTGTCAGAAACCAAAAAAACCCAATAAACATTGCTTATACATTATTAACTGCATTACAATCAATCAATATTTGGTGTAATGTGGTTCTATACCTCTCACAGATCATGTTTCAATGAAGATAATTCACTTGTTGAGGATGAGGACCTCCAAATATGTAAATGCATTTTATCCAGGACTTTCCACTTCTCCCCCAAAACATGCCTTCCTTCTAAACCTCATTTCAAGAATGATTTTCTGTATTGAGTTGGGCATGACACTCTCAAAAGCAGATTTGATGTCTGTCACACGAGTAAATTCCATGCTAGTGAGCCCTGGCATTTTATTCTGGTCTTTATTATGTTTTCTGCTGACAGATGAAGACCACTGTATTTCACCATTTTCTGATGTAAATGCCTTGCTTGGAGCAGCTTCCTCATTTTGCTCATAATCAGTATTATAAGACTCAGAATTGACAGCAAGATGGTCTTCATCTTCAGACACATCCTCCTCTATTTCACTGTCATGATCAAAGACGAGTTCCAGAGCCTCTTTTATTTATGCTACTCATTTTGTAAAGCTCTGAGAGAGACTAGATCATAT
>JBBJLS010000023.1:5701895-5718470 GCA_037577275.1 Bryconaethiops microstoma
ATAAGGACAGGTTGTTCCCTGTCCCCCCTATTCTTCACTCTGCTGATCCCGCCCCTCCCTCCCTCCCACTATCTGAAAATGTATATCAAATATTATGATCAGCATGAAAAATCCTTTGGATCCCTGATGTTTTTTAAGAGGTCAGTTCATAAAGGAATTACACATGCTAATGCTGCTAAAAACAAATGGAAGCTATTTAGTATGATGTTATTTGCTAATTGACAACTATTGACTTTCATTCTCTGTTAGCAACATTAGTGTTACTTAACCATTATTTTAAGCAATTTGTTTGCAGATTTTAACATCTGTGTTGATTTCAAGAACTAGCCAAACATTTTATTGTTTGAGACTTATAAATGTAATGTAGCACTAGAAATTTTTTTAACACTTAAATGTGAATGTTTTTCAATGATTGTTAGATAAATCTTTTTAAAATCTTAGAATTTAGATAAATAGGAAAAAATAAATACCAACGAAACCTAAATTCTTACTACATTATCTGCTCTTAAATATGAATTATTTCATAGTTTGTTGGTCTAAATTTGTGTTAAATTTATAGTGGAAAACACTAATCATAGGCAATGTTGGCAGTTCTAAATATCTAATAATATCTTATATTCATATAGATATATTCATATATCTCTACCATCAAAAAATAAATCTACCAACAGCAGGTGACTGCACTCACACTGGAACATATCTGCTCTGGACAAAAACATTCAACAGAACAGCAAATTTTTGCAAAACACAAAAAACTGTCAAGACCTTGAAGATTGTATACTAAGCTTTGGTCACCAACACAATGATGCTCAACAACATTACAGATCATGTCAGGGCCCTATTTTGAATTAAATGTACTTTTAAATAATATAGAGTGTAGATGGCACTGGTGCACACTAAAGATAATGTAACATCACCAGTTACCAGTATAAGCTGTAACTTTGTTCACGTGACACATTTAAATACGTCCTTATAGAAGGGTCTTTGTGTACAAAAAGATTGCCCATGTGTAGTTCTAAACTGGACATAACACACCAATGACAGCAAATATCTGCTAACGAAATCCTCTGAGGTTAAACAATCAAACTATAATGTTGCCTCTGAGCTTCATTCTCACAAATATGGCATCTGATGAAACACATGGATGGAAACAAAAAGGCAACATGAAGTGAAAAAAAATTCATGCTCAATGAAAACAAAGACTCAAGCTTTACTAAGATGGCTATTTTATTCAAAATTATGCAAACTCAAAGCATGATTGAAAGAAAATGTTCAGCATGAAATAAATGGTCAGAAAAGTAATAGTTGTTTGTGTAGATATAAACTGCATATAAAATAATACAATGCAATAAAAAAAGGTTGTTTTTTTTTTAGCTTAGATAAGGTAAAGACCACCAGCATCACTGCCACTCTATGTCGACTACAGTGCTACTGAATGACAATCAGGAGTAGTGAGCACATAAGTTCACTTCATCATACTCTTACATTTCTGTTTTTGCCAGTTTTATACTACTCTCTTGATGAGCCAGTATTAAGTCAGCATTAAGTAGGTCTTTCAAGATTCTCCAAACAATTCTCATATGACTATTTCCTTGCCATGGCCTAATTATGCAACAGACAACGGTGCTACACAGAACATGGTCCAATTTCTGTCAGGACAATCATTTTAACAAATAAAGAACTGAAAAGAAGTTCCACTAAAAGGCTTAAAACACTATGCTAGATGATTACAGCAAAATAACTTTCCCAAATTCAATATGAGTGTTTTTTTCAAAGGCAATATTGTATTTTTGTTTTTTTCTTATGTGTTTCTGAAGCTTAAAAATGCTTTCATGCATCAAAAACTTCATGAAAAAGGAACATACAAACACAATGTTAGAAACTGAATCCAAAATATGGGAATATGTTTTATGAATATATTTGCGTGCATATATTGTCCAATTTATTCAAAATTACTACCATTTTATCATACATTGTGCAATATATGCTATTATATACAGTCTTTTGACATACAGTACAGTACATTCCTAGTATTTTGGATATTCCTCTTGATATTACTCATTTGAAAAAGAAATTAAAAAAAAGAATATTTCATTAAGGTAATTAAATAGTTCTATATCTTTTACAAAGCACCATAGTTGACAAAAAATTCCCAGATAAATGTATCATAAATATTACTTGATAAGCACATCTTCAAACTGAACTATATGAGCTATTGTGAACATCTATCTAAACTCCTGTTGCCACTTGCCACGCAGCAGCTGCGTCCCTACAGCTTTGTGGGTAATTGTCATCTAATTAGACAAGTTATTTTAAGTACAAATGGAACAGCAATTACAGATATTAAAAATCAGTTCTTTGCAAAGACTAAAAACCATTCACACAACATAAAAAGTGGCATGATCTGAACCTTGAATGGAAAGTGTTTAGTTCAGTGCAGCATGTCTAGAAGCTTCAAATGTTTTAACTACTTGACAATAAATCCTCTGACCAAGGCAAAGAGATATCTTCTATAGGACTTTCCCTTATCACGCCATCATCATGCCTACACATGGACACATCTAATGTGCTTGGTCTCACATAAGCAGAGAATACATCAAAGGATGTCCTTTTTTTTTTTAACAAAGTGCAGTCACGACAAAATGAAACTGCATCTGCACACCTTTGCAGCAGGCTGTTTCCTCCCTTAAACACAGCCTGAAGCACGAGCCTGCTTCTGAACATCCAAAATTTTCACACTATAGCTAAAAATGTAAATGCAAGTTGGTGATCACATTCAGCACCCAGATGTAAGTCAAGTATGAAATCCTTAACTCTGAAAATAACAAACAAATCAAAAAAACTAAAAAGCTTAAAATTAAAAATTAAACAATGGCCTTCAAAATGCCTCAGCTGACATTGTATATGCTGTACGATGTTGAAATCCTAGAACATCAAATACTGTGGTATTAAGGTAACAAGCAACAGCCACACCTGCTGGAAGATCAGCTTAGTGAAATTAAGCAACATCGAGTGATTACAGTCTGAAGACTCCCGAAGTTTGATAGCACCTGAAGTAGGCTGTTGAAAATGTCTGTATTGTACTGATTGGCTATTAGAAGGGACTTGATCAATAAGCAATGTAATCAATTTGCGAAATGTTAATCTTCACACTAGCTTAATTTGGAGTTCAAAAAATGGCTGAAGTAGCAGCAAACCATTAAGCCAAGTTATGCCCTTGTGAGCTTTTTCTGCAGGGCCGACATAATTTGAAAAGAATCCCAAAAGTGGAGCACCACCTCGGACCGCCACCAGCAACATCCCCATATATACACTGGCCACCAAAGGTCAATGTACATGAGCCCAGATATGTCTGTCCTGACAGTGAAAATCCATATTAACCGGTAGAAAAGAAGCACCCTTGGATGATAAGATACACAATAAAAAACTTTGGCCACATGGGAAAGCCTTGTCATCTCACAGGCATTTTCCCTAAGGTCTTTCCAGAGGAGATAGACTGGCACTGGAGTGCTGCTTCTACTCGCAGCCAGGGTAAACCACAAAACAAAAGGCTACAAAAATGGCCCACAAAGGCAGTTGGTTTACTTTTTAATTAACTAAAAAAATGAAGCCAAGCATTCAGGTGCCCTGCTTAGGCCTAAATGTGCCTGTTTAAAAGGGGAGTATCACATATAGATGAAAAAATACTACAGTACAGTATGGCACAAAATCCTATCCTCATCACAGTACAGTACACTTATTAGTTGTCTTGATTAAGGACGCTGTAGTATTTTTGGCATTACTATAGTATGTTTTCAAGGAGCTCATGAAATCAGGCAAACCGAGCATAAACTTAAACATTACATCACAGTGATTTCCAAGATTTTGCTCCAATGCAAAGTATTTGCAAAAAATGTTCTCAGAAAAATGCACACATATACTCATAACAGTGTCTGGTTTTAGTGAAAGGAAATTTTGTTTCCTTTCTGGTATTACTTCCCCTGTGACAGCAATGCAGACTCTCTCCCATCTTTTCACTCCAGCAAAAGAAAAAACATGAACTGTTGTGCTTTGAAAAAGTGATGCCCTCTGGTAAATTGGAAATACTGATCATTACATGTTCCTCGAGAAGTAAATGAAAGAACCTATACCACATGTGAATGTAAAAGACTAACAGCACTGTGCACACACACATACACACACACACAATGGTTATTTTGTACTTTTAATACATAATACCATTATGGACATAACAGTCACAGTGCCTTAAAAGACCTGAAACTTTTCTCTCCTCAGTGTAAAATCATACCTAACAAGCAAGCACCTGACCATCTCACGTAGGCAAATGTCAGAAATGTCTGGAATTGTTTGGAGGTTACTGAATGTTTGTCTGTACAGCAGTGATGAGTTGATGAGTCTCAGGTGACTCTGAGGTATAATAGGTCTATGTGTGAGAACCCTGTGTTCTACTGAGACAGAGTGAGACTACCAGCAGTATATTACAGGGGTAGTAATGTTTGGAGTTGTGAAAACTGTAAACTATATGCATGCGACAAAACCCGATACTGAGGGTTTGAAAAAATAAAGGACCAGTTCTTTATTTGAGGTAATATTGCACTGGAGCAAAACCTTGAAACACTGCCAACCAGTAATAAATTGTGATAAAAGAAGGGTATAAGATAAAAGTGCAGGGGGACATGAGATGGACTTGGAACATGGCTGGCTAAGCCAAGGTGCTGGGATAACTGCTGCGCAGGATCAGTGGGCTTTGGGAAGAGTGTGGTCTGGTCTGTAATCCCTCACAGGAGAGTTGCGTGGTCTGGGTCTGCTGTGTCCATGCTGGCCAAAATGGCCTTCTGGTCCTCCCTCTGAGGGCGGCGGTACAGCAGAGCAGAAAAGCGAGTGTAAGGGTCCTGTCTGGTCAACTTCCTTTTCTTCTTGCGGAGGTAGAGAGCTTCTTCTGGTGGGAGGACCTGAGAGGTGTGGGGCTGCTGGGTCTGAGAGGGCGGCACACCTGCATCAAGTGAAGAGACATGCATCACTGAGATTATAGATGTGAACAGACAAGGTCTTCAGTTTGAGCCATAACTTTAAAAAATCAGTCAAAAACAAGAAACAATGCTGAGATAATGCTAAGTCTTTTGGAGTTACATATTAGCACTAAACTAGTGGTAAGTCACATAACATTTTTCAGCATTCTTAAACATGAATATTTTAAAAATGATCAAATTACGTGTTTTATTGGAAGTAGAACCCTGACACAGAGCTACCACAAAATTTGTACATTTTTAACACCTGATTTAAACATGGTTAGACTACCATGAGTAACAAATGGAAGAGCTAACTTGACTGTATTTACAAGGGTTTCACAGGAAAAAACCCTACCTGCATAATTTACAATGGCCATTTCAAGATTGTATCCCATCAGCCATCCTGGTTATATTAAATAAAAATAAACTCGCAGACATGTAGAAATCATAAGCCTTCTCTGAAATTTAACTGAGGGATTGCCCCTAAAATGTAAGAATCTGAAAGTAGGGCTCTAGTTAAAAATGATCTTTTCCCAAACTTTTTATCAATTACTCATTTACTGGCTGGTCAAGATGATACACCACAGATTTCCTGCATTTATTACAGCTTTTTACATGGCATGAAAATTAGAGTAATCTATGAATATGCGTAAGACCTGCTTGATTTTAACCACCACATGTGTGTGCACACGCGAGCCGCATTGTTCACCTACATGTATCCCTACCTGTGCCTGTATCTAAAGGATTAGGAGATACAAGCACTTCTGATATTGTACTTTGGGTTGAAAAATTAACATGACATCTTAGGGGACTACCTTATTGCTTATCTTAAAAAAGTTTCACAAACAGATAGCAAAAGTAATTGTTATGGTACTGTGATAATGCATCTTGTGATAATTACTGAGGACATGCTAAATCTGTGCTTTAAATGGTCACAGAACATGTAGGCAAAATCAAGTATATCACAGTTTTAAGAATAAGCAATTATGTGTCTTAAAGTCTGAGTGAGATGACTGAGATGATTTAAAACATGATTTAGTTTATTGCAAGTACAAATTCGGCCCCCCGTTCTGAAGGGCTTTGGAGTTAAGATGTGGAGAGTGATCATGTGTTGCCAGAAAAAGAATGCTGACTAACTACTCACACCTTAGTGCTATGCTGTTGCCGCTTGGATACAATCAGCTGATGTATTTAGGCTATTTAACTGAGGCCTGCAAAACAGGATGTGCCTTGTCAAATAAATAGGACCATGTCAGTCCAAAAATAGAACCTGTAAAGAAAGCACCTTCCTGAGAAGATCATAATTACAGTACATGATAAGCATTAAAGAAATTGCCAATGCACAATATATAGAGAGGCTCTTAAATTTCCTGCTGCTGAAGAAAAGAATTAGACCTCACCTATTTTCCTTCTGATCTTGGAGTTGTTATTGTTGACTGCAACCTTCTTGGCTTTTTTGACACGTTGGTATCTCAGTGCTTCTATCCTCTCAGACCCTGCAGGGCCACTCGGCATACCTCGATGTTTTCTGCGCAGAGAACAAAGAGAGGCAGAGCTATCACTCTGAGGAAGAGCTGTCCTGTGGCCTACTATTGATGAAACACTGGCCACATATGGCTTGGTCCAATCCGTGTCAAGTTACTGCTGTCAGTGCCAAGCTATAGGCGCACCAGATTACCTATTAACCAGTCCAAGACATCCACACTGTCAGATATAGGCAGCTTGTTCAGCATGACAATTATGGAGCAGAAAGTTATTTGAGTGGAAAGAGAGGTATACTCAAAGCTTTAGAGCTGATGTGTCTTTCAGCATAGTTGGAACATTGAGGAATAAATCAGTGACTCAAAACTGTTGGGAATTTTGAACAATGAGCTTAATATTATTGTGGAACATTAACTGGACAGTAAGTTAATTTTAAAGAGGCATACCTTGAAATGTAACAAGATAATATAAATTTGTTTAAAGAGAAGTTTAATGAAACTGATAAAAAATTGGACAAAATATAATAATACTTGTACAGTACTACAGCAATACAGTAATACTGTAGCAATTAAATACTTTGAACTTTTGTGACAATGAACAAACATTTAGGTTGTATCCGCAGTCTTCCCATCCAAATACAGTATGGAGGCACTAAAATGGTAGCCCACATACTCTGCCACACACACACACACACACACACACACACACACACACACACACACATACAGGGCTCTGACGAGGCACGGTAAAACAAGGAAAAGAGCATTATAAAGGGGCCGTCCATCTGCTGAGGCTGCCAAGAGAAATTAAAAGCCATTAGTAGAGGGGGAAATCACAGCTGAGCGACAAAGCATCATCAAAAATGTGTTCATAGACATGAATACTGTCTACAATGGGCTTCACCATGCTGACAGGGGGAGAGATGTCGGGAGGGGAAAATGGCTACTTGGGAACAGTCACATAATGAAAAATAAAACAAAGCACTCGGACAACAAATGTAACAAGAATTTAATCAGATATTTGTTTGTTGTTTCAACTGAAGAGCAATATTTAGCGATGGCATGCATGGAATTTTGCACATGGAACAGAACTTTAAAGGGGAATACTCTGAAAAGAATATCACTGGGCAAAAGACATAAATTAAAAGAGAATGCTGTTTCGTGCCCAGAGCCAGTAGTATTTTCCCCGTTACAAAGGTAAGTGCGTGAGTTGTTTGGGTGGAAATACTTGTTTTATCACATGAGAGTGTTCTGCAGTCCAAACTCACAAGTGCAGATTTTGGATTTGGAATGATATCTCAGTGAATGCATTAGTGAAAATATCTTTAATCTTAACGTGTTAACTGTGTAAAATGATTCCTGATAAAGCACTTACCCAAAATGAAGCAGAAATTGCAACTCAGTCTCATGCTTGAAAAGTCCAGAAGGTAAAACTGCTGCTTCCCTACTTTGACGCTGAGTATTAAATCACAGCTAGCGTACTGCGAATGATGCTTATAGTGTAATCAACCTGACAACTAGACTACAGGGGACAGTTTTCAGAGTAAGCACACAGGCTCCACTTTGAACATTTGTCTATATGACTGTACTGTGTTACTCAAGACCTTCAGTCATTTTTATGGACTTCATTTTCCACCAAAAAGTGATCACAATCCAAAACAGTACTTCTTCACATTTAGCGAAACAATAAAAAACAGCCTTCAAAGCATGAGGTTGTGTTTACCACATGATTTATGTCAGATATCCTAATAGGAAATAACTAGAAAGTTCACATATGCATACCAAGACGAGAATGCATATAGGATTCAAGACTGCAGAACGTAAATGCGTGGTTACCTATAAAATAAAAAGAGAAAAGAATTGCAGGTTGGTGCAACAAACTATAGAAATCAAGATCCACAGACTCGTATTCCCCTTTAAAGAACAAGGTGAATAAAAGCCCCACCTGCTGCCCCCCCCTTTCAGACATGGATCCAACCCTTACCTATTGCGGTGTAGAGGACCTGGTCACAACAACGCTGCCCAGATAGCTGAGATCAATCAAAAACAAAGCAGGTAAGACTCCAGGAGTCATCAAGAATGACCAACTGCCCCTAATTGAGATGATGACGACATTGCAACAGATGAGAGCAGACAGTCCCTGCAACACGATTCGCCCAACAAGCCTCCCCTGGCAGTCAGTGCTGGGGTGACCTGGGTGATGGGGGTGGGAGAAAGGGGGTGGGGTGTGGGAGAGGCAATCATGCAGTCAGATTATTAAGGAACAGGAGAGGAGCCCTGTGCCTGGTGTGCTGGACACGTCTAAATCAACCTCCATTTCATTCCTACTGTAAGTCATCCTAAAAAGCCTGGAGTTAGTCGAAACAGGGCTTCATTTCGACTTCGTTTTGAGTGGTCAATTGGGACGCACATGTGGGGTTCCTCCTGTTGGGTGAAAGGCAGGGTAAAGCATGACACAGAATGGAAAGGCTGGAGTCCAGTGGTGGTGTCCCTCTGATTCCAGGCTTTTAAGGGGCTTTGTTACTGCATTTTAAACTGACTTAAAATTGCACTTCTCCAGAGATTTAGCCCCAAAAGGTCTGTCACCATATCTGTGAAGCAAATAATCCATCCTGTCTTGAGTTGCTGTATATCATTCTAAAATCACAACTCAAACTTTTTTGTTTGGTCTAAGACAAGTGTCTTTAAGTGCTTCACAGACCTTATGAATGAAATTTGATGTTTGGCATGAAAAGCAGCATTTGTGAGACTGAGAGCAATATTGTTGTAAAGCACAAATCATCTATGTAGAAAATGATTTTGAATGATTTGAAAAATGTAAGGCTTCTAGGGCAGTTTAACAGAAAGCAAATGATGCACATATTTTATTTACATTACATTGCTAAATCTGCTGCATTTTTATGGGAACTTGGAGACTTTTTTTATCTCCAATGTGCAAAAAAAACTTATGAGCAAATTATTATTTTTATAGTTTTATATATTAAATTTAGCACATCTACATAGATTACTACACAGAGGCCTCAAAACAACTCTTATGTGTTTGGGCAGATGGTACATTAGCCATGTGATTTGTTTCCTGTAAGTCCATTACACCTACCCTGAAGCTGATAACTGTGGCGGAGAGGGTTCTGATGGAAGGATCTCCTCCTCAGTCCTCCTCTGGGTTGGCATCTGCCCAAAAATGTTGCTGCTTTCCATGGGGGGTGATGGGGACTGGGAAGGGTAGCTCGTTGCTGAGGAGGCAAAGGCCATGTGGGAGTGGTAGCTAGGACTTGCCCTTCGACTGCCCTGGCCTTGAGCAATAGAAGAAGAGGGTGAGGACCTCCTTGAGAAGGCGACAGAAGAGGGGGGCTGCAGGGTGATTTCAGACATCTCTGGAGGGATGTGTGGCAGGACAATGCTAGGGCGGGGCCTGGGACGCACTACAATCTCCGGTGAGCCTTCATGAGAGCTAATAGGGCTTTGAGTGAGAGGTGAAAGGCGGGAGGGCTGGAGAACCACCATGCTGGATTCCATCCTACGGGGCTGCCTGGGGCTGAGCCTAGGAGTTAGCTCATACCAGCGTGTATCCAGGCTTCCGAATGAGCTAGGACCAACTATGTGAGACGCTGGGTCAGGGTAAGGCAATACCGGCACACCCATACCGTGGCTTGTGTGTCTTAGCTGCCCTAGACTCTGTGCCTCTTGCATAGGTAAACGCTTGGCTGGAAGGCCCTGAGGCTTGACTTTGCTGGGAGACTTGCCTGGCCGACTTTTTGGGGCCTCCAGCTGCAGGATACCAGGGTAGGAGGGTAAGTGAATGGAAGCAGGTGGGAGTGCACTAGGAGGAAGAACAAGTGGTGGGGGAAGAGGTGGTTCCCGATGAAACTGCAAAGGGTGATGGGGTGGGAATATGAAGTGAGGACCTTCAAGTGTGGCAAAGGAGAAATCAGGCCGTTGCCAGAAGTCTGGAGAACGAGAGGAAGTGTGTGTCAGAGGAAGGGCGCAGCCAGAGACTGCATAGTGTTGAATCTCTCCCTCACCAATCTCTTCTGGTATGGTAGGATGACCAAAAGGTCCTTCGAGTTGGTAAGGAGGTGAAGACATGACAGAACTAAGTGGACTGGTATCTGGCATGTAGAAAGGAGGTGGAGGCTCAGGTTCTCCAGGACTGCCCAAATAGCCGTAGAACTGGCCATGGGAAAAGGCTCGGAAATGAGGAGCACCACGAATCTGCCCTGTGGCATGAAGCCGACTGGTCTCCATGATGGTCATACCTTCCAAGGGCCTCTGAAAGCGAGGGCTATAGGCTGGTGGCTGCATGTAAGACTCCTGGCTGGAAGAGATGGGGGAGATCTGATGGGGTTGGAGAGTGGCCATCATGGGAGGCATGGGCCCTGGATCGTCATTCTCTTCATCGGACTGCCGAAATTCTGGGTACAGATCTGACTCTTCCACAAAGGGGAAACCCTCGATACGCCTGGGCTTGATTGATGTCTCTGTGTCAGTTGGATCCATGACAAAGCGTCCATCTGGGCCACGGCTGATTAACTCAATAGGTGTGGTAGCTTCAGCTTCATGCTTAGAGACACTATATTTCTTGCTTATTATTGCTCTTTTGGTCTTCTTGTATAAAGACAGCTCTTTCTCCTTGGCAGGACTTTGAGGAAATTTCTTAGCTCGTAAGCCATCCTCAGATGACTCAGATGGTGGTCCCACAGAGCGGACACTCTCCGGACTCATCTTTCCTGAAGATGACCTGAAGAAGACAGAAAAATAGAAATATTTTATGGAAAATAAAAACATGTTAGATGACACAAAACAATCGCCTAGGCAGTTGGTATATACAATGTTGCTTGTCAAGTGAACACAAAACGTCATGAATCAGATTTCAACCACTAACCATATGTGCCACCCCACTCCATTATCTAACAGGAAAAAGAACTTGGCAATAATGGGATCACCCTGAATATAGGACAAGTTAGAAAGTTTGTTGTATATGAGCAAGAAAATTAGTAATTTGGCCTTGCTGTAATGGTATTGTCTGTTATTCTGAATAACCAGATGAGGCATAATAGACTTATGGTACAATGGTACATAACCATTGTACATTTTATTAGTGCTTCTACTTTGGTTCTGTAATACTAGAGTTGCATTTAAGGGATGTTAGGATTTGTGTTACAGGTTTATACAGACTCTGTCAAGTGTGTTATCTAAAATACTGGATGACTCTACAATCTGTCTACTAATTTTACATTATTTAGGACCCAGACACATGCAAATAGAGACAACCTAAATGAAAGCCATAAAACCTTCCATGAAAATCTCTCTATTCTGGATATGTCTATTCACATCTCTCTGCTGAGACATGCTGAAGCTAGGTACTGCTCATGTAGGAATGCTCCATGCTTATATTTCAACTATTCTGTGCACTTCTTTTGCTCTTCACTAGTCCAGAATTTGGATAACAAACTAACAAATAAGAGCAAATAATGTGCTCTCATTGTGTGTAAATGGTGTCTGGCACTCACATATCCACATCATGAGTTTTTTCATTGGTAGTGATCATTATTAAGAAGAAAGAAATCAGATTCAGAGCTAAGAGAGTATTTATTTAACGAAATGAGACATAACAAGCAAAATCCAGAAAACAAGAGGGAAAATCTGGAAAGGTAAAGATCATTTTTTGCAGTAGTAGTAATAACATAGTACACATTGTCACTGAAGCTTCAGTTTCTGCTGAATCACTTTAATTTGCACATGTGCTTTTAATGGCTGCAATGACGGAGCTGGGTTTCTACGGCAACTGCCTACTGATGACCAAATCTGGAGGCAGTGATGTCATCCCCGCTTCTACAGGCAATGTAATGCATCAAAGAGGAGAATCCCAGCTTGTCAAGACATTGAGATTTGTTTATACACATATACACAAAAGCAAACATGCCATCTATTATATTAGATCAAAACCTGTCAAAAAGCTTTTATAGCCAGTGGACTTTATATTAGCCAGTAGACTTTATATTAAATATATTATATATTTAATATATTGTGCTTTCATGGCTTAAAATTTCTTAGGCAAAACAGAAATACAATGTATACCTAACTGCTCTTTTTTCATCTGAAAGCTGATACATTTGATTTTATTATTGTCTTATGGTCTTATGACCACAAGTCACAAGATGTATCCACAGAAAACAGCTGCACTGACCATGCACTGACCACTGGATATACATCTGTGATATTTAACTTTTGTTCTTCAACCAAATATTATGGTATGCCCTTTGTACTTTTATGATATTCCAAAGGATTTTAATAAATAGAGGTTATTTTTAAGACCAGATTGAATATGAATATATTTGAATACTAACATGTAGCTCACACTCTTAAAATCGCTCAAACTGACTTATTCATGGAAAGAAAGAAAGCATATAAGAGTACTGCCAAAAATGTAAAACTAGGTCATTCAAATATGACCCACTTGAACAGGCCTAACATAGTACTGCAACTTCAAAATGTCTGATTTCATAGAGTCAACTGCAAAAGTAAAATCACTTGGCACTAAATATTAATAACACATCAAGCTTAGTACTGTGTGGAATCAAGAAAAAGTGTACAGAATAAGCACATATTCATTCATGATATGCATTGTTAGCAAGAGCGGAGTGCACAGCATTGATATATCACCAAAAAGTAAATCAAAATGAGAAAGAGAATACTAAAGGGCCTGATGCAGGAAAGTGTGCTGCTGTGAGGTTATGCTCGGGTATGCAGGGGTGTGTTGGTCACAAAGAGGTGGTTCAGAGGGTGCTTAGCAGTGAATTCTGAAAATCTGAAATGAAGACCATGAGGTGAGGATTAAAACACTAGACAAAGTGTTTCACTGTATTGACTTACTACAAATGAAATACCTACAGTGCTATGTAAAAGTCAGAGACCATCTATTAATTTATTTTATTTTCAGTCAAAACCGCCATTAAGTTATTAATTTTTCAATATCAGGAAAAAAGCAGAAAACACAGAGACAAAATATATAATTTTCTTTTCACTATTCATCCATCATTTAGATTCATTACAGCTTCACTTTAGGAGATTTACTTTTTACAGATATATTTTCCATAATTCTCAAAAACACCTGCAAAGTTCAGTCTTTTTCTGTTTCTCACAATCCAGTTCTAATTACACTGATTAATTCACACTCATTTGTGCTTAAAACTTCTCACCACATATAAGATGCCCAGCTTGGGAGTTCTGGTGCAGATTTTCATCTCATTTGTGTTAACGTTTCTCAATAGTGGCTTCTTGAACAGCTACACATCCTTTGCTTGTGTCAGTGTTAGCAGTTGTTTTAAGTCCGCAACACTACTGTCCTCCATGCGGTAGACCTGGGCTTGATCTCCTGTCTGGGCAAGATCACCATGCTACACCAGTAAGAGTAGTTGGGCAAAACTCCTAACACTACACTCACCTACACCTGTAACATGACAATAAATTGTAAAAATGAATTTGTGCCTCTTTGAAAAGTGACACAATTCCAGTGATAGTCCTGGGAACAGCTGTTGTTATTAGCATTAAAAGGAAGGAAGAACGATGGAGTTAAAAGTGTAAATAGAGTTCACAAAAGAAAAGAGAAGACAAATTAAGCACCGACAGAATCAGTATTACACCTCTAGGAAACTTTTAATATGCAATTTCATGCTAAATACATGTTTCCTGCTTTTTTCTTGATACTGAATGAAAAACTTGTACTCAATCACAGTTATGACTTGAAATATAATCAGCAAAGGTATGTTTTCTGACTTTTGCACTGTACTGGATATCACATAATTCAGGACTCAGAAATCTTTAACCAAAAGTGGGCAGAACAACCTAGACCTATACTCATAGAAAAACAATGTAGAATTGTAATATTGAAACATGGTTACCTCAATAAAATAATGATTTTTGGTTTAAGCAAAAGTAAACACCAAAAACCAACTTCAGTCTTAGTACATCACTGAAATTTGAAATAAGGCTAAATGTTCAAAGTTAAGGTATGAATTTCAGTAAAGCAGTTTAGGTCTTTAAAGAATGAAATTAAACACAAAAGGTAGTAGCTAAATGTGAAAATATAAACCAGAACTATGTAAAAAGTAGTGCTGGGCACGTTAACACATTATTTAATTAATGAAGACAATTATTTTAATTATTTATTTCATTTTTTAAAATTACTCTCATTTAGAAAGTTCGTTTTTCTGTGCTCGATCACTTTAACAGATACACTCGCTACTGAACATGCTGGCTGTTTCTGCTGCTCCCTAATAAAAGAAAAATGTTTCTGCTGGTACCTGTTAAGAAAAAAAAGAAAACAGATTTATAAATGTGAACTTGCTGTTGCTCAGAAGGTGTCTGATATACTGTTGTGATCGTGACTCTGGACCATGGGTACCGCTGTTCTGATGATTCATGCTACCCTGCAAAAAAATGCTCTCTTAAAGTTCATACAGTTTAGGGTCAGTTTATAACACTGAAAATGATGAGAAATGGGGGTTTATAAAGGTTCTAAAGCTATAATGGTTCCGAGCACCCATGCTCTGGACACTGAAGGTACCTTGATTTTCTATAACAAACTAGATCAAGTGTGAATGCCATGCAGTGGCAAATAGCTTTGGTTTTATATTTGATTTGATTATATTAATGTTTAGACTTACAGAAATATTTGAACTGCAGCTGTGTAACTGTGTTAAAGGGAATACTGCTGTTAAAAACCTCTGTATTTCTTTAAATTGTTTGCAAAACAAATGTTATTGCACTTTTGTTCATATAGCAGTGCTTTTAAAATAAAAGTGCACAATACACTCATTTTGAATTCATTATTGAGTTTTGCGTATAGAAATTAATCTTGATTAATAGCAGTAAATACTGTGATTATTCACGATTAAACATTTTAATCATTGCCCAGCATTAGTAAAATGTATGTATTATTGAATAAGCATTTGTATTATTACTTAAAAAGAACACTGTAAAATCCACCAAAATATGACTTATGTACATGGAATTGAGTGAATTACCTTGTCATTACTGTGTGTAATTAGTTATTACCCACCTCCGACTGTTATGCAAGCTGATAAATGATATGAATAATACAGAACAACATGGATTTTGGAAGATCACAGATTTTCAAAACTCTTATTATATGACTTTTCTATAAGTCACCTACATTTCCACACATGCACAAGCACACATGTTCAGGTAGGCACAGCAACATGTTTAATAAGTGGTCTTGAGCAAAGTAAGCTTTTGTATTAAAGAAATCTGGTTACTTTACATAGAACCAAACTGATATCATATTAGAAGTCTTGGAGCACTTTTGTACAGATTGCTTAGGTGTATCTGCTCATCAGAAATAAAGACAAAGAGGAGGTGGAGAAGCATCAGGCCAGCCAGTGTGTCAAGGTCAAATGTCAGCAGAGTATGAGCTGAATGTTTCCCCAGACAGGCTCAGCCAAGCACAGCAGGAAAGACCTCACAGGAGAATAAAAAGTCTCCTCCGACCCCTCAGTCTCACGCGCTAACAACACTCTAACTTCAGAGTTCATTAAAAATTAACTTGAGTTTACAAAATGACATATATATACAATTAACCCCTGACTATCGTGGGGGTTAAGTTCCAAGAGCACCCGTGTATAGTGAAAAAACGCATATTTGTGATGTGGTTAAAAAAATGCCTAGAAATGCCTATTTTTATAGTGTAAACCCTAAAAATGCCCCCAAACATGCTCCCAAAACACTTTAATTTCATTTTAAACTCAGCTTAATACATTACCCTTAAACAAAATGTAAACGTTTTCTTTGGTATGTGCTGTCATTATCTTTGGTATAAGCAGGGAAAATATAGTAATAAATTAATTTAATTTACAGTAATAAAAATACAGGGCTTTAAGAAGAACAAAACGAAAAACACTCGAACACTCGAGATGCTCCACAGGTGAAATGTTGGATTGCAGCTGCCAGAGATGCGTCGCAGGGCAACAGCAAGGAGATAATAAATAACGTTCTCGGATTGGCTACTTTCAAACCTCTGTATTTCACCATCCCAAGACGCACTTACTTTGTGTTCTCTGGACAGT
>JBBJLS010000023.1:5718744-5744729 GCA_037577275.1 Bryconaethiops microstoma
TATATATATATGTATAAGTTTGTGATTGACCTACCTTTGGTTACTAGGTTACAGATTGCATCTTATCTGTTGCTGCACAATATATTCCCAGATACCATTCTCAGCACAGCAGTTACACTGTAACTGTAGTTGCATGTTGATGTGTTCTGCATTGGTACAAGTGTTTCAGACACAGCAGCTGCTGAAAATTTGGAACATTGTGTCCATTTACCGTCAATTTAATTACAGCTATACATTTATTAACACAATGTCACTGCTGTGTTAACAACAGCCCACCATTCAAATAACATTCAACTTTGGTCCACTAATGAATCCTAACAGAATTTTGTTCATTAAACTTGTATGGGGTTCCACGTTGATTAAATTATACTGCCCCCTGCTGGACATATATTACACCACAGATGTGGCAGTGGAGGTCAGCAGGCTGCTTAAAATAAGGTGTGCGTGCGCATGTGAGACAGGCAGGGGCAAAAAGAGGCCAGGGTCTCCTGTGGGTGCAGCAGGGAGTGAGTGGGGGGTCCACGACCTGCCACAATAACCGTGCCCAGCAGCACACATGCACGGTGAGATCCCCACTGCAGAATTAACTTGTGTTCATTGATGTCCAGTTGCACTCTTAAATGGAAAGGTGCAAACAACAGTTCTTTGAAGTGACATTTGAGAAAATTGGTATGGTTTTCTAAAGAGGCTTTCAAGTGGTAACTCTTTAATGATGCTACAAAGATTCTTTACAAATTTGGGAACCTTTTTTTAAGAATGTGGACCTGAATGAACATGTACATAAACTTTATATGTTAACTCAACGCTGGGGATTTCGCTGTGTCAGAGCATGCGGGCCAAGCCAGCACACACTGCTGCAGAAGGTGCAGGCACTCACTGAGGACTTGAAGGTGGGGGCTTGTAGCTGCTCCCATCTGTCCCCTCCCAGAAGGGCTCTATGCCGGGCAGGGGGGTTAGAGGAGTCCTGCGGTGGAAAACATAACAGAAAAAGGAGGAAAAAGAAAGGAGGCAGGGGGGATGAGGGCCATCAGTGAACTTCAGCTTCCACAAAAACCAACAGAGCAGGAGACAAAGAGTGACAGGGAAAGAAGTAGAGCAAAAAGAGAAAAAGAGCTAAAAGACACACAAAAATATGTCTGTTGGCACTTTGGGTAATTTTGCATTTATTACATCATTCCATTAATTATTCATTACAGATTTGAGGGTCTGGACTGATATTGCTTGTGGCAGTGGTCGGGGGTTAAATTGAGCTGTGTGGTCCTTTCACCTCTGACTGTGGCTTTGGAGAACACAAAGACCAATATTCTCCAACAAACACTAGCATTCTAATGTTGCCAGTCAGCTTTATACTGTCACAGGGTCAATATGACCACCCAAATGAGCTAGTGTGTAAAGAGGGGAAACAGTGTAACAATGTAGGAGAATATCCTAGAACAGTGTAAATAGGGAAGCACACTCCAAAAGGCATGTTTCCTAACACTCTAGAACAATGTGAAAGGAGGTGAACACAAGGAGGCTGAGAATGAGAAGTGGGAGTGGGAGAATGAGCATGGGAAGAGTTCTTGAAAAGTGTAAATGAGAGAAAACATTCAAGAGCAGTGAGAAGAGAGGATAGCATCTAGAGCAGCATGAATGGAGAAAAACACTCGCAGTGGGGGGGGGGAATAGGTGATTCTAGAAAAGTGGGAACAGTGAAGAATGTTCTAGAATAGTGGAATGGAAGAGAAAATTCTAAGGTGGTGTGAAAACGGGAGATCATTTAGAAGGTTGTGAATGAGTGGAATCCAAGAACAATGAGAATGGAGAACATCTTAGCATGAATGGAGGAGAATGTTTTACAATAGTGTGAAAGGGGGCAATATTGGTGTAAAGTGTAAATGAGGGAGTAAAGTGTAAATGAGAAAAGTCTGAATAGGGAAGAAAATGTTCTATACCGTCCAATCGATCCCACACAGGTATAGCGCACCAGCCCAGAATGTGGGTGTGTTGGAAAATAGCAGTTCATATGCCCTGGGCTTATGACTGTTGACTGATCATGCTATTTGAACATGTTGGAAGACTGCTGAAACCTCTTTAAACGCATTAGTCACTTTTTAGAGTAGGTGTGGAACTGGGAGATTTGAAAGCTACATTATAAATGTCATGAGACAGAGGGTAGAGAATAAATCTCTTCATAAATACATAGTGATCAACTTTTCTTCAAGCTCTGTCATCCCTGTATAAAATTATTCCTACAGTTTTTCTTCAAATTCTGGAAAGGCAAATGCTATGTGGGAGCTATGCACATGATAAGCCACTTCATTAGGAACACCTACTTTGTATCTACACACATCACACACAGGAGTGCTGCTGGAGTTTTAACACATCTCATTATTACTGCTGGGCTGACAGTTCACCAACCGAAAAAAATATATAATAAAAAAAGCCAACAGTGTTGTGACCAGTGATGAAGGACTAGGGGATAATTAACACTTTTGCAATATGCATATAAGTGGCTCATTTCCAAAAGGAAGAGAAATGTTAAAGAACAAGGTTAGGTAGCAGTTTATAATACTGTTTGAGAGTTAACCATGGTAACTATGCAGGAACTTAACATGTAGGAATGAATAGTGCTGTATTAAAATCACAAATACGTATAAGAACTAACTGCCATTTATGAAGCAAGAAAGCATTATCTTCAGCAGAGAAGCCATGGTTTACCAAGTTGAGAGACTTGTCAGTGTATCAGAGAACGTTTTATGTGAAATCATCTTTGGGTATTATGTCCAAGGCTAGTATAAAAATATTACACCATCAACTGAGCACATGCCCATCAAAAGGTCTCTGCATGGCCCTGTGTGAAATGTTGCATATTTTATGTGATTTTGTTCAAGTAAATCCATCAAGAGAATTTGTTGTACAGTTGTAGTAAATTTAAATTTGTAATCTCATTAGCAATGAGTTAAGTGTTTCACTTTAAATCATTTTTCACTCCTCTTAAGAAGAACCCAGTGACACCCTGCTCAGTGAAAAAAAACCACATATTTATTTGTTCATATTTAGAAGAGATTGCACAAAACCATGGAGGTAGGACATAACATACTGTTGCATTTCTGACTGACCGTGTCTTCAAAGTAACTGTCTAGAAGAAATATTGCTGGTCCACATTCTGTCAAAATGTTTTTATTTTAGACACTAGTCATTTTAGCCAGTGCCCTGATTTATAGCCAATACTACTAATTATGAAGAGACCTAAGGTTGCTAGTGAAAAACCACAGGAAGGACACTATTTAGGATTTACTGCCCCTAATGCCTGAGAATATCTTTCTGTGTAACATTAAAGAATATAATAAAATTATTTAAAGTGGAGCAAGTGTTGGAACAAGCTAATTTAAATTATCTGTTTATCAGGTGACATGTAAGAATTTTCAAATGAACAGTTACTGTTCATTAGATCAGCAATCCATTAGTAGTTTAAATAAAGAATACATAGTTAGTCTCTATAAGAATAATTAGTTCACTGTTACCTGTTGAGTAACTAATGAGAACTACATTCATTAGTTTTTAATTCCCACTCAGAAACCTATTAACTATCAAACAGTATTATAGAGTTATTGAAGGTTTTTTCATCCATAATGCTGACTATATGTATAGAGAGGTTATGCTGTTAAATCAGTTTTCTCATTTACTTCAGTGACAACAATTACAAATAAATGAAGAAAACACTTTGAACACTTAGTGGTATGTTTTCGTCATTGTGTTAATATACATTTAGGGCAAAGCATGAGTAGTCATATAACTGTCTTCGAATCATTATTATAGTGGAGAGAATGGATTTTTAAAATGACAGGAATATCTTTTAAGATGATGTGCATAACAAGGCAAAAGTTAGCAAGTAGCTGCCTGAGTAACTAAATCTATTTTGTGCTGAATAAACCTAGAATGGATGTTTTCTTTGTAATTTGGCTCAACAAAGATATGAGGTAAGCGTACTCACAATAATAGTTAGGCTATCAATCAGGAATGATTGAGCAACAGGGGACTTCTGTTGTGTGTTGTTTTTGCATAATGCATGCTGGGTATCGTATATTACAGTCCAAAAAATACAATTATGTTCCCCACCTAAAGGAGCTAAAGATGTGCCCTTGAGGGTACCACTTCAATGACACCATTTGTACCCCGAAAAGTATAATATTTTCTGACAGAACATTGAAAGAACATTGATAAATGAAAATGGGATAAAATAATAGGGGGATATGATGCTGCATTACAGAATGCTGCATAACATGAAAAAATAACATTTCATGCAACTTTTAGGCCAGGATGCACCTTTAAGTAGCAGCGTCAAAAACAAAAGCAAGGTGAAGGCACTCTTTACAACCAAGGCTAAGCAGTGCATGCACATATAGCACGTGAACATATTAATAAAACAAGTCATTATCACTGTTACTCTGAAACAAAGTGCTGAGGTTAATCAGGATCATTTTCAGTTCAATGCATTGTTTAACAGAAATGAAGCATTTTCTCCCAATACATTAGAAACCATTTCATACACGTCCAGTGGTAATGCACCTTACACTAATACATAATATTACATATACAAACACCTCCCCATCTAGTGCAATGAAATATTTTGCTCTGTTCATAATGATGCCTGGAAACCCTGCTTCATGATTTTATGTTTACAACATCTATGATATATGGAGATTTTGTTTACAGTGTCCATTCATTGCAAAGACATACATACAGCACGTTGTGCTGAGTTTAACCAGTTTTCATTTGCACAAGGTACAATTTTGTTTTTGAACTTCTAAAGCTGACTAGCTTAGGTCAGTGTGTTTACCATTAAGCACTATGCACACATAATATCTGATTTCACTCATCCTTCTGAGGTTTCATCACTAGAAAATTAGCTAGCAATCGTAATGATTCACTCTATCATTGATAAAACTGGGCAGGATAAAAAGATGCATACTGCTGAAACATAAAAAGCATGAGTGGGTTATTTAAATTTGCTTGTAGACCCTCTAATTAAAACTAAAATGCCTTAGAATTAAGACTAAGATGAACCTTACATCTAACTCAAAAAGCAGAGCTAATTAAAGAAAATGCAGTGCAGTTTGTTTTTTCTTGAGCACATTTTCTTTCATGACAACAATATGCCACTAAATCCCTAAGCAGGGCATGTTTCAAGCTTCTTTTGTGTTTTTGTTCTATTGTATAACTGCACCTGGACTTTAAAAAGCACTGTTGAAAAGGAACCATCCTCTCCCTCAAAGCGCTTTTACATACAACACATCATTTGTATATAGTTTCAACAGCACTGTATATTATTACTATACATGTCTGTGATTCAAAAAATTTTCTAGTTGCACATTAACATTCTGTATTCCTGTTCTAATTTCCCATATCTGGTCTTGCCCTGAGACTTGTACAGTAATAATCAGTAGATCTGATTATTCCTGAAATTAGTATTTAGTTAACCTATCTAACAATAATGCAATACAGAGTAATTTCATTACTGATGCAGTAATTAGAGTGAACATTTGCATAAGCACTCTGACATCTAAGGAAAAAACAGGCAATGCCGTAAATTCACTTGGGCCATCTACTCTGTGAACACTTAATGTCGAGGAGTTACTGAGTTTTTGCTGACCCATAATTCATGACAATGCCAATAAGGGCTTGGAATGCTAACTAGTACACCTCGCTCACTGCATTAGGAAAATGAGGGTGAGAGGAGGCTTAAAGGTTACTTACGGCGTCTCCACGCTTTTTCTGCAGTGTGTTATTGAAAGCGGAGGATCTGTGAAAAAAGGCAAGAGCAAAGACAGAAGAAAAACAAAGGAATATTTACAAAAAGAAAACAAACCTAGAATTACATTTTCAAATAAAAACAGCCCCAAGATATGACTACTCCTCTGGGCAGTATCTGGTTTCACAACATGCTAATACATGTAGCCAGTAAGTTGTATGAGACTGATCCACATAATCATTATTAGGAATTAAATTTTTAAGCTTAGCTAGAAACCCAAAGCTGACAGAACTTCACGTCTTCTTACAGTGGGTACATGACTTGAGCACAGGGCTACATGATACAAATAATACAGTATATTGCAATTATACTGCTACATTTGGTGATTGTAATACATACTGCAATACATAAAAAACTCACGATTCAGTAATTGTCTTGCATTATTTTATTTGGTGCTCATAGTTCCTAGTGAAAAGGTCAGCGTTTAGGGGACTCATTGGCATATTGCAGCCATTTGTGTTCATGACTGCAAGCCAATATTGTGCTCATGACTAAGAAATTATATGCTGTGCAGCCGTAGTCTCAAAGCATGCTATCAAGCTGGCTTTCTTTCAGCAGTGTGATAGTGAGCAGCAGTGGAATGAACTGCAGCATGTGTGTCAGGCCTGGATGAGATGGGAGAAGACGTTTGAACTGCGAGGGCACCACTGACCTCGTCTCCTCTTGAGCTTGCGCCGCCGCTGCTTGTTGACGAAGCAGGCTGCCAGCGTGCTGAAGAGGATAGCTGCTGCCAGGAAGCAGATGGTGGCCACAATGCCCGCCACCACCGGCCGCGCCAGCCCTTCGTCTGGCATGTCTGGCGGCGGGAAGAATTCTGACAGACACAAAGGGTCGTCTTAGGGCAAACACACTGGCACAAAACACAGAGGAGGCACTTCAAAGCAAATATGGGCCATATCATGAACATTTTAATAAGGAAGGTGTTCAATATACATTGCTAGGGTTTTAATCACATTCAAGAAAATTTTCTTTATAATTTTGACAAGTGCACTCTTTGTGAAGAATACTCTTTTTAGAATGTAACAGGTTCTATTACAAGTTTTAAGCAGTACTTACATCATTACCTACCAGCAGAATGAAAAGCATGGTGCTTTTTATTTTGCTTTAACTGGACATCACTATGATTATAGTGTATGTATCAGGGAATTAGAAGCTGATTAGGATCTTGACAGAAAGCTACTGTCAGGAATGCACATTGTTCACATTTACAAGTACAAATTCAAAAGACATCTGGAGTATAATTCTGAGGTGGATATATACACTGGAAGTGTATTAATTTAAAAAAAAAAGTGGCTGAATACTTACTTCCCCTCTCTGTATTCCAACAGTAAAATAGCTAGACTAAATACAGTGAACCCACCCTGGTCATACAAGTAGGGCTATTTGATTTGCTTCAGAAAATAAGGGGAATTCCCTTCCTTGAGGGGAATGTGCTGTTTCAGGTTCACTGATGCAACCACTGTGCTGGGAAGCCAAAGCTGCATGTTAGCCGACATAAAGAAATTAAAAAAATTATACAGCACAGTAGAGGCTCAAAACCAGGTCTATTTATCTGAGAGCTCAGTTAATGTAGTTACTGGTCAATACTTATCTCTAAAATTCAAATATCAGTAATTTACTACACCACAGATGCACAATTGTGTGTTTTTTTTCATTTAGGACCAAATAACTATTGTCGACAAAAAGCAAATGTATCTGTGAGAAAGAGTCATTTAAACTGTACAAAAAAGAGCATGTTGCATTTCGATAATGTAATTCAGTACTATATCCAGCAGGTGCCAGTACAGTAACAAACTAATATGCAGAGTTCCCACTGAATCTTATTACGTAACTTCTATTATCTGAAGAAAATATCACAGTTTTACTTCAGTGTGCTGTAGATAATACAAAGAAATTATTTTTTTTTTTAAAGTGTACTATACTAATAGTTATTTTTACAGTTCTGTATGTGTGGACTGTTCTCCACTGACCTGTACTAGAAACCCCAACTATGTTACTGGGTTCACTGACGAGGTCATCCATAACTGCCATGACTCTGAACTCATACCATGCATCCTGGGGAAATAGAAACAAAACCACACACACACATGCGCGCACACACACACACACACACACACACACACACACACACAAACACACACACAAACACACACACACACACACTCAGTAAACAATAAAACTTCCGTAAGTAGTTAGATTAACATTATTGCAATCATTATTGCAATCATTCAAATGTACTAATTAAGAGTTCGCAAAATATTATCTTACAAATTTAGAAAATAAAATTCTAAGGCTCAACCCAGTCCTCAGCCCCATTTCGGTCTACACTTTTCTGCTGTTGTTGCTCCTACTGCACCTGGGGCCACGAAAGTAATCAGTGTCTTATGGTCCGCTTGAAGAGTGCTGGCAGAAGGAACAGTTTTGGAATAGTTCTTGGCAACACCTCCCTTGGATACTTTTTTTAAAAAATATGGATGGGTGATTTTTTATATTTTACTAACCATTTTCTACACCTCAGTATTTTACTGATTTCCAAAGCAACATTACTTCTCATAAAATGCAAGATCTAGAAATGGGTTGCAGAGTGACTGATTAGTGAGGAAATGTGCAGAATAAAATTCTTGCTAAAGACTTTTTAAGGATACACATAACCTTTTCTTATTCCTCGCTGTGAAGAATGTATAACAAGTAAGCATTATGTAAATATGCAGTGTGACAGAGCGCTGTGCTGCTTAATCAAACAACACACCCTGCAAAAAAGAGATGAATCTGCACTTTCTCTGCACAGAGAGGAGCAGCCGTATGAAAATACCATTTACAAATTCTTGGAGGGGATGCAGACACTCAGGCGCTGTTTCAGCTGAAAACAAGTATACCTGAACTAGATCTCTGGCCAACAGTTCTGTCTCTCCAGCAGGGATTGCATCATCCAGGACATCCCACCTCTCCCCGAGGCGAAACTCCATGATGTAATGATCGATTGGCGACGTATGATTGGCTGGAGGGATCCATGTTAGTAGGACTCCCTGTTGTGTCCGGTTGGCTGTGAGGCACCGTGGTGGGGTAAGCAGCACCAGTGGTTCAGGGGTACTTATAGGAAATACTGTAAAAACAAAACATGAGCATGCTTGAATTAATCCTTCAGCACACATAAGGCAACTCTAGGTAGCCACTGAAAGAATGAATGGCAACTAACCTAGAACTGTGGTCCACACAACGTTTTTACAACAGGTATCAATTCAACCATCTTCATGTCGTCATTGGTGTTTTCCTACACAACCACTGAGAAGACCCTATATTGCTACTTTCAGTTTTAATAATGAATTAGCCACCATAGCTAATTTTCATAAGCCTATAACCATTACATGTTTATCTGATACCATGTTACTTGTTTGGAGCTGTGAAGTTTTGCTCAGACAGTGACAACATATTGCAGGCCCGAAAATGTCTGTGTGTACAAACCTACCTAGAGTGTTCACAGTGACGACCTCGCTAAAGGGGCCTGTTCCCAACTTGTTCTGGGCCAGGACACTGAACTGGTAGGCCGTCTCAGGCTCAAGCCCCTGTACCAGCACCCAGTGCTGCCCGGTGGGCACAGGCATGGAGAGCCAGTCATGCGGACCCAGCCGCTCCCTCTTCACCCTGTGGAAGGAACCACACGCACACAACACAAGAGCTCAGCTCTGAAATTAAACACACTCCCAAGATAAACACACTCCCAGCCGCTCCCAAGATAACGATCTATATGACATTCACAGCATTGATGTAAGCATTGCCTGCAGCTAGACACATTCTCAAAAAAAAGAGAAAGCCTATTTAGCTTGGGGTAAGAACTTGGTGATATCCAGTAGCGCAGAAGAATCTGCCAGTTTAAAGGAATGAGAAGAGCATGCATCTGCCTGTGGGCTTTATGACAGCTGATATTTAAAAATCAACATTTCATTCTAAAGCAGTAGCTATGTGAGGCTCACGTCCTTTGTGGGCAGAAGCTATGCTAATATAAACCAGAATTAGACTATATTTGGATGAGTCATGGAATCACAAGGGTGTCTCCTGACAGGATGTACACATAAACATAATCCCAATTGACAAATGTGTGCAGAGGATGGGTGATTGTGCACATGATGGGGCGGAGATCTAGGAGGGACATAAATCAAAGTGTGCTTACTGTACACTTACTGTCAGCATGCTTTCTGGTCTGATATACTGCCCATGGCATGCGTCAACCTGAGACTTATTTCACCAGCACGGTCATTTATTCTACACAGTGCGGAGGAGGAAATTATGAGTGAGTGGTGTCTCATTCTGCTGATGTAAACCCATATGTAGTTTCTGTCTGCTAGTTCATAATGCAGAATTTCAGGGGGGCCTGAAGCCTATATATCTCACCTTCCTTTTGCATAGCTGTGGTGTATCTCTTATAGGAGTGTGCATGGGTTCACACATTTCAGTGTGTTTGAGAGTATCCTATGTTACACTGTTATTTGTAAATTCTTGGTGCATTACTCATGTACATGTTCTCCCTATGTTCTGAGTAAGTCCTGAATAAGGATATGTGTATTTCTGAATACCTGAATATGGATATGTGAATACTGATCTTGATACTGATCTGGCACTCATGCCTATTTCTGTTCTGTTCGGTTCTGTTCGGTTCTGTTCATAATAAATCACCACTGATGGTAGTCTGCGATTGTGCCTTCACTTTGCTGCCTGGACACAGCCCTCTGTGACAGAAAGGCCCGTCCCACAAGGCACAGCAGACATGGCCATGGGTCCGTGGAGGCAAATGAACGGCTCAGCGAGTGGGACGCGCTGGACCCAGCGAATCCAAGATGGCGGCCCCCATAGCGGCAGTAACAGACCATTCAGCTTCTCTCGTGACTACAGCACGCTGTTCAGCTCCTCCAGTGACTCCAACCTGCCGTTCAGCTTCTTCAGCCCACAATTCAGTTCTTTCACCATCTCCAACATGCCATTCAGTTCCTCCAGTGTCTTCAGCACGTGCTGGACTTGACGAATCCAGGATGGCGGCCCCCATAGCAGCCATAGCACGCCATTCAGCTCCTCCAGTGTCTCTGGCACACAAGTCAGCTCCTCTAGCGGCTCTAGCTCGCTGTACCACCTACAGCAAGGAAACTACTGTGTGAGTAAATAAACGGCAGAGTTCAGCTCACAGCTCATCTCCTCCAGACTCCCCAGCTCGCAGCTTATCTCCTCCAGAGGCTTCAGCTCGCAGCTCATCTCCTCCAGAGGCCTCAGCTCACAGCTCATCTCCTCCAGAGGCTTCAGCGCGCAGCTCATCTACTTCCAAGGCTTCTGCTTGCAGCTCACCTCCTCCGTAGACTTCAGCTTGAAGCTCATCTCCTCCTGTGGCTCCAACCTGTAGCTTAACTTTCCCCGTGGATCCAACCTATAGCTCAGCTCTCCCTGTGGCTCCAGCCAGTAGCTCAGCTTTCCTTGTAGCTCCAGCCCATAGATCAGCTCTCCCTTTGGCTCCAGCCCGTAGCTCAGCTTTCCTTGTGGCTCCAACCCATAGCTCCACTTTCCACGAGGCTTCAGCCCATAGCTCTGCTCTCCCCATGGCTCCAGCCTGTAGCTCAGCTCTCTCCATGGCTCCAGCCCATAGCTCAGCTTACTCCGTGGCCCCAACCTGTAGCTTTCCCCCCATTGCTCCAGCCTGCAGCTTCCTGCACCGGTTGCTGCACTGGCCTCCCAGGCTCCTGCACCGGTTGCTGCATCGACCTTTCAAGCTGCGACCCCTGCACCTGCAGCTGGGGCTCCCGCCGTGGCCCCAGCTCGAGCAGCCATGGCTCCTGCCCTGGCCCCAGCTCCAGACGCCGTGGCTCCCGCCCCGGCCCCAACTCTTGCAGCCGTGGCTCACACCCGGGGCCTTTGTTCTTGCATGGGGGTCATTACCATCACCGCCTCTTCTGCTGCCATCTTGGAGGGGGTCTTTAGTATTCCCGCATCCTCCCCTCTCAGCCGTTGTGGGGGCCGGGAGGCCCGTTTAGGTGCCCCAGGGTGGTGCCATTGGCGGGGGGGTCCTGTCACGATTCCAGTCTACAGCCACGAGGGGCCGTCATTGGATTCATCTTAATTTCCTTAGTGGGTGTGACCTAATCTCTGTTTGGCTGTGAGAAAAGGATTTCCAGCTGGACAGAGATTAGGAGTTAATTATTGTCTGTCTGTTCATTGGTCCTCAGTTAGCACTCCTTAGTATTTAAGTTGTTTAGCCTTCACTTGTGTTACAGGTCTTACCTCACCTTACCCAATCCTCCTCCCTTTGCTAGTTTCTGTTTTTGTGTCTGGACCTTGTGCCTATTTCTGTTTGGTTCTGTTTATAATAAATCCTCACTGACGGAAGTCTGCGATTGTGCCTTCACTTGCCTGCCTGGACATAGCCCCTTTGTGACATTTATATTGTCCTATAGAATTTTTCCTCTGTGTGTTATTACACAAGCAGAGCGGTCGTCCATCACTACTTCTGCAATGCACAGGAAATTGCAGACACATAGCAAGTGTCTATAACAACAGTCCTGATGTAAGCTGCTGTGGGGAGTGGTGGAGGGCATTTTGAAAGGTTAGGTAGAGTGACCATTCACACCAAACCTTTAAAGGGGACATATTATGCAAAACTCACTTTAGTAATAATAGGTCTATGGGCTATACAAAACACGTTCATGAAGTTCTTTGCACAAAATCACTCTCACATAAAGAGATCTCACCAGCTTTATTCTTGACAGTTTCAGTCCCTTTTGAAATGAGCCGTTTAAGTGCTCTGTCACTTTTAGGCAAATAAGCTGTTGCTGGCCACGCCCCATGCATCCCATGCTAATGCTGCATGTTTACCACACGTGAAACAGAGGCGCTATCCAGCCCTCTCCGGACCCAGAGCAAGATGAACCCAACACTTCATGTGTGACTTGCCTTTGCCTGTAGTCATAGCGCTTGGTGTCTTATGTGTGCTCGTAAAACCAGCAGACATAAATAGCGGATGTTCAACTAATCTCCTAATCTAAGGTGGGGGCTTGACAGATTGAGGGGTGGTTCTATGCAATTGTTCCCATTATCACAAAGAGGTGGGGGCATCCAAGCGGCTCGTAGAAGCATATGATTCCTGACACCGAAATCTTTCAATTGATTTACAGAAAACAGATGGATGGTTTTTTTTGCACTTGGAGTGTTTATAGGAGCAGTAGAGTCCCAGATTTAAATACTAAAGGGTGCAAAAAGTGAGTTTTGCATAATATGTCCCCTTTAAAGCATAAGTCACTCAGCTGCACTCTTCCACTGATACTTTTAGTCAGCTCTTGGAAGAGGCCTATGCTAAGGAGAGGCACCCACTGTGTACAAATTAGGCCAGAATGAGCTGGAGCCAGTGTGGGTCGAAAAAGGTAGACAGAACTACCCAGCGACTGTCCAATTCTATTATAAGTAGGTTTTAAGTCAACCGCACAGGGAAATCATTGTGGGTGGCTATCACAGCATCTGGGACACATTCAGACAAACGGAAATATGTGCACACTTTGGTATATGGGAGTAGGGCTGTGTTTGAGTGCATGATTTGAGTGTGTGTGGGAGCTGCTGCATTGGCTGAAGACTTGGAGATTAGAGTGATGGTCTTAATCTGGTGGGTGGGGAGGGCATGCGGCATGAATATTGATGTTGATGCTGTCCTTTATCAGTGGCTCTGCCTGCAGCTCAAAGCCACAAGCAGCCTGTTCAGTCACATACACACTAAAATAGAGCATGATGAAACCATAATCTCAGAACATGATGTCATCATATTTTACTCTATGGTCAAATGCTTGATTGGTTTTTAAGTTAGCTGAAAAGAATACAATTCTTTGATATGTATAGACACAATAAGCATTAAGTTACTGTATATAGCCTGAAGACGAATAACTAAATCATACGCCTAGGGCACAAGGAGATTAATACTTTAAGGATTTAGAATGAAATGTATATTGTATATAAAATACAAAAATATTCCTATTCTTGCTAAAATCAGACACAGGTTTTGCATTCCTCACTTTATACATTCCACAGTTATTTTATTTAGCAATGCTATCTGCTTACAAGACAAATAAGCAAAAGCACTGCAAAGCATGTTTTCATTCTATAGAGTAGAAAGCAAAGGGAGCTATAGAATGCTGATATTCACTGTGAATATCACTGGGGACTGCGCATCGCAGAAGAAGAGCTGGGGCAAGCACAGGCAGCAGACCAAGGGGCGAGAGTGAGAGAAGGAGAGAGAGAGTGTGAGAGAGAGAGTGAGAGAAAGAGTGGATAAATAGAGGATCAGTCACAAAACGTGCTGCTAGTTAGTCCAACTGAGGCAAGACATGGATCCAGAAATTCTCACAGCAAAAAACATCTCAAAGCACCCATTAATGACAATTCTACCTTCTAATCATCACCAACATGATGTTGCAGCATTTCTTACCCACATTTATTGTATGAAAAGACATACTTGAGCGTTATACTTACATACGGGCCACATTTATATGAATCACCTACTGTAGCACAACATATGTGCTTCACTGGACTGGGAGAGGGCATATGACAGAGTCTACAGATTAATATGTCAGATTCATTCAACTCATTCCTTGCATATCTGATTGGTAAAACACTGTAAAGAGATGGAATTTCTGTGCCTGGGCAATTTAGACATGACCAGTCTTAAGTATGCTTCTCATTGCTGCCCAATCAACTTTTTGTGGATGGGCCTTTTTTGTTCAGCTAGCAGCGGCCATTATTTAAGTGCTTATTCTGTGCTGACCAATCTAAACTAAGACCTTCACTTTGTAACAGAAGAGGTATTAGAAATTACAGATCCAAAATAATACAAGTAATAAGCAGTTTTCTAATACCTCCTAAAACCAAATTTTCTCATTAGTTGTTAAATGTTTTGCCTTAATGTGTCAAGATGTGCATTTACTAGTTCGTTTAACTGAGGACACGTCAGTGCAGCACTTGAGATTTCAGGTATGTTTTTTATTGCTTTGTTATGTTATCTATAATTAACAATCAAGTGGTTTAGTTAATTTTACCCAGCCAGTTAACCATTGCTTGCCTTTTTGTTAGTAACAGAGAAACACAACCTTTGAAAAATGCAGCACTGTCAATTCTCGAGAAAGGAAACACGACAGTATATATTTTTTTCACATTAAGAAAACAACAGCAGTTTCTTTGAAGTGTATAAAAACACAATTTATGTTGTTTATTTATCTGTAAATTGCTGATATTTATAAAGTACAGAAAATTCCTATGCACAATGCAATGGCATGATGAATACACTGTACATATAGTTAAATCCTCTTTCGAGCAGGGGCAGAAAACTCCAGTACTGGAGGGCCAGAGTCAAACACAAATTGCCAGTGAACTGCCTGGTGTTATTGGTGTGCTAAATTACCAAATCATACTGTACAGTTATAATTTGTATTATATATTTGGTATTCACATTACTAACAACTTAAATTTGGCAATTAAATAAATCAGAATATACATTTTTATAAAACTTGCATATTTGTATAGAATATTTAATTGAGATTTTTTTTTTGCCTTATAAAATACCTTAAAATGGCTAACACAAATAAAAGATTAAAATGCGATTCCCATTGGTTGAGCACAGAAAAGCTGTTCTTGTTTCAGAACATGTAATCACTTTTCACAAGGCTGAAATGTTTAGGGGCTTGCACACTACAGTATATCCTGACAATACTCTGTATGCAGCATAGTTCTGAACAACTCCATCAAGGGAATGTTTCAGGCTGATCACTTAAATGCAACAGTACACAACAGGAACAGAACAGTTACACTTTAACAAAGGCATTACGGTTGAGGCAAATCAGTCTTAGGGAATTATTAGGCTGGATGACTTATAGTAGATAGTCAGTGTTGATATTACAATATTTGTATTAGAATATTTGTAATGAAGCACATACAACACCGAACGTTTCTCAGCAAAGACATTCCATCCATGTTTAATCTCAATCACAAGGTGAGCTGTCTGTGTACTTGTTTAGTTCTGATCTATGCCAGTGCACAACACGGTGACGGGAGTAGCCAATGGTTATCCCACCCCCAACCCCACCCCATATAGATGCAGCAGCCTTTGAGCAGCACAACTCAGGGCCCATATGTATCAAACATCTGAGAGTGAGAGAGCTGATCTGGGTACAGTATTTGAAATACAAGGAGAAAACTGACCTCATGTCAGGGATGGGGATAGGGTGTGGGGCAGTGCCAGGGAGGATAGGGGTTTTGAAGCAACATAGAATCACAGTGATTAGCATAAGTAAAAATGGTTTTACTGTTTAATCATTAACAGAAGCAGTAGGATGGCAGGATCACAAGTTTTGGAAATGAACACACACATATTAGTCTTGTCTTTCACATCGAGTGCAAACTGAAGGACTGTGATGCTGTGTAACATTCGTAATCAGAGCCAGAATGAATTTCTGCACTGTTCAGATGAGTTCAAAATTATCAAAAGGCTGACAAATCAGAGCTTTGTTGTCATGGTTACAGTCAACTGATGGCAGAACAGTTCACCTTACTTATGACAGAGCTTAAAATGATACGAAAAGTAACACTCTTATGATAAATGCATAAGTTAAAGAGAATAATTGCCAAAAGGCTGGGATTAGTAGGAAATACTCTAATGCAACACAGTGTTTGATTATAGACTGTTTTGTTCATCATGGTATATTATAGCCTATTTATGTTTAGTCTTGTTCGCAGAATTTGGGGTAAACAACAAGTGAGTAATTAGTGTGTGGTAATCAATGTGTTTCCTTCCTTGTCGATCTTCTTTCCGATTTCTTGGAGTGTTAAAAAACAAAAACATCAAAAGATTAAAGATTCCACTATGTTAAAAATCACATACACTTTTTGTTGTGAACAGGCCCGTAGTCAGAAATGTGGCGCTGAAATATATATTTTTCTTTCTAATGAGACCAGGGCTTCTCTGAGCAGTGGCATTTGAAAAAATTATTGGCTAGTGTAGTGGATAACACTCTTGTCCCATGCAGGAATATAGTTTCACTTCCAAAACTTCACTACTTGTGAGCAAATCCCAAAGTTACGTAATTGTAAAACATATCTTGGAAAATCACCATAGAATCATCTTGGCTAAAGTAATAATATTAAATTGTGGGACCCTGATTCGTGTGGCATCGATTCTCATCACTACTAGATCAGCTCTCTTACACAAAGAGGTATGATACATACCACCTGAGGAAAAGAGTTAGGAAAGGAAGCAGAAAGCAAAGCATGCTGGGATGACTCACACATGGCCGTACCAGACTGAGAATGTCTGCTCGAAACCTCCGTCATAACCAGGCTCCCATGATACATTGGCTGAGGTCGTCGAGACCGAAACGCGGATGTTGTTTGGGGCATGAGGGCTTGTGCCTGGGGGGAAGTGGACATCATCTGTCAAAACAAACTTCTAAAAACTCACATTCACTCTGATGGCAGCTTTTGTTTTTAATTCTCAACTTGTCACTTTTAGCTGACAGAGGTCCCTTATTCACAAGGATTAGCTTAGATACTCATTCTTTTATACCCACATGCACATACACTAACACACTAGGACAAAAATGTAAAACACATAGAGAACAAAGAGACAAAAAGTGATCAGTTATGCTGTTTCTCTTGGCCAAAACAAGCAGGTCTGTAAACAACCAGCTGGTTTGATGTCACTTATAATGGACAACATGCCTTTAAAGGGAATTAAGTGCTATTTTTTACAAGACACCAGAAGTATTCAGCTGAGAAAAATGCATTACATAAAAAGGCAATGACTGAGATAAGCATAGCCACAGAACCAGTATTGAAAACCCGCAAGTTGCCTCAGTTGCTGCTGCCCAGCTGCCAATGAGAAGGGTCACAAAGATTCAATTTCATACTATCCTCTCCACTTTTACATTTACAAAGAAGCTAGCAACAGAAAGTTCCACACACTAGCAGTAGCCAACAGTTTTAAGATTACCCACACAAACTTCCAAAGTGAATTAGAGGCTACCTTATGTTTGCTTCCAGCTGAGGTAGACACTTGTTCATCTGTGATGTTCAAATGGCAGCAGCACTGCACTCCACCGTCATCAGGTGCTGCAGTTTACAGTTCAAGCTTTTGAGAGGCATCAAATCAAGCTGATACAACAAAACTGCCCCCAAAGCAAAGAGAGATCCAAAAGCAAAGAGAGATCTCTGCTTTCAATTTAGTAAATGGAAATGCCTGGACTCTACATATACTCTGATCATAATAGACCCCAAGAGAGAAGAAATGTGATATTAGCTTTTCATTGTCTTGCATCACCAGCTGCATAGGCTCCTACCGATTACTAGGAGGTGCGTGCTGGCAGTGATGCTCGTAGCAACATTGGTGGCGACACACTCCCACTCCCCATGGTCCTCCTTGCTGAGAGATTTGAACTGTAAGCTGCCTCTCGGTAGGACATTGTGCTTGCCCCTGCTGGGCTTCCCTACCTTTGGCAGAGAGAGAGAGAAAGAGAGGGAGTGTGAGAGAGAGAAAGAAAGAGAGAACGAGAGAGAGAGAGAGAGAATATGAGAGAGAGAGAGAGAGAGAGAGAGAGAGAGGGAGAAAGAGAGAGACAAAAGAAAGACAGAAAGCAGTCAGCAAGTGAGAATGAGGTCAATTATGTCCTCTTTGACCTACCACAAGATGGTTCAGGCAATGCCAGGAATCAGACTTGTGGTCTCCTAAGAAGCCCTAGTACACATTGTGTTTACAAAAACATCAATACGACTGGAGAATGATCTAATATGACATTTTATATACAGTTTTCATAGTAGTGCAACACATTCAGTAAAAATAGTTCAGTAAGCTTTTTTGGGAAGGGGGTTAGGGGTGGCAGTTTGAAAGTAGCACCAGATTTGTGTTTGGGCCAAAAATATTAACTATAAATTTTAATGATAATATTATTAGAATAATCTGAAATCAATGTAAATATTTTTTTAATTAAAAGCAAGTAAGTCATCACCTTGAGATCAATAAATGTTATTAGGGTCTGTCTATAATGTTTTGATGGATAACAGTTTTAAAGTAAAGCTGTTTTGTGAAGTACAGGAGACAAAGACACATTAATAAGTGGTTAAAACCTTTACCGCAATCACACTCAGGAACTGAGCAGCTGTTGTAAAATGCAGCTGGTGAACTGTCGTAAATTGACCACTCATAACGCATAATTCAGCCCACGTACTGCAGCTCAAAAGAAAATAACCAGTATTTGACCAAGAAACCGTTTTCTGCTTCTTTTCATATTTGTTATAAACTCAGTGCTGCATATACGCCTAAAAGTATGATGAGGTAACTATGACTGAAATGAATTTCTGATTCATGCTACCTTTCTCCAGGAAATGCTGGGGAATGGGTCTCCTTCTGCTTCACAAGGGATGACCAGTTCTCTTCCTGCTTCCTGCCTGTACTCTCCTCCAGGAACCACCAGAAATTTAGGGGGGTCCTAAACATGAACACAAGGCACATCAGCACCTTTTAAAGTTTTATCAGTTTGTAAATGTGTATCTGTGTGCATGTGTGTGTGTGTGTTGTGTGTGAATGGCCATAGACTACGCAAGAACCTTTAGCACCAGAGGAGCGGGAGGGGACTGTCCCATGGTACCCAGGGCATTGTAAGGCACACAGGTGTAGGTGCCAAGAGAGTCCTCTGTCACCTCAGTCACTCGGATACTCCCATCCTCCATCTGGCTCCAGCCAGGGTACTGAAACACAGCAGCACAATCACTCCAAGTATGTCATATTAATAATGTTTGTTTTTATAAATGCTATAATAAAATTATAATTAATGCTTTATTAATATTTAATAATATTCAAACATCTTTCATAAACAGCAAGAGCGTGATAATCAATGGCAACAACTATAATACACTAGTAATAGTATAATAATAGTTACATACTATAAGTTTTCATCGGTGATTCATTTTAGTTATCATTCTATGCACATCTAAATTAGTTTTGACAGTTCCCTAGCTTCCTACTAATTCTTTAAAAACTATGAAGTTGCACAGGACTAATTTTGACCAAATGTTTTTACATTAGTCCAATTATTTAAATTATGACTGCTCACTTTAAGATGCCATTCTAAGGCATTCTGGGACATTGAATGTTGAAATCTCTGATGGGAAAAAGCAGCACTAGGAAAAACAAAGCTTGGCAGAGTTTGAGAATGAAAGCAAGTTCCCATTTCAAGGATGAGGATGACAAGGATCCTCGTTTTCTGAGTTGATGGTGAGTCATTGATCTTTAAGAGTAAGAGACTAGAGACCAAAAGCTTCCAGTGGTTCCTAAAGCTGAATTCCACAATATGACCCATGCATCAAGCTGAAACGATTTAAAAAAGCAGAGAATACCCCTTTTGTAATATCCTCGAAGCCCTGTCTCATTAGCTGGCTGGCTGACAACAGGAGGCATCCTAACCTTCTCTATTCGCAGAGGCAGGCCGTCTTTTTTCCACTTCACTGAAGTGACAGGCGGGTTGGCATCCACCGGGCAGCGGATGTACCCCGGAAGTCCGATGGCCACATAAATGACAGGTGGCATGTTAACCACACGGGCAGGGTCTGAAGGACACATAGAGAGAGAGAGAGAGAGAGAGAGAGAGAGAGAGAGAGAGAGAGAGACAGAGAGACAGAGAGAGACAGAGAGAGATAGAAAGATAGAGAGAGAGAGAGAGAGAGAGAGAGACAGAGAGACAGAGAGAGACAGAGAGAGAATTAGTGACTTTATCATTATTTGAAAGGCTACTCAAGGAACCAATACTGATGCTTCAAAGAACCTTTATTTTAAGAGCTCAAGACAAACACAAAGCTGCTGCACTGTTGCTGAATGTGAGTGGTCATTAGGCCTTGAAGATGAACTACTGGCTGCCTTTCAACCATTAGCTAACAGTAAGATGAGAGGAGATAGTCCCCACAGATACCAGCAGCCAGCAAGCAGAACCATCTGAGTGATTCAGCTGGCATGTATGACATGGATCCTCTAATGACAGAGTAATCCCCTAATCAAAGATTGTGTGCTCCCATGCTGTAGCCAGAAATATGGATAACACTAACTCCACTGGAAAGAGAAAATGAGAAATGTATTGACCAGGTTTAGAAATGAGCCATGTATCTGACCTTAAAGTCAATTTTTTCTAGATATCTGTAACACCATCAAAGGTATCACTATCTCTCATTAGAGCGCTGCCTATAGTAAGAGTTGCTGGCAGGGGAATATTCACAGAGCACCGTGAAGAAATACACTTTTTTTACTCTCAGCAAAGTGCCAGGATCTATTTTTAGCAAAGGTGGTGGTAATGGTGGGGGGAGGGGGGTTGAGGAAGGGAGACGATGTAATAAGAAGCACAGACTCAAGAGAAAGGGAATAGAAGTGGACAGGGATGAGTACAGGGAAAAAGGAATAAAGAAAAGAGAGAAGACATGGAAAGAGAGAGCGACTGGGTTAAAAGAAAAAGATCCAAAAAGAAGTTGCTGAGTGTAGGCCATAGCTCCATTGCTGCCAGCAGTCTAGTGGGGGCGCCAGCATCCACGATCACCAGCCTGCCAAATGCCTGCAGGTGACGTCATTGCAGAGGAGAGGGTTTCCACACAGAATGATGTCACCTTCTCTACATTGCCCCCACGCACCCCTTTCCTCTCTCTTTTCACACATAAGAATCAGACTCACTTTTTTGGCCAAGCACATTTGCATGGGTATCGGAGACCACAGAGGAGAATGACAGACTGTAAGAAACCAAGAGATTCCTCACCACATATCCCACAGCACAAAAGGCAGCTGTTACCACCTACAGGCAGGAGATATTCCATAACAGAAGCAAAGAAATCAATGCTATGGTTCTAAATTAGAGAACTGATTGGGTTTTTAAGCGTGATAGGTTGAGCGCCCTGTAGCCAGTGCTTCCACTTAGTCTCAGCTCAGCTAGTGTATGATGTAATGCCTCTCACATTGCCATAGTGCCACAAACCAATCTCATGCCTGAGACTGAGGGAATTCTGTTGCCTTGGATACCACAGTCACCACAAATGGCATGTCTCCTCTGGACAGTTGCAGCCTCTGCCCTGCTATTCACCAGACTCACGCCCTTTTAGCTTTTCTCCTTAAAACCTTTGGCCAAAAAGAGACTCATACATTGAATTGTCACTTCATGTATCCTCCTTACACCTGTGTATTACTGTAGAGGACATTGAGCCATGATTGACTGACTTGATCTTCTGGCTCATGTAGTCAAGGTCACTGTTTCAATTCAAGCCCAGACTCCAGGGACAAAGAGCCGTTCCAATCACGAGGCTGCAAATAGAAAATGCAGGGCTGCCAGCTAAAGCTACCCCAACCCCCCTCCCGCCACTCTTGAAGCATAGACACAAGCACATTGAATTGGCTTGAAGACTGGAGTAACTTACAACACAACATCCTAATAGAAAAGAAATACCGCTTAGATGTATTTTTCAGAATATGTGAAGAAGAGAGAGCTAACTGAGATACATGTGTTTTGACCCTCTACATGGTTTAACATTGTTAGCTCAATAGTATGTAATGAACTCATGCAAATGTAGTGCATCAACTTATGTAATTCTAGGGGCATGGTAAGTGTACTGAGAAACATTTACTGAAAAAGAAATCATCACCAACCCAATAGACTTTAATTAAACCAGGCCAATAAGACCGGTGATAGCATAAACCTCTTAATGTATATGATACCGCTGTTATTATTTTTATAATTTTTTTTTTTTGCCTATCCTTAACCTTAAATCATGAAAAAACACATTTTCCTGTCTTTTTTTAAAAGGTTCATGTAGCAATTGTTTAAGTTAAAAATGTAAAGTTCACTGCTCACTCTGTCTAGTCTATGTGTGAAAACTAACCAGTCTTGAATGAAATGTTTTTTCAATTGCTGTGATCTCAAGCATGCAACACTTTTACAAACACAAACGCACACACATGCACGTGCACACACATGCCTAGCAATTTAACCATCCATTCATACTGAAGTTATAAGGAGTGTTTTATCCCAGGGCAGCTGATTAGAATGAAGATTTTTAATATAGAAGATGCAAAGATGTCACATTTAAGTACTAGGATTTAACAAATTAACAAAATGAAAAACTAAAATGTGGAAATGCTTTAAAAATTATTTCATGGACACATAAGCATCCCCTGCAGCCACTCTAGGGGGCATGGCAACTGCAATCACTGCAGTAGGCAAGTGATATTTAGTTTAAGAATTTTAAAATGCCAGTTTGGCTTGTTAAAAAGAAAATATGATTTGCATTATTACCTTGGCTTATAAAAGATCTGGAGATGTGTTACTGTGCATTTTCTATGGTCATTTAGCCCTCACAGTTGGCCAAAAACAGGCATCAACCAATTTGGCTGTAATGAAATCAGAATGAACCATTAAAAAATCATGATTCCTATATGTGACTTCTGATTGTTTCATAGCACCTACTGATCAGTATAGAGTGTTACATAATGTTTGTGCTTTGTAGTTGTAAGGTACTAGCATGAGAAATATATACTCAGGTGGAGTGCAGTGGTTTGTGTCTGGGAATATGTAGAATTTAATGGTCCCTTTGAGTAATGATAATACATACATATCAAATCAGAAGGATATGTATCCTAACTCACATTGCACTGACAGGTATGCTGATGCAGAGGGGGGTCGGCCAAGGCTGTTACTGGGACTACAGGTGTATTTCCCAGCATCTTCAGGCTTCACCTGGGCAATGATGAGGGATCCATCAATCAGAATACTCACTCTGCGCTTCAGATCACTGCAAAAAAAGAGTGAAAATGACAGCTTCAGTAAAATGACCACTGCTGTTATGATAAGTAATTACAAGGTTAATAAAAGTAGAATTTTGTCCTTAACCTTAAAAAACTTGAAACTCCATTAGACAATAGATATTACTAAAAACTCTCATACAACAAAACACTCATCTAACCTATCCACAGCTATCCAGAAAGGGAAATAGGAAAAATCAGAACAGCTAGAGCAGACAGAGCGTTTGAGTGAGCTCTATTCATGCCCCAGTCTCTCCAGTGCTTTTAGCAGACCAAAAAAACCATAAGATTCTTTTTTTGTACAGGTCACGCATGAGGAACTCTAGGATAGCTCAGGGCTACGCTACTTGTAATCAGCGCTAGTGGAGCATATGATGGCACAAGTGCCGTGTCACTATGTATTTCTGTCAGGGGATCAAGGAGAGCCGTGGACATGCGGTCATCTCACACTCAGAGTAAGATCATATCAGGATCAATCTATAGTATACTCACAATGAAACCTGAGTGATCTCAGGCCCCAATCAGAAACGGATCAGTTTATAGCTGATCTGTATTTCTGTTCTTTATGTTTTGAGGCAAGCCACATACACATAAGAAAATATGAAATGCCTTAAAATATCAAGAAAGATTTTGTGCAGCTACCTGCAAAATCTTCAAATTCTTACTTCAGTTCCTTGTCATTTTAGTTGATAAGCTGTAAGAATAGACGTTTGGTAAACAGGCATTTCGCTGAAGCCCTTATCCAGAGCGACTTACAATCATTAGTTACAAGGACAGTCCCCCCTGGAGCAACTGAGGGTTATGTGTCTTGCTCAAGGACACAATGGTAGAAGGTGGGGGGGTTTGAACCTGCAACTTTGGGGTCATCGGGTTCACGGGCAAGTGTTTTACCCACAGGTAATTAGGTACTATTGTGTGTGTTTACACACAAAAACTTTGAATCATTTGTAGACAAGGCCCACATGCTTCTCTTAAGACTGGCGTAGTATTAGCTACTTACTGTGATTGTTTTAGCTAACTGTGATAATCTCAAATGTCTGTAATTAGGTCATTGTGACATGCTTAAAAGTAAGCTGCCAAATAAAAACTACTGGTCAAATGCCATTAATGCAAACATCAATGGTTGTGAGAAATGTATGATATCATATATGAGCATTAAAGCTCTCCACGCATGCCTACATACACTCACTGGGTCTACGCTCCCTCTTCAAAATATATGAAAATGTAAGGAATATGAGTTTTTAGGTATGACCAATAATATTGGAATTATACTGGTATGGGCATATATTGCCGATTCAACTGATGTCTCACACTAATTTTTGATGCTTAATTTTTTTTAACTCCAGATGTGCAAAATGTTTAGGAAACTGGTATAAAATGTCTGGAATTTATTCATTTTCTGCATTTGTGAGCCTAATACAAATATCACCGTAAAAATTTATTAATTTGACATTTCTCTGTAAAGTTAATTTATGTAGATGTAGTTCTGCTCTGTAAATTTCATAAATGTTTATATTTTACCATTGACATTGGCAGATGTGTACACAAAAAATATCAAATAATGGCATAGGCTTTCACATCAGTGCACACCTAGTTATTGTATCAGTATTCACTATGACACAGATTCACTGGAAATTTTGAAGCAAGCTTTTTAGTTCAGGTCCCATTAGGGCACGTTCCACGTCCCCAGGGACTTGACTAAAATTACATGAAATTCAGTACTGATAAAATCATCACATCTGAAAACAGCTAACATTTAAGTAATTAATAAAGAAGTGTCAAATAAAAAGTAGCTAGGCTGAATAGATGGGCATATGGTAAGTTTGTTGATTTTATGATAGGGGCCCTTTAAGAGTATAATCCTGAATGAGGATGACATGCATGCATGGACAGAGTATGGACAGTGAAATGTCTCATTGCTAAAACATTGAATTTCAGCATTGACATATGGTACAGTAAAGTGTAAGCCGGTCATAACTTTACTTCTTGAAGAAGACATTATCTTCCTCCCAGAACCAGGTGTATGTCAGGTTGCCAGGATATGCCTCGGCCTGGCAGGTGAAGAATGCATCCTGGGATATGTTTACGGTTATGTTCTCTGGAGGGGACACGATAAATGGAGGTCCTGCAAGGCAAAATGAAACACATATTAAACCTATAAATCTCGTGTTATAGCATTTGTTCAGAACTGAGGTTGAAGGTTAAAGACAGAACAGTTGGAAGTTGTTCATATGCATAAATCACTCAAAACACATCTTCAAAATGTTGGATTGTGGATCAATCAAACGGTACCAATCTTCAAGATTCTTTTTTTTTTTCGCCCACCCCCACCCCCCCCCCCCCCCCCCCCCCTTTTGAGGACAA
>JBBJLS010000023.1:5744829-5760679 GCA_037577275.1 Bryconaethiops microstoma
TCTCTGATATTTAGTTGTGTGCTCTATCCATTCCAAGTGCATGCTTTACTAGATGTGTTTGTGTGTGTGTGTGTGTGTGTGTGTGTGTGTGTGTGTGTGTGTGTGTGTGTGTGTGTGTGTGTATTTGGTCTGCTGTGGTTATCATGTGACTGTTAGAGCAGAGCTGTACTCTTAGAGACAGACAGCACCAATATTTGTGTGTCATTCACACTAGGCCGCAGGGGGCACACTCACACACACACACACAACACACAACACACACACGCAACACACACACACTGCTGATAAACCAGCCTGTCAATACTGTACCTTGTCTGTGCTGAGTTGCAGATTTAAAGCCAGACTCAGCATATGCACATATACACACACACACACACACACACACACACATAAACACACACAAAGATTGTTTCTTGTCATCTTATACTTTCTTCCTCTATTACAGGGCCAGCCAATAAGACAAATCAGTATTTTTCAAAGGGCTCTCACACAGACTGCTAGTGCTCCTCTCACACACATGCACAACCAACAACAACCAGTACACAGAATGAGACAGCAAGATGGACCACACAAATTTAGAAATCCAGTGACATCAAGGCACAGCCACAATAAGCAAAAGCTGCCTGTGTTCCAGTGTAATCACATAATATCTATGATCATTAGATTTCAAAGCCGATGCATGCTTATCACTAGGTGTTCGAAGTGTTGAGTGTTCTTCACATCAGGCAGGCAGAATGCAAGCAGTCCTACCGGCTATAACCTGAGCTGGAGCTAATGTACTGCAACTAGTTTGGGGACTGAGACTCTGCTGCCCAGGCAAGAAGCACAGTGTGTTGGTCAATAATATGGAGGCTGCAGTGTTCAGGTACACAGGTCCAGGATCATAAAGGAAGTTTCCTACTTCCTTATTATCTACTTTAATGGTTATCCAACTAATTCATAATTGCGAAAATGTGCTTCTCAAGAGCTCTGAAATAACAGTGTGTTTTAAACCATTTAAGCCATTTAAGCAGGTTTTTATTTATTGATTATATTCTATAGAATTAGTTAACATGAGTATACTTGGATCACTGGAATGTTAGGTCATTCTTTCCAACCATGTGGCCATGTGTCAGTTATATATCAGTCTATGATCGCACATAATCATATATAAATCTGTTTTAAAAAATCAGTTCACATAGATCAGATCTATCAGATTTTTTCCACTTCAGTCCCTTAACGAGAAGACAAGGGATAAGGGATAAGAGAAGTTTTTAACCAAGGGGAAAGCAGAAACTCACCATTCACTGTGAGGTGCACCCAGCTGCCATTGTGAAAGGTGTCATATTGCTGCTCCAGCATCAGAACCTTACACTCGTACCAGCCCTGGTCATCTGAGCGCACTCTCTCAATTCGTAGAGATGACTTTCCATGCAGGCTAGCTCGTCCTGTGAGGGAAAGGGATACAAAAGCATCTCATCAGCTCAGTACTTGAAGCCTGGCCCTATTCTGCTTATACTCAAGTGTTTTTGCTAGGTTACTTTCACTTTTGAAGCCTTTTTCATTCTAAATCAATACTGGACTGAAGTAACAATATATATACTTGAGTTTTGGTTTAAGCTGCTCTACCCATTTCTAATGGCAGCATTAGTGAAACAAATATTCTAAATAACATTGCATTGCATTGCTGTGTGTAATATGACTGCCTCCAAGTTTATGATATTTAGTAACATTTTAATTATGTAATTTGTTTTTTTGTGTTTCTGTTTATGTGAGTGTTTATGTTTATTGCAATAATAGACTGAGAATATGATTATTATTATATATTATTAGTGGTAATTAGAAATTTGTAACTGTTACATAAGGGTTTCAAGACGTGAAAGTGAATTTTAAAGATAGACTATAGGAACAGAGAATTTTTTTTAAATTTTGTTGTAGTGACATCTTATGGTTAATTTGTTTGAAACTGAGTAAATAGCATCTAAACACCATTACAAAATTTCGATTTAATTGGCCATTCTTGACGGCATGTAATTGCTGCTGAATTTTGGTTGGCTAATACAGCCATTTGGTTGTGGGTGCCAAATGGTACTTTAGGAAATATTAGCATATGTAGCCAAGGGTAAGCAAACCAAATTTTAAAATTTTAGGTGAAGCATTTTTTGAGGCTTTAATATTTCTCGGTTGTAGCGGCCCCATTTGGAAAACTTTACCAAATTCATCATGCTTTTGAACAAGAAGTTTTTTGTGAAGATTTTTGTGAAAATTTTAAACCTTTCCTTCCCCAGATATTGATAGATATACGCACTGTTATTCACAGGTGACACTACTCCATAAATTAGTTATAATGAGCTAAGATCATGAGCATCATAGAGGCCAACTTTCCATACAATTGAGCAGTTCCTGGTGAACTGGTTGTCGAGCTATTGACCAAAAAGTGCCTTGGGCCTACCCTAGGCGATACAAAGCTGTCACACCAATCATGATAGAAGGAAATGGTTCTAAACATTTCTAACCATTTTTCTCTTCCTTGATTTGACATGCCTGATCTAGAACATTAAAATATGCAAATATATGCATGCAAACACTGAAACAACTCTGAGATAACCAATATGTGCTGGAAATTATTTCATAGTCCTGCTGCTGTTTGTCTTTCTGCTGAGGGAGCACACACTGCCTGTGCCCATTGCTGCAGAGCACTGATGAAGACCTGTTTTGGTGACCCTAGTTTTGGGTCAGAGTCTGGTCTGTCACTGTAGGGGGGATACTGGGAGAAGAACAATGGAAGAGCAGTCATGGCCTATGGTCATTTCTGGGACTGGGACTTCTCTCATTTAGGTGTTTTTAGTTCTGTGGAGGGAAGACACTCTAACCACACCAGACACAGGTAAATTCATCAAGATGCTATGAGTTGTATCAGTGATGGGGTTGCCAGCAATGCTTGCAGACTTCAAGGGTCAAGCAGTGAACATTTCTTTCTCTGAAATCTGGCAACCCCTCAGAACAGATGGTAGGGAACAGTGTCAGCTTAGACAAAGGCAATCTGCATTAAGACAACATAAGTAAAGGACATTACACACACCTCTTTATCATTTGAAAAAACTTTCTTTAATGGCAAAAGTGTCCTAATACTGTAAACTTTCCCACAAATAAAACCAGGATATCAGCATCATCACAGTCAAAATGCCCCTCTATCTCCACTGTTCTTTTTCAGTGATTATCTTTATATAAACCACTCTTTATATACACCACATATTAGCTTCTCATTACATTGTATTATCATTTCAGGATGAATGGCCCAACTAGGATGGTCCAAATTTATTGACAATGACATATTACTTAGTGTCCCCAAAAAGTATGTGGACATTTGTGCCATACTTAAAAATGCAAACTATTTGGAAATAGTTCATACAAAACAAAGGAAAGAAAAGCCTAAACCAAGTGAAAATAAACATACTATTCCAATACTTTTTTGGGAAAGTAGTCTTTTTTTCAGATTGCTCTCATTTGAGCAAATCTGAGGAAAAACAAAGTTTCCACGTCTGTGCTTTACAGTAGCTTTAGTGCAGTCTGGCTGAAAATATTTTTTCTCTGCAAAAAGTGTCTATCATCAGTTTGATGCTGTGCTAAAAGAGTTTTTCTCTGAAACAAATATAATTGAAAACTAACACTTTGTTTTGGATAGCAACAGTTGATTCCATTTCTATTTGTCACAAATGAAAACAAAGACTTACCGAGTCAGCAGTTGGCCTACGTGTAGTGTGCTGGATAAACCCAAGCAAGACAGACATGAGAGAGTTGGTAGAACCCTCTCACCCTCTGATCTATGAACGCTCACAAAAAGAGTGAAGATTCCGACCAGAATCCATGTTCACAACGCACACAGTAAAGATATAAACAGCCATGAGTACTCACGGAATCCAAAATTGACCAGATGGGTGAGGAGAGATGAGAGTCAATGACAGAGCAAGGTGACACTACCAGCTTCCTGTTTATATACCCTATGATGTGTATCACTTCCAGTTTCCCATGCGCATCATGTGACTAGTGTGTATGACAGAACCCCCTTCGTCCAGGACTGACATTAGACGGACCCGGCTGGGAGGATACCCGATGTCAGTAGTCCTGGATGAGAGATGGATCCAAGATGAACTGACCAGGGACCCAAGATCGTTCCTCCAGACCATAGCCTTCTCAGTCAACTAGGTACTGAGTGCCAAGGCCATGGCATTGCGAAATGAGGATCTGCCTAACAGTATACACAGGACCACCGTCAGTGATCTGAGGTGGAGGAGGGTCTGGAGCAGCAGGAACCAGGGGTGACATGGTGCAGGGGTGACAGGCTGAAGGGCTTCAGCTGTGAGGCATGAAAGATGGGGTGAGTTCGGAGAGAGGCAGGCAGCTGGAGCCGGAAGGTGACAGGGTTAATTCTGTGAGTGATCCGGAAGGGTCTGGTGAAGTGAGGTGAGAGCTTCTTGGATTCGGTGTGCAGGTGCAGATTATGTGTGGAAAGCCAGACCCTGTCACCAACATGGAACAACCATCCCAGGGTGTGCTGGCGGCCATGTTGAAGAGTGTAGTGAGTGTTGGCCCGCTGGTTGGCATCACGGGCTTGCTGCCAGAACCACCGACACCTGCGGATCAACTGTTGGGCCGGTGGTACATCAACCTCCGGTTCTTGATGGGCAAACATAGGAGGTTGAAAACCGTGGCATACCTCAAAAGAACTGAGACCCGTGGCTGAGGAAGTGAGGAGGTTATGGGACAGCTCAGTCCAGATGAGGTAGCGGGCCCAGGAGCGCAACGGAACATCTCAGGAAGCGCTCCAGTTGTTGGTTGGTCTGCTCCAGTTGTTGGTTGGTCCATCTTCCAGAACTTGGCTGTGAACTCGGGCCCTCTGTCCGAGATGATGTCCTTGGGGAGCCCATGCAAGTGGACTACATGCTCGATGATGATCTCTGCAGTGACTTTGGCAGTGGGGAGTCCAGGAAGAGCCAACAGGTGCATGGCCTTGGAGAATCTATCCACAATGATGAAACCCAGTGCGATGTGTGACCAGGGGTGATGGGGCACCGGAAGAGGCTGAAGCTCCCCTGAGCTGGGCTGACTAGAGGTCTTGGCCTTGGTGCACACTGTGCATACCTGGACAAACTCCTTGACATCAGATGCCACCAAAAGGCATGCTGGAGAAACGAAAGAGTTCGGTGAATGCCAGGGTGACCCACAATGGCAGATGAATGGGCCCACTGGAGCGTATACGATCTCAGACCAGTGGGAACGAAAAGTCATCCAGATGGAGTGCCTGCCGGTGGGGGCTCCAAGGCCTGCCCCTGGTGAACTCAATCTTCCAACTCCCACTGGAGAGGTGAAACAACAATATGAGGTGGAAGGACAGGCGTGTGGTCCATCCAGGGCTCTCCAGTTGGTACTGATTAGAGAGGCCATACGCCTTGATGTTCTTTGACCCTGGACAGTAAGATAGAATCAAATGAAACTGTTCAAAGAACAGTGCCCACCCCGCCTGCCAAGGATTCAGTTGTTTCATCTGCTGAATGGTTATTAGGTTTTGATGGTAGGTCCAGATGGTGAACGGGTCACTACTGCCCTGGAGCCAGTGACACCATTCCTCCAGAGCTGACTTGATGGCCAACAGCTCATGGTCCCCTACCCCGTATCACTGCTGAATGGGATTAAATGGGATTCGGCGGCTTCAGGAGTGAGGTGGAAAGATGTCCGAGTGGGTCTGGTGAGGGCAGGAAGAGGTGCTGCAACCGAACGGAAGCGCCGGATAAAGTGTCTATAGAATGTGCATTTCTCCAACTTACTGAACAGTCGATGGGCCAGAAACCTCTTTAACACTGCCTGGACATACTCAGTATGTTCTTCCTTGGTCATTGAGTAAATGAGGATGTCATCGAGGTATGTGAAGCACCAGCAATGGTGATCTCATTTAGTTCCTGATAGTCGACACATGGACGGAGGCCACCGTCCTTCTTCTTCATGAAGAAAAAACCTGCAGCCGCTGTGGATGAAGAGGGGCGAATGGTCCCATGTCGGAGTTCACATACTCCTCCATGGCTCCTTGTTCATCCTTAGATAGAGAGTATAGGTGGGGTCATACTGGGATGGAGGTCTATGGTGAGGTCGTAGGGCTAGTGAGGAGGCAGTTAGATGGACCTTCCTTTGCTGAAGATCTCCGTCAGGTCCCAATACGGTTCTAGGACGGTTCCACCTCACTGTGAGGATGCTGGAATGTGGCCCTGAGCTGCCGGGTGAATTCAGGATATGAGTATCCAGCATCGCTGTGGGCCACTCAACTGCCTGCCCGGTGAGAAGGGAGATGAGAAGCACGATGCGGCTCCTGTCCAAGGGGTAATGCTGCGGCTGAAACTCGAACAGAAGCAAGAGGCTAGTTATTAACACATCACTCTTCTCATCTTCACCATTCCATTTCTCAGGAAGTGACATCTTGGGGAGGATATGTGCAGATGAAGATGAGGGGGTTTGGACGGTCAGATGGGACACAGGCACCTCGGCAGTACGGTCGGACTGGGTCCTCTACAGAAGTGTGACCTGGTTGCGGAGGTCAGCAGCTTCTGCTTTCAGATTGCCAATCTCAACCCTCTGCCGATTTACCAGGTCGATCAACGCGAACCAGTTCACTGGGTTCACTATGAAAGGCTCAGTCATTCTGTCACAAATGTATGAAAACAGAGACTTACCGATTCGGTAGTTGGCCTATGTGTAGCGTGTTGGATGAACCCAAGCGTGAACAGACATGAGAGGGTTGGTAGAACACGCACTTTGATCTATGAACACTCCCAAACAGAGTGAAGATTCCCACCGGAATCCACGTTCACGACACACACAGTAAAGATATAAACAGGCGTGTGTACTCACAGAATCCAGAGTTGACCAGACAGGCAAGGAGAGATGAGACTCAATGACAGAGCAAGGTGACACTAGCTTCCTGTTTATATACCCTGTGATGCGCATCACTTTCGGTTTCCCATGTGACTAGTGTGTGTGACACTATTAGATTGAATTTAAATTTCCCTAATCCTTATACTTGAACCCGGATTTTAACTCTAATCATAACCTTAACTTTAACCCAAAACCTAAATATATCCATTACACCTTTATCTAAATCTTAACACCAAACAGATAATCTATAGCATAACAATCTATAGTGCACTCTTCAAGTAAAGCAAGAGCAGAACTTCATTAAAGTTTGTTAAATAGTGTCTGATGTTTCCATATACTTTTAGGTGCCACTCCAAGTCGTGAGTAGGTTAAAGTAACTATCATCCATAAAGAAACTTCTCCAATAAAGTCACAATTGTAACAATATTTATTACAATAGTGTCAACATAACATGTACATGACAGGATTGTGCTATAGGCATATGGAAGTCATTGTTATTGTAACAGAATCTGGTAACTTTACAAGAGAAAAAATGTTTTAAATTTAATGCTTGTCATGTAACATGGTTTCATTCCAAGCAATTTTGGACCATTTCTATTGTGCGATTCAACAATGAAATTTTCACACAATATAAAGGGAAGCTGTAATTGTCAATATGTGTAAACATCAGACAGAAAAAGCTGTCTCCTTGGTATAATGATCAAACACATGCTTTAAAGCAAAATGCGCACAGACTAGATTGACTAATTTGGAATCCTTCCAAACGGCATTTGAAGAAAGCCTTAGAGATTACAACAGAGCACTTACTGCAGCACGCTCAGCCTATCTATCATCCCTCATTGAATCTAATAAAAAATAATCCCAGGTTTCTGTTTAGTACAATTTCTAAAACTAACTAGGAACCAGGGAGGAGCAGAACCACAGGTTCCTGTTAATTTTACTAATGATGTTTTTATTGGCTTTTTCAGCAATAAAATAGAAATAATTAGTCAAAAAATTCAATCTAGAAATTTGACTCCACCACATTTGCCGCCTGATTCAGTAGACACAGATACTGCTCAAATCTCAGCAGTAGTTAAGAAACTGACATCTTTTAACCCAGTACGACAAACAGAACTTTCTGCAATTATTCTCTCTTCAAAATCCACTACCTGTGTGCTCAACTCTATTCCTACTAGCTTGTTTAAAGAAGTCCTACCAGTAATCATTGGGCCTCTACAATCAGTATTAAAAGTGTCACTTAGTATTGGTCAATCTGGGTTCCAGTCTCATCATAGCACAGAAACAGCCTTAGTGAAGATAGTAAATTATCTTTTACTGTCCACTGACAAAGGATTAGTCTCTGTGGGTTCTGCTTGGTCTTAGTGCAGCATACATCACGACTGACCACGCTATTTTACTAGACAGACTAGAAAACCTTGTCAGAATCTCTGGAACTACCCTATCCTGGTTTAGATCATACCTGCTATCAGTTTATAACAGTTAATGGGGAATCGTCAGCACCCACCAAAGTAAAATATGGTGTCCCACAAAGTTCTGTTTTAGGACATCTTTTATTTGCTTTGTACATGCTGCCATTAGGGATGATTTTCCAGAAACATGGGATTAGCTTCCACTGCTATGCAGACGTACAGCGTTACATCGCTGATAATCCTGATAATAAACTTAGATTAAATAAGATTGGGGACTGCATTAAAGATATAACAGACTGGATGTCACATAACTTTCTCTTACTCAACGCAGATAAAACTGAGGTCTTTCTTCTAGGTCCAAAAGCTGTTAGAAACAAATTGTCAGGCTTAATCTTGCTGCTTCCTCAGCTTCTCCAACGCTAACTGTAAAGAATCTCAATGTCATTATGGATCTCAATCTTTCATTCAACACACAGTAGTTACTAAGTACTGTTACTAAATCAGCTTTCCCCTATCTACGAAATATTGCAAAATTAAGAAGTGCATTATGTCTCCATGATGCAGAAAAATTAGTCCATGCCTATATTACTTCCAGACCTGATTATTGTAACAGCATCTTGTCAGGCTGCTCCAACAAAAACCTAAATAAGCTTCAACTAGTCCAGAATGCGGCAGCTAGAGTCCTCACTAGAACCAGGAAATTTGACCACATCAACCCCCAATATCATCAAGACTTAATTGGCAACTGATTAAATTTCATATTAACTACAAAATTCTACTAATGACATATTAAGCCTTAAATGGCCTCTCACCTGATTACCTCCATGAACTTTTCTCTTACTATGAACCTCCACAGTCACTCAAATCTCAAGGTGCTGACTACTTACTTGTCACCTGAATTATAACAGCTTCAGCTTCAGGGGAAGGGTGTTCTCATATATAGCTCCCAAGCTCTGGAATGCTATTCTGAACAACATTTGGAACTCAGACACAGTCTCAGTTTTTAAGTCCAGGCTGAAAACATACTTATTAAGTCAGGTTTTTTGTAATTACTTTTTCCTGTTAGTTGGAAGGTGTTGAGCTGGCGCACCAGTGGGCACAGAGAATTCAAGTAAACTGGGACACTGGTGCTGTCGCACCACGACCCCTCACATTCACTCAAGTTTGTGACAGTGGAAAAGAGGTGCGCCAGTGCCTCAGTGCGCTCTTATGCCCATCATACCTCGTGGTTCTGCCCTTTCTAGCTAGGCTCTAGCTAGATATGCCGGAGTCTTAACGTGCACTCCTCACAGATATAAATAATCCACTAAATAATCCACCGTGGGAAATTGCCCTCAACTGGTTTCTGCTCTACACAGGCCCTTCCCCAAGTTGGGGCAACTGTTGCCTAAAGCTCTGGCAGAGATTGTTGCTCCTGATCCTGTTATTTATGGACTACAGACTCTCAGTTCCTCTTCCAACAAAATGTACCTCTATGGATACCAACTCTGGTTCCAACTCTGTCTGTCAATAATCTTGTTCATGAAGGCCTTCTCTTGCCATAATGTTCCTTTTTTCCAAGTCAATCTGAGGAGGATTGGTTCCCCTTTTTGAGTCTTGGTTCCTCCTGATGTTTCTTCCTCCAGCTGAGGGAGTTTTTCCTCACCTCTGGTGCCTTCGGCCTAATTACTAGAGGCTCGGACCTAGACTCTGTAAAGCTGGTTTGTGACAACTTGGTTGTAAAAAGCATTATATAAATAAAATTGAAGTGGATTGAATTGAATAAACATTGAAATAGGAAGAAAATGGAGTTATGAGGTTTTGGAATCACAGTGAAAGTGTCTATATGTGTCTTGTATTGGCACTTCCATGTAATTCTATGGATCGTCAATAGCATCTCTGGAGTATTAATAATGGCAGAGCTCTAGATGTTCCTTCTGTTCTCCTCTCTCATGCTGACACAAAACTGTCAAGGTGCCATCATGTGCCTGTTGTATCATTATAAGTCTGTCTACCAAGCTCCATTTCTGACTGCCATGTCCGCTGAGAGCAGCCAGGAGCAACCTTCACAAACAGCTCCGTGGACCAAAGACATCGTCACTTTCAGAGAAGTAGGGCAGCTTACTTCTATGAGATGGCATGATGTCTGTTTAAGCTTTTGGAGTATATTTTTAAAATGATTAACCCGAGTCATTAAAAGAGAATGACCTTTGGGATAGATATAGTTGGAAGAGTCATTGTCTACTATTACTAGCATTCTTAAGTTAAGAAAACTGATTTTATTCATTACAATGGATTGGACTGTGAAAAGCAGACAATGCAAAAGGAAAATGGTGTTAGACCAGCATGGTAAGAAGACACCTGATGGATGTTACTGAGGTATGTGCTTTGAGGGAAATTGGGTACTCCTATACGTTCTGAAACTTGATTCTATCTTTGTTGAAAGTTTTTAACGTTTTTAATGCTTTTCTTTGACTTTTTAAAGACATAAATGTTCCTTTTAGCATTCACATTGCTACTCTTGCATCTCCACAGGAAAAGTAGAAATAAAAACACATTGAGATTTTCATGCTCTTTGAGCAATTGAAACTAGTTAAATGTGCTTGTGGATAGTGCATGTGTGTGTGTGAATACATTTCCTGTCATCAGCGGATTTCAAAAAACAGCACAAATAATGTCAACTCCTAAACAACCTCACTCTTGTTAACATGAAGTAAGATGCAGTGTAAGTGAAAGGAAATCATTATTAATTATTATTACTGAATTGTTTTACAGCAAAACCAAAAACCAAAAGAGAAATTGAGATCCAGTAAGGAGTACCTGATAGAGAAAATATATTATTCTAGAGAGTAATTTATTTTGTACATTCCCTTACACAACATAAAATAGTTAAATGTCTAAAGGCATTTAGAAATGAGAAGATGTCACAACACTTTGATCAAAGATCTTGTTTAGCATATTGTACAAAGATTTTTTAAATTACATGATATCATGAACTGCGCTCAATATGACCAATGGCATGAGCTAACATGGTAAAAAAAGATCTATTTTGATTTCAGGTTCACCAGATGTTAAGCCCAGATGTTCAGACACCAAGGAGACCACACTGCAAGTGCAATACATTTACTTTTAATGAACTGGACAAAGCTCTCAGTTATTTGCAATCTTGCCCATTTTAAGTGATGACTGCACCCTCTGTACTGTCTCAGTTTAGCTCAAACAGAGACATATCACATGGTATTCTTTAGCTTCATTCAGTGAGTGGTTGATAAGGAATGGCCCCATTGTGGGAAATGAAAGTGTAAGCTTCTCTGGAGCTCATTGACCAGCCTGTTTAGACTTAGATGACTCTCTTTACTCTGCAGTGAACTGTGACCACTGACAGCACTCCCCATGCTTCAGACAAACAAGCCCAAACAAAGCAACACTGTGTGATGGAGAAGAGACATTAGTCTACAGCAACTAGCACAACAGGCGCCTGCTTTAAATCTGAAAATATGTGGTGCTGTGCGAAAGAGCTCCTATGTCCAGAGGATGTGGGTTCACTGAGGCCAGATGTTGCCTTGTTGAGGACATAACACCGAAGGACATAGACAGACAGATATTTGTTTTTATATATTGTATGGGGGCATGGAGGTAATACATTATATATGTCGTATTTATATAGTTATATATGTTGTATCACAACTGTAAAGAAGGAAAAACTTAACCCACTGTGTGTTAACGTAAGTCTCATAACAAGAATTCCACATACCTGTGAAGACTGAGGAGTGCACAGTATGTTTTATAGTGGCACTACTGAAGGTGTGGTATGGAAATTGTGCCGCACTAGATCACAAGACCTTACAGGGTACATAAAGGCTGCTGAAAAGAGACATTTATGCCACAAATTCAAAATTATGCCACAAATTCCACACCCTCTATACCCTTCTCCCATCTGGCAGAAGGTTTTGCAGTATTCGGGCCTTCACTGCCAGGATGGGGAACAGTGTTTTCCCTAATTATACGATTTTTCAACAATTAGTTATTGATGGCAATCTTTGCATTTTTGCAAACTTAACAATTCTACTGCTAAAATACAGTATGTCATTATAATTTATTTATTCTAACTGTTATTATTGCACTCCCTCTTGGAGTCCTGGTTTCTTACCCACTATTATACAAATGTTTGAAATCAATTGTCAAATTAATGATTGTTGTTATTTTAATAAATAATGTAAAAATACAGATTAAAATACAACAAGGTACACTAGAAAGTATTTTTAAGATTTCTTAACAATATTTTATTTTTTTAAGAGCATCATAAAGTAAAATTCACAGCCATGTAAACTATCTGAATATCGTATTTAAAATGCGAAGTATTCTGCATGCTACTGTTATTGGAACATCATCATTAATATTCTGTAGCTTTCTCAGTCATTATGGAATCATTTACATCTCTGTTCATCATTCTGAACATATCTCAATGTGTTTCATTCTTGTAAATTAATTGATATCCGTAAATATGTAGTCGCATCATAAAAGAAAATGATGTAAATTTTATTGCGACTCTTTTTCAAATTTAGAGTAATTCTAAACAGTTCCATGTTAGTGTATATGCCTGTGCCTTGTGTTACTTTAATGTAATATCCATCCAACCATCCACCCATTATCTGAACTGCTTATCTTAACAAGAATCACGGCGGGATTGTCTGCCTTGGTCACAAAATACCCTGGAGAGGTCACCAGTGCGATGCAGCAAATGCAATATATACACAACATTTCTGCCCATATTTTTACACGTTGAATATAGTGTGCTAATGGTGTTACAGCATGTACTGAAGAGAGGCTGTCTACAGCACATTTAGGTAAGCTACATTTGTATGCATCTGAAGCTACATGCGCTGTGCTTGGCGGAGCTGCTGGGGGTCTGAATATCTTAAATCTTTCGCCAATGTTTCAGAAGATCTGCATGGCACTGTGGAATCCTTTAAAGCTGCTACAAGAAAATTCAGCTGAGATTTCATAACTGAGAGCGAAAAGGGAGCATTTCCTATCCATCTCATTATCGTTCTGTGTGAGTACGAGCTATTAAAATTGCATAACCTGCTCATAGTGATGTCTGATAAACTATCAGAGTTTCTTTGCTTTCATAAATCAGACATACTCATAAATGATGCCCTTTCTGTGTTCAACTCTGTATAACTGGTGTAATTCTTAATCTCAATTTGAGAATAAAACACTACATTTGATCTGCGCCCCTGACCACCCTACCCCTGATCTACTGAGATGGCATGATGTCTGTTTAAGCTTTTGGAGCACCTCATACACCTTGCTGGAGGTCTGGTCTGCAATACACTGTATTAAATGCTGTAGAGTAAACGGCTCTTTATATATCGGACTTATGAACAGATTCAGGATGTACTGAAGAGCATCTGCTCTTCCATTGCACTTTCAGTGTTCTTCTATGTATTCTTTTATCTCTTTCTCTTCTTCCATTAAATTATTCTATACTATTTTTATCATGTTTTTTTTAATCATGTACACTATCATGTAAAGCACACTGAATGACATTTGTGTATGATAATATGTTACATAAATAAACTTGACTTGACATGTAGTAGTAGTAGTAGCAGTAGAGGTTACATAAACAGTAAAAAAAAACCTCATACACCCACATCAATTTTTATATTTTTAAAAATATGATATATATACTTTTTGTATTAATAGTCCATGTAATGAAACTTCTCATGAAACTGATGAAGCAAACAGTGTGAAAGTGGTGTAATATTCTTATACCAAAAAGGGCCTTAATGCTCTCAATTCAAACAGGGTTTAGGAATAGGACTTATTGTCAGGGAATGTCACTTGATGTAAGAAAAAAGACAATAACTGTTCAGATGTTTTAACTGAGTTGTTTTTAAATGATGTAGATTGAAACTACTTTCCTTCATATCAAACAAATCATTCTTGTAGAAAGTCTTTCCAATAAGCTTTGGCTAAGTGCGATGCAAAAAAAGTGTTTTCAGCATGCGCAAATGGATATTACAAGAAACGCAAAATTACCATTTACCTATGAAGAAAAAAAGTCAATGCTTGCGTACAGTTTGTATCATAGCCAAACACTACGCAGACTACACTAGAACACTCAACAATATAATGTGTAATCTCTGTATTCCTTTTATTGACAAACAGAGTTGTTGGAAACTTGTGAACTCTAGATTATAACTAAGTCATGCTGCTTCTAGGATTTATTCAGTATCTCTTACACACTAACACGTAAAATATGTCATTATGAGGGCAAGGAACTGTTTGGGCCCACATACTGGACCGTAGAGCCTAAGATGAAACATATTCAAATTTTGTCAAGTTAATAAAAAAGGGAAAAGGGAAAGTAGTAACTGTGTGTGTGTGTGTGTGTGTGTGTGTGTGTGTGTCTGTGTGTGTGTGTGTGTGTATGTGTTTTGTATGTGTGTAAAAGATGTATGCAGCCATGATCTTTGTTAGCTCACCGGCGTATTCGGGGTCCACATGGGGAGGGTAGAAACGGAAGTTGATGAAAAAGGGAATGGGGACTCCAAACTTGAACCACTCCACCACGTAGGGCTGGCCATTGAGTGGGTGAGCCACGTCACATCCTAAAACCACAGTCTCCCCTGCACGGGCCGTCACAAACTGGGGCTCTTCTCTGACTCCGTGGGCACCTGCAGTAGTACAAATACTCAGTGACCAATCTCTCACACACACATGGGCAGAAGCAATGCACTTATCATCCACTTCACTTAAAGAACCTACCGCTTACAGTCACTGGTCACTATATGAGGTAACTGTAGGACTACTTAATAGGCCAGAAAAAAAATAATGCACTGATTTTACTTTACGTCTATTGTTTCCACATAAAGAAAACATATTACATCAATTCAGTTTTGTATTTCTGTTTCCTTACTCTTGGTAGTAATTGTTGTTTATGCAGAAATTATCTACACATTTCAATTAAATAAACTCTCAAATAAACAGCTTGCTTCTGCATAAGATTACTAACAGTAGCCTCTCATGTCACACCATTTGTCAGCTTTCCTCCACCCCATTCCTCACTGCTCAGTTTCTGACCAAAGAACTGCTGCTGAGCAGTTATTATTTGAGTGATGGAGCACACTCAGCACAGCGGTGTCACTGACATGGTATTGATACATCAGTATGACTGCTAGAGAATGGTCTGCCACGGAACAATATCCAACCAAATGTGATTCTATTGCCAGCACAAATTGTCAATGTGCTGGCAATAGAACACAATAGATTGTGTTCAAGCTCCTAACATACCCACTAACCTGAAAATCAATAGATGAGGTGAACCAGATGTGTTCAAAACAATTCCATTTCACATGGCCATTTTCAGGCCTCTCTTCATCACATCATTCATCAGCTAATTGAGCTTTGAGGCTGTGCAACTTGGTAGAGAAACTTGATCTCCCTAAAGTTCCTTTATTTATTTATTTATTTATATATTGGTTGTTTTGTGATCATTTATTCATTCATTCGTATTTTTTAGTTTATTTCTTTATTTTTTGTTGTGTTTC
>JBBJLS010000023.1:5760779-5793914 GCA_037577275.1 Bryconaethiops microstoma
ACATTTTTTAAAAATCTCAAAGTGCATACGGACAGAGAAAATAACAAAATAAAATAACAGGACGTCCAAAGCAAGAACTCCATGCACGACAGTCGAAATATTGGGGACCATAACGGCAGTTAGTTTAAGCCGCTCTCCATGGATACGGCGGGCCAGCTGTATATCTTTAGGTATGATGATGATTCTTTTGGCGTGGATGGCGCACAGGTTCATGTCCTCGAACAGATCCACCAAGTAAGCCTCGCTGAACAGATCCACCAAATAAGCCTCGCTGGCTTATGACTAAAAGGTTCAACCTAGTGTCACAAATCCTCAAACGTAGAAAAACAAGTTTCCCAAGGAACAAAACGTCAAAATACAAGGACATGAGTAAAACTATGCATTAATAAGGCTACTCAGAACAGAAAGAATGAGTTGCTTTCTGATAAGGCTACCTCAGGACTCCTCCTCTACTCCAGTTGAACTACACCTTTGGTGAGTCATGAGCACCTCCACACACACACTGCCCACTCTACCATCAATGAGCAGCAGTAGCACCACCACCACCATCACACTCCTCTATTACTCATCATTAGAGTGTCACAGCACCAATACCTGGCCATTAACCAAGCCTTGGGCATTTATATGCTAGCCATCTTTAAAACATATAATGGTATATTCTGTAGACCCAATGATGCTGCTACATATTTTTATATGTACAGAATATGCATAAAAGTATAAAGATATAATACTAGATTTAAAGACCCAAAAATTTAAATAGAATACAATAATATAAAATAGTATACGTTCCAAGGGCACCCAGGAAAAAAAAACCCACATTGATGTGATGTGGGAAAAAAAGCCTAAAAATGCCTATTTTTATTGTGTAAATCCTAAATATGCCATCAAATATGCTCACAAATACGTTAATTTCATTTTAAACTCATTACCCTTAAAGAAAATGTAAAGGTAAACCTGTATTCGTACTGTACAATTTACACCGAACTCCTGCAGTGCTAGAATGTAAATATCGATATTATCTCTATATAAACTGTACTGTAATTCATGCACACGTGTTTTTTTTTTTTTTTTGGTATGTGCTGTAGTTTTCTTTGGCATAAACAGAGTAAATACAGTAAAAAATGAATTTACTTCACCGTAATAAAAATACAGGTCTTTAAAACAGGAGAACCCTCGAGACGCTATACGGGAGAAATTCTGGACTGCACAGATGCGTCAAAGGGCAGCAGCCAATCAGCAGTAAGGAGAAATAAATTGCGTTCTTGGCTGGGCTACTTTCAAACCTCCCGCTCACGAGGCCCGAACGTCACAATCAGCTGTACTCAGAGGCAGGAGTTTTGAAAATCCGAAATGGACTGAAACCGCGACTGCTGATCCTTGTTAAAATGGGCGGTTACTATACTACCGTGTGCTCTGTTTGCAACTGATCTTTTGCAGATCTAATTCCCACACCAATATTAGTCCTTAATATAAAATGTGAAACAAAAGTAAATGTGAGGTAATGATTCTGATGTCTTGACTTCTGAAAATAGGACAGTTTAAGAGTATATATATTTTTTTGGATACTGTATTTATCCCGGAGGAAATTATTTCTCTGCATCTAACCCATTCACCAAGTGAAGCAGTGGGCTGCCATCAATGAGGCGCCTGGGGAGCAGTGTGTGGGGATGGTACCTTGCTCAAGGGTACCTCAGCCGTGACACTAGCAGTTGTGATTTGAACCCCAATCCTCTGATTACAGGGCCAACGCCCTAACCACTAGGGTTGAAAATAAGGTTGAAACTGAAACAAATTTCTCAAAACTGGTTTTGAATATAAACATTTTTCAAAGTATTGTGACACTATCCAGCCCCACTTATGAAGCACACATAGGTAAGTGTGTTGAGTAAACTTTTTCCAAGCTGATACAAACCAACCATGGTTCGGAAATCAAGTACTAAACAGAGCTGTGGAAAGAGGAAAAACATTAAAGCCCTAGTACATATGAAAGAGCACATATTTTTTATTCTTTTATTATTTTTATATTGCTCAATCTAGCTATATATTGGTAACATTTTGAAATTTATGGCAAATACAGCCATACAGTGACCTCATGGTTTGTATGAGTCAAGACATCATTGCAGCACAGAAAAGGTGACCATCCACCAAGCAGCCTCATAAAACTGAACCAATATGAGTAGTGTCAGTGACTCTGAAAATGAGAGTAACTCTTTGACAAGCTGTCAATTCCTTGTTTCAAAATCAAAGCAAAACGGTGGCATGCGCTTTACTTATGCATGACATATCCCTCTATTTGAGCCCTGAATAATTAAAGTGTTGTTAAGAGCACTGTGATCAACGGTGCACGAAGACTGGAATTCAACTGACAGGTGAGAAAGACTCCATGCTTCACTCCTCACTTGCACATGACTACTAGGACTCAGAGGTGCTGGGGACCACCAGTGTGTATTCAGACTAAGGTATAGTGAAAACACTGACAAATCGGTCAACCTTAATTCTTCAGAGATATTCACATAACTAAACCAGACATAAGGATGCTGGTTTTACATGGACCTTGAGACCAGAGGACTTGTTTCATAATGCTTCAACATTTAGTCAATAGACAAATCCCAGCCTATTCACTCCCTGTTTGGCAGATACATCATTTAAGCCATATAGGATAGTTACAAGATGAGAGGGTTCATTCCTCTAGAGAGAGAGACACTTTTATGAATTTAGAGAGCAAAGTACTCAGTATAACTAAAGGAGAAATACCGAAAAAGTGAATACAAGTGAAGAACAAGTGGAACAAGCATTCGCAAAAGAACCTTAAGAAGACTCCCACTATTGTTTAAATGATTCAGCCTAAATAGGGAAAGCAGACTGCACTGTTAAATTAAAGTTTTTCTATGTGTAATTTATGCATGGCTGCCACAAGAAATATTTAGATGGATACATTCATTGGTATGGTATTAATAAAACAGACATCAGACGTCTCATACAGAAGAGCTGCATTTTTAAGCGTTGATGAACTAGAAATAGTAACATACTGGCCTTAACTAATATACCCACTCAACTTCATGAATAATTAAGTTCCACAGGGCCCTTTTGAAAGTATCTATATATGGAATATCTTATTCTAGTCTTAACTGCACCAGCTGCTCCTTTGACTATAAGTTAGAAAAAGATAAATTGTGATTTTTGGAAGGAGCAGAGTAGCTACAGTAGGAGGAAGGAGAATAGAACCAATGTTGGCCCACTTTGCATATGACTGGCAAAGAGGGCCTTTTACCAGCTATCAGTATCAGAATAGCACAATTGCACATGTCATGGAAGATCCAGAAGCTGGTTGCAAAATAAGGCACCCAGGAATGTATGCATTTGTGTTTGTACTGGTCATATAAAAGCAGGCAAAGTCCTCAAATGAGAACTAAAACTACAGTGCAAACCTGAATACAACCTGAAAAACTAAGGAAAATGCAGATTGTGATTGCGTGGTTGCTATAAAGCCAGTGTTTGGAGAAACACAAGTATTAGTTTTATGGGCAAAAAAGGTTTGTGTTAAAAAAAATTGCTGCCAACACAGTCTCAAACTGGCAATGTTCTGGTTCAGAAACCGGTGCCCTACCCGCTATGGAGGGGGCCCTTAACTTTCATGGGCTGACTATTTTTAATGCACATCTTTTATCAGTCACGCTTTTTTCATACAACTAACCTTAATTTTTTTTAGTGTACCAAAGTCCGTTTTGTGAGCATGCTGTGTGTTTTTTTTCACCTTTTGTCCATCTTAAAGGTCTTTCGAACCTTTTTTAAATGATCAGTGCTCAGCTCCTGACCAACCAAGGATTCTTTAGTCAATGCAATAGCTATATAAATAGAATTTTGACAACACCAACTGTCTAATTATTAAATGTTTCTTTGGCAGGTTAAATGGCTACCTCCTAGAGACACTGCTGTATATGTTTTTAAGGAACTTTTTAACCATAGTTCTATACACTCCTCCAAAAGGAATCTTTCAGTGAAGCCACAGAATAAACATTTTAGTTCCCTAATGAACCACTTTTATAAATGTGAGTGTGAAGAACTTTTAAATATATTGTAAATGTTCTTTGCCAGTTTAGGGGTCCTTCTAAGAATCAGTATATTTATGTGCAGGCTTTTCAAACTTGCATTTTATAAAAGCATATTTACACTCACACATCCCACTTACAAAAAATGTTCTTTTAATACCCTCTTCAAAATTGTGTAGAATCATTTTTGGTACTTTATAGAACCTGTTTTACTAAGAGCATAGAAAACCCTTAAAAACACAGCTAAGAGTATAGGTATTATAAAAACCAGGCATGGTTCTTTATCAGCACAAAGGAAAGGAATCTAAATGTCAAATGGAGGCTCAGAAACCAACCTGCTACTCACACCCACACCGTCTTAATTTCTTAACTCTAACTCCTATTAGTCTACAGAGACAAAAACATAGAAAATTTAGGGGTTTTAATATCTACGTTTGAAATAAGCTAATGCTGCACATAGTCCCTGCGGGAGACCTCTTTGGAACACATGACTCTCTCTCAGGTTGTGGCAGCAGACTAGAAGCAGACTGCTCAGGAGAAAGTGTATCAGAGACAGGAAATGGCCTTTGAAGTGCTGAGAGTGGGGAAATGGAATCCAGGCACAGAGACAGATAAGATACTCACTTCTCCTTCTTGAGCGGTGGGTGCTGAAGGACCATTTAAAGGTGCTCTATGCAGCTCATTCAAATTAAAACATTCCAAAATCTACCAGAAGACTAGTAAGAAGAGGTCACAAACTGGCCAAAAAAGAAAATATTCTTATAAATGAGCTCCTTCAAAAAATCAAAAGGAGCAGACCAAAGCTCTCAAACTTCTGTTCTTGAGGAGTGCAGAGGCTGTAAAATTGAGCATTTTTTTCAACTGAGCCTTCACTTCAACACCTGATTCAACACAATGCTGTAGCCTCAAAGATTCAAATTTGAAGCTCATGCTAACAAGATAAATGGCTAATAAATCTTATCATAATCTCTGCTTAAATGACTAACATCACTGTCCTATCACTGCAGCTGGAACTGTCAAACATAATGCCATATGATGTCTACCCCAGTGTGGCTAGTATCCTACAGCTTTTCATGCATTTAGCAAGTTAACTGCATTTCACTTTTGGACTATAACTATCACAAGTGCTCTGGCTTTATAAAAGCTGTGATCACAAATCTTAATTATCAGGCCTTACAGTTACTAGCAAAGCAAGCCAACAAGGTAAGATACACTAATTTCAAGCTATTTTCTCCTTCAGTTCTTTCCACCTTAAAAAAAGCAGTCAAAGGACAAGGAAAGTGATATGTGTAGTGAACTGCTCTAGAAACTTTTTTCATTTTTTACCATTTTTACACTGATATACAATTAAATTTGTCCACTGAGGGGAGAAACCCCATACAATAATCAATCAGACAAAGTAGATCACAGGGATATGCAGAAATATGTCTAACATTATCTAACAAAAGCTTAATAAAAGTTGCTGCAGGTTCTTTTGCTACACTTCTGTGCTTTTAGAAATAATGGTGCCAAAATAGTACTTTGGAGCAATTTATTAGAAGAACCACTTTTGCCTGCCTAAAGATCATTTCACTGGATGGCTTTTAAAAAACCTCCATATATATCTAGAAACAGAGAAAAGAACCATTACAGGACCTTAACTCTAAAGAGTACTCTTATGGCCTTCTCTACATTTTTCAAGTTCCTGTTCAGGTTCCTAGCTTTAAAGTTCTTAGCACAGTGAACCCATTAACCTCTGTTCTGTCCTTATTTTTCATTGACTATGCCACTTCCATTTCATGCCATAGTATCATCTCCCTCCAGCTATCTGCTCAGACCAGAGCCTGGGTACTACATTCACTTAGTATTCACTCAGGCATGCAGATTACTCATAATCAGTTTAAGGCAGACAGACGCTATTGGGCATATGCTCAAATCATGGTTAAAGATGCACCGCGTCCTCAGGGAGGCCACAAGAAGCTTCAACAAATGAAGCACAGACAGTTGCCTTTAGGCAGTTTGGCCCCAATTATAACAGACCCTACCTTGACCAGCTCCATCAGCCCATTGCACTCTGAAGTTAGAAAGGTGCTCTCAGTTTTGTGTTGAGAGAGCAGAAAAGCACCCACAACTCTGGCACCTGGCCAAGGTTATAGTCAGTGAAAGTAGTTGTGTTTGTCCACTGACAGTTTGACATGGCAGTGTTAGAGCAGAAGGACAGAACTTGATGGAGTAGCTCTGGGGGGGAGATGTGGAGCATATGCAACACACCACATGAACAGCGTCACATGGAGAATAACTTGGAGAGATGAGGTGACACTTCACACCACCTCAGTCAGGTTATTCACTTACAAACAAATGTACTAAGAAACAAGTGTGGTTCATTTTTATTTATAGGTGAAGCAAGAAACCCTACTAAAGTTTCTTTGTATATTAGGATTGAAATACTATCTGGCTACTAAATGTTAGAGATTGATTTGAGTGTCTCATGGCTAGTCATGAGATATTTGGCCCCCTAGTGGATGCACTTGAAACTGTGGGGCTATATGAGTCTATGCACACACATTGTCAGTCATCTAAATGCAACTCCTTTCCTGTGTTTCCAGCATCAGAAGAGCATGTATGCAGTTTTCTTGAAGGACAAATAGACACACAGTGCCAGTGTCACGCCAATTGCCATAAACTACATCTTAAACATTCTTAAGAACTGACCGTCTGACTCCAGGGACAGTCGGCCCAGTGAAACGAGCATACTTCAGCATCCTGCACTAAAACAGGTGGGGAAAAGTATAGTTGAGTTTGTTACCCCAAAGAATATGCTTTAGAATGTTGCATCAACCCCTTATGCATGAACAACACCTGAGGTATTTAGGTAAAATATAACTAAAAGCATGTTCACCCAAGCTTCAAGTGACATCAGGTGTACACTGTCCAGGTGTGTACTGAAGAAACAGCCTACAGCGCAAAAATCAGACAAACTACATAGGTTCCAAAAAGCCGTGCTCCAATCAGTTGTATTTCAGGTGAAGAAACTATCCCCTGTCCTAGATTAGACTGAGCAGATGAGCCTATAAAAATGTCATGCACCTTAAGTCAAATCCAGATTTTATAAGAAATTGAAAACAACTTAATCAGACACCATGAAAGAACATTAAAGAGCAAGTTTTAAAAATGTCAGCACAATTAAATCAAGCAGTCGAGTAATCAAGGTTATCACCAAAAGGGGAACAAACGCAAACACTGCACTTCAACTCACCTTGAGCAGCCGTTCCTCGGGTGCTGAATACACTTGCTATCAAAGTGGCCACATACCAAATCATAGTACTATTGCCCACCAGTGAGAAACCTCATCATATCTCAAAGTGCCCCTTTCAGTGAATCATTCATAGCCGAGCCCCCAGGTCGCTAGACGCACTATGAGCTGCTGAGATCCCCTTACTCATGCCCTGCACACTTTTTTTTTCTCTTCCTCCAGTGCTTCCCTTCCTTCTTTCCGTCCCCTTCTCTCCTTTCGCATCCTCGGTCTCCCCCTCTCTCTCTCTCTCTCTCTCTTTCTTTCTTTCTCGCTCTCTCCCTCTCTCTGGAAGAGACAGAGCACCTGCGCCAGCGCCAGGCGGACTGGGGCTCCACGGCTCTGCTACAGCGCGAAACCAAGCGCGACTGAGGGCTTTAGATGCGAGCTCCGCCCGCGCCTCGCGCTCATTGGCCACGCGTGGGAGGCAGCTGGACACGGATTGGAGCGCGTCTTGTCACTCCTTGAGTCAAAAAGAGTGGCAGAGGGAGCCGCAGTATCATGCGCAATAGCGGAGGGAAAGCAGTGGTCTCCTGGACGGTCTCTTAACTTCTACCTGCCTTAAAGGAGTGAAAAGGGGCACGCTATGAGACCGAGGGATGAAGGAGGAGGCGGAAGGATGAAATGCTGCTCGACGCGCATTTGTGCGTTTTACGCACGCAGCACCTTTCTCTGCACCGAGACGTTGCGCGATGCTCTTGAGTCATATCACTGTGGAATCTGAAGAGACGCGATGAAAGCAAACGCTGCGTCTGTGATTGGAAACATAGGAGTGCAGGGATGGACGTGATGAATTTTACTGAGCCTTACAAAGGCGTCTGCCTCTATTGAAATTGCACATGTGGTATTACTTTATACTCTCGAAACAAATGCGCTTTGTTTCATTCAGATTATATGTATGTATAGCAGACGTAGCAACTGATTTCCAATTTAAAGGGATGGAATATGCAGCAAAATCCATTTAAGGCAATATTTTTAATGGAAAGGCTGGTGTTCTGCCAATGCTTACTTATCCTAAAAATTCCACCTTAGGAGTTTAAGGCAGTGTGATCTTGTAGCTTGACTTGTAGATTGGCATGTTGCTACAGTGTTCCAGCCTTCAGCCATGGCTCTGGATTTTTCGTTTTCTCTAATGTGCTCTCCACTCATAAAAAAGTTTTGTTTACTGACCTCTAAAAGCATACCTTTTAATCCTAACTAACGTCTGGCTGACCTATATTATAATGAAAGCTTTACTTATTGTTTTGTGGAGCCACGCACCAAATGACATTGGATAGTGTAAATATGCGATGTTGGTGTTTGAAATGGCACAGCTGCAAAGTTTTGCATTTACCCTCCAGCTACAAGCATACCAATCTAAATATAGGTCCAGATATTTGATAAAATATCTTGTTTGGCCTGACTACCAATTAGTTTGCATTCGCATACAACTCTTGTCTGTTCTTTGTCTCTAAAAGGTTATGCAATGATCTTTAACATGTAGGAGAATTAAAAACCACTGTAATGACCCAGTAACCCCTAAACTATTGTAATATTTTATTGCTTTAGAAATAAAACCTTGCCTTCTTGAAACGCTACCTTAAATGAATAAAAATTATTAATGTTGCAAGATTTTTTAGATAAATGTCATCCATTATGAAACGATGGAAATGGGGTCTGGTTTATTAGCCTAGAGTACAATAAAAGTACATATTGTGTCTGAGTGTTGTTTTTTCAGTGGTTCCTCATTTGGGTCTCTCCAGCACAGTAAAAGAAAACTTTACATGCATAGGCTCTGGGTACCTGCGACACCAATGAGAATTGGGTGGTTACAGAAAATGAATGAATTAATGAATTAATTAGTTAAAGTAGAGACACAATTTTTTTTTCCATAACCCTTTCAGTGCACCTTGCTGACACCAACTGATCTATTGACTCCAGTTTGAGAATCACTGGTACAGTGTTTATCAGCCTTTGAAGTACCTATAGTCAAGACAACCTCACACTGCTGTTTCATTCTTTTTGCCAAGTAAAATTGAACACAATTTTCAAGCATACGTATTGTCTGTTGTTCCTGTGGCTAGTGCAAGGTGTTTTCTGGTTTCCGTTTTGTTAGGCCTGGGGGATCAATTTAATGCCCAAGTTAATGTTAAACAAATTACAGGGAAATATTGTTTTGTAGTTATCTTCCAAGTTTGCATTTCAGTGTATCATTTGCTGTGTAGTGGTACTTTGTAGGGAGAGCGCTATTCTTTAAGCACTTTCAATTTAAAACTTCCAATTTAGTACACATAACAGTAGCTGAAACCACTCTATGTATTTGCCAGCTTAGGATGACTATGGAGTCATATTAATCAGTAATTAAAAGCAACTAATGATTATCCTATTCTGACCCATAGTCTTGTTTTAATAACCCCCACCCCTACCACCACACTTAACTTTTGTAAATTTCAGATACTAGTTTCTGCTGCCTTGTTGTTATTAAAAGTTTGGGTTCTTCCACGTTGCTAACATGGGGTGGTACTGTTCACTAGTTGCATGGGTTTAGAAAGGGCCTTAGTTAGCCCCTTTGGCCTTTGTGTTATGATTGACACATTTCAGCTGGGGTTAGTAGCATTTTGTATCTACTCTAGTCTTGAAGACAACCTCATATGATTTGTCACATTTTCCTAAAGTTTTTAATGGTTTATAATAACGCAATAATAATGCCTATAAATCTCCACAGATTTCTCATGATATGTAACACCATGGGATCAGAATGGATTTTTGAATTCTTGCTTTATCTTGCTGATTTGTGTATGACATACATACACATGATCAATGAGCAATGACTGCCAGTGAGTAAAATATAAAATCAAAATACATGTGAAAATGTATATACATAATGTACTGTGTACACACATGAACATAGAATCATGAACTGTACACTGTACAGTAAGGCAATGAATTTACTATATTCTTGTGTTAGTGCATAGCTTTTTTCTGTTGGATTTTCATTAACTATCAGCTCAGATACATGTGCATCAAAAGCCAGTGTTGTTGTGGGATGACTCTTAAGATTTGGCTCCCTGCACTATATTCAGCCACATTATCTTCCTGGAGAAACATTCATTTAGAAGCACCCACTCAAATGCTGTCCTTGTTGACCCATACTCAATGACACACACTTTGCTCAGAGGCCTTGAAATAAACACACCTCCATTGGGGACACTCAGAGGAATCATATGTGCACTTAAGGCTCCTCCACTACATTATTTGCGTTGTATCTGTGTCATCCTCACAGATTGGTAACATTGATAACACTGCCTCCATTTATGACACCTTTCCCTGAGATTGGCCCACATACTGTAAATGTGCCACTGATAAACATGCACCATGAATAATGAGTCATGTGTAAGAATGATGCTAGGAAAATCGCCCTGTTCTTGGATTGTTTAAAAACAACTTTATATTGCTGGGCTATTTCCTGCAGTGAAAATAAAACACAAATTTCAAAAGTGACCTTTATCCTCCTACCATTCTGAGAGAAAATATTGGACCAGTGTACACAGCGGGACCTCTCAATTAATTTGTTAGCTTCTTGAAACAAGCTTTTGGATGAATTATCTAAATAAATATGATGTCTCTTTCAAGTTGAAGGCATATCTTTCCAAGAGAAAACCCTAGGGTTTTATTCAGTATCTGATTTATTGCTCAGTAACTGTTCAACATGCATGTTATGGGTTTAAAGGGTTGAGGACTGGGTGTAATCTGTTCTCATCCAAAAGACCTTCAGTCAAAGGTCTGAACTGTTTATTTCATTGACTTTGAAGTACCAGCAATTGCTTTGGCAATGTACATGAACACTGTACTCAAATTGTGTTTGGTTGAGCATGAAATCTCTGCATTATAATGGAAAAGGCTACTGTTATAGAAGCGCAAAGGAGTACATAAACACCATAAAACCTATTTATCTTGTGGATCATGTTATTTTTGGCGTAAAATTCCTGCCCTTTAATGGATCTGTGGCTTCAGTTATCGTGGTGTCTGTTACTGACTATATGTAAAACTGTTAAGGTGCTCAAAAACAGTTAAAAATATCCAAAAATCTGGTGGATGTATGAGATTTCCTGCCATTTATTGACTTTTCAATTGCAGATATTAGATTTGAGCTGTTTGTCTGAATAGAGCTCAACATCATTTGGCTTATTATAGTAGTTCATTATCATACTAGTATCACATTAGTTACTGACGTTACAGAGAAGTAATTGTTAAATACTCAGTAATTGTTAAGTTACTGAGTAGTAGCTGTAAATCATAAATAAAGAATTAAACTGAAACTTTAAGGGGTTAGATAGTTTGTAATTAATTAATCTCTATAGTCTCAGTTTTGCATGACCTGTACACTTGTGTTTGCCTGAGGAACTGAGGCCTACTTCTTGTGTGTGCTTGTTGTTGCAAAAGTCAGTCAAAGTGTTTATTTTAACTTTTTAATTGGAATGTGTAATAGGCATGCGTGACACAAGGCCACAGTTATGACATAACCTGGATAAAGTGTGGGCCTGGGTGTGACTGTGTATGTGTCTGAGATTTATGATGATGATCTGTGCGTGCTCACACTGATATAAGTGAGTGTTGGACTCCCCCTGCCTTGTTTAGACAAAAAAGTGCACCCAAGCAAAACTGGACAAAGTGCTCTTCTTCTCAGGCTCCACACAGATACCATGCAGATACAATGTGATGTTCCAAAGACTATCCTCCAGTGACTTATGTCTATAAGTAGGTTAACAAATTGGCAGCATAGAACAGACAGAGTCTTTGATACAATATTACTGATAACGTGTATTATTCTAGTTATTAACTGAAGAAGGATTGGGAAAAAATCATGCACTCTCACTTTATACACATTACATGATAAATAAAGACTGAAATTGTTTAGTATAATCACTTATTTTAAGCCTCTATAGAACAACAAATGACTGGTTTATGAATGAGTCATCACACTGCCCACAAGTAATGAAAGTATGTAGTGTCCAAGATTCACGTCAAATGTACTGTGCTTTTGCCCGAGTGTGTCAGGTCTGGGGTCAGTGACAGTGGGTGGCCGCTAGAGGCCACGCTTGTTTAAGTTAGGTGTTTGGTGTTTTACTTTGGGGCTTTTATTATGTTATTGGTTTCACCTGTGTTGTGTTAATGGTTCTGTTTTGTAATTGGTTTTTGGGATTTGGGCTTTTGTATTTAAGTTTGTTGTGGACTGACCTGGGTTGTCAGTCCACCATCGCCCTGGCTCTTCGGAGAGTGTTATCCTTCTGTCTCCTTTAAAACTTGTATCTTGTTTCAGGTCCTTGAACCTGTTTTTTTGTTTCTTTTTTTCAATTCAATAAAAGAACCATGGACATCTGCACACGTGCCTGCCATCATTGGGGAGAGGGAGGGAATCGTGACAGATGGACCGACCGACCAACGGCAGGTGCCGCAGATGTGGCATCGAGGAGCTAACCCCAGCAGAGGAAGGGATGCTAATGGGGGAACTAGCTACGCGGATTGTTCGGGACTGGGCTGTTCGCTACAGCCCAGGGTCCGATGCACCTCCACCAGTGAAGAGGAAGTGGGCGCGGAAGCCCGTTTGGAGCACCCCAGCGAAGGCGCCGAACGCGGGTGCTCTTCTGATCCTCCCACTGGCGTCTTGCCTTGACCCTCGACCTGTGGGGAGGAAGTGGGCACAAAAGCCCGCCTTGAGCACCCCGGCGAAGGCGCTGGACAGGGGAGCTCTTTCGGTCCTCCCGTTGGTTCCGAGGGCCCTAGAGCAACAGGTCACCGTAGCAGCACTCCTGCGTCCTATCCTAGCTCCGAGAAGGCTCCCGAGCATCGAGGCAGCGCTCCTTAGTGTCGAGGCTGTGCTCCTGAGTGTCAATAAGACTGCTCTCCCGAGCGTCGAAGAGGCTGCAATCCCGAGTGTCGTTGAGGCTGCGCTCCCGAGTGTTGATGTGGCACATCTGAGCAGAGAAGGTACTCTTCAGCACGCCGTACCAGCACCAAGAAGGCTCCAGCCTCCGAGCCTGCACCAAGGCTGAAACAGCCTGGACAGGGCCCAGGCAGCCCGTAAGCTGGGCAGCTAGGCCTGTTAGCTGGAGCAGTTAGCTGCCCAGAGCCCATAGTGGTTAGCCCGGAGTATATATACTTGCTCGGTCCATTAGAGGAGTCACTAGTCTCGTTAGAAGAGCCTCTAAGGCCTATAATAGTCCAGCAGCTAAAGCCCATGTTAGCCCAGCAGCTAAGCCCAGTAGAAAGGCTTGAAGCCACAGAGGGGCCTTTAGAGGGGTGTTTGTTAGCCGCAGAGGGGCTCTTAAAGGGGTCTGTGTTAGCTGCAGAGGGGTTAGTTGCAGTAGAACCTGTAGAGGGGGTTAGCAGTAGCTTAGAGGCCCAGAGAGGGTGTAACAGTAGCTTAGAGGCCCGGGGAGGGCTTAGCGATGGCTCAGAGGCCTTAGCGATGGCTCAGAGGGCTTAGCAGTTGTTCTGAGGCCCTAGTGAGGCTTAACTGTGGCTCAGAGGCCCAGGGTGGGCTTAACAGCGCAGCAGAGGCCCAAGAGGCGCTAGATAGCACAATAGAGGCCAGAGAGAGGCTAGATAGCAGAGCAGAGGCCCCAAGGACCGTGAGGGGCTCCCGGTATGGAGTTCCGCCCCCATGGACAGTGAGGGGCTCCCGGTAGGGGGCTCACCCCCATGGACAGTGAGGGGCTCCTGGTAGGGGGCTCCGCCCACGAGGACAAAGAGGGGCTCCCGATAGGGGGCTCACCCCCATGGATGGGCTTCCCACAGAGGGGCTCCCTGGAGGGGCTCTGCCTACAAGGACGATGATGAGCTTCCCGAAGAGGGGCCCCCAGAGGGGCCTTACCCACGAGGACTGCAAGGGGCTCCCTGGAGGGGGCTCTGCCCATGAGAACTGTAGAGGCTCCATGTGGGTGGGTTGGGACTCACAAAGGGAAACGTCCCAGGAGACCCACCCGGGCCGCCCTGGCCGTGTGGAGCGCCGGCCAGGATGCCCTTTGCCTCCGTCTCCACCTCCTCCACACTTTGGTGTTTTGTGGGCTCACCAGTGGTGCGCTTTAGGAGGGGGGGGTACTGTCAGGGTGGGGTCAGTGACAGTGGGTGGCCACTAGAGACCACGCTTGTTTAAGTTAAGTGTTTGGTGTTTTAGTTTGGGACTTTTATTATGTTATTGGTTTCACCTATGTTGTGTTAATGGTTCTGTTTTGTAATTGGTTTTTGGGATTTGGGTGTTTGTATTTAAGTTTGTTGTCCTGCACTAAACTACTAAGAACACTTTTTTTAAAACTTGTGGGAAGAGTTCAACATTCCATTTTTTAAGAACTGGAAAACCGCAGTTATTAAACCCCTCTCGAATAAACGTGATTTATACGCTTCCATTCTTAACAGTTATAGACCCATTTCTAATCTTCCCTTTATAAGCAAGATTCTGGGGAAAGTAGTTCTTAATCAAATCAGTAATTTCCTGGACACAAATAGTTTTCATTGATGATTATCAATCAGGTTTCTGTCACCATCATAGTACAGAAACTGCTCTTGTTAAGGTACTAAATGTTGTTCGCCTGAATACAGATGCAGGGAAAATAACTGTACTGGTGCTGTTAGATCTGAGTGCAGCCATTGACACTGTTGACCATAATATCCTGCTAGACAGGCTTGAAAACTGGGTTGGGCTCTCAGGTACGGCTCTTAGTTGGTTCCGGTCGTACCTGGAAGGCAGGAAATATTTTGTCTCAGTCAGCTCATGTGAATCGGAGAAAACCGCCATGCCTTATGGAGTCCCTCAAGGGTCCATTCTTGGACCTGTCCTATTCAACCTGTACATGCTTCCTCTGGGTCAAATTCTTAAACAGAACGATGTGTCCTATCATAACTATGCAGATGACACTCAGACCTATCTAGCTCTCTCACCAAATGATTTTGGCCCAAGTAAACTTTCTCCAATTAAATAAAGACAAAATGGAGATTATTCTGTTTGGTAATAAAGAGGAGATCAATTCTTTATGCCCATCTAGAAGCTAGAGCACTTAAGTCACATGAAAGCTGTCACCAAATCAGAATTTTGGCCCCTCAAAAACATTGCTAAAGTTAGTGAATTTGTGTCCAAACAAGACTTAGAGAAACTGATCCATGCCTTCATTTCATGCAGTGTTGACTATTGCAATTGCCTCACTGGGATTCCCTAAAAGCTCATTAGACAGCTCCAACTCATTCAAAATGCTGCTGCCAGAGTTCTAACCAAACCAAGAAAATAGTCCTCCCAGTTCACAGTTCAGCACAGAATTGATTTCAAAACATTACTCATTGTGTACAAGTCACTCAATGGTCTGGGTCCTATGTACTTCTCTGATATGCTTAAAGTATATATTCTTGTTAGATCTCTTAGATCTGTAGGAGCTGGCCAGTTAGTGGTAAGAAGATCTGAAAATAAACATGGTGAAATGGCATTTAGTCAGTATTGAACTTGCTGCTGGAACAAACTGCCCATTAGTATCAGATCTGCACCAACTGTAGCCAGCTTTTAAAAGCTGTTAAAAACAGCACAATTCTCCTCTGCCGTCTTTTAAATATTTGCACTTTTAAATTTCTTTTATGTATTCTTTTATTTATTTTATCCCTGTCATTATCTTGTTTTATTTCATCCTTATTTTATTTTCTATTTCTGTAAAGCATATTGAATGACCTTCTGTGTATGATAAAGTGCTATATAAATAAACTTGAACTTGAACCTGAATCACCTAGTCAGGTCTGCATAATGATAGTTCACATTAAATGTTCATGCACCATCGATTAGAATTCACAAGGGTCACCAAAGGCAAGAGGCAGTACTGTCTTCTGTCTGCTGAAGTGCTTTAAACTTTTCTCATGTACCCGCAGGAGACATTAAATAGGACTTTTGTGTTTTTCCACTCCATTAGAGGATTTGCATATTTCAGAAGACAGAAAACGCCTCTTACAGTAGTCTGTCATTTATCCTTGCTTTGGGTGTATTTTGGACTGTCTGTGTTTCATAAAATGTTAACTTCTGCTGGCTTGACAAATAGAAGAATGGAAAGCAATTTTGTTTAGGCTCTGAGGCTTTTAAAAAACACAAAGACAGCTGATAAGCAGCCAGCGAGCTGCTTAACGCTCAGATTAATGTGCAGCAAATAGAGGCGTTTATCGTACAAGTGACTGGATACTAGCTACTTTTAGAATGCTTTTTGGAATATTTCTAGGAGTATCACTAGAATAATCATTTACTTATACTTCTACACAAGTATATTTATGTGGAAAAAGTCCTCTTTACCAAATTTCACTTTAAACTTTCACAGTGAGAATAATTCTTTTAATTTTATTTCCTTTCATTCTGTCCCAATGGTTAAGCCCCTGGACTGCTTCATTGTCTTAGTTTGCAGTGTTAGTTTGGAGCAGCATTTTATTTTAGACCAAAAGGATCCCAAAAAAAAAGAGTAGCGTTTAACTAGCTTCTGTTCCAATGTTCACAAATCCTAGATGTTCTAAAACAGAAGGAACTGATCTTACATTTACATTTACTGCATTTAGCAGACGCTTTTATCCAAAGTGACTAACTACAGGGGAGAGTCTCCCTCGAGCAACTTGGGGTTAAGGGTCTTGCTCAGGAACCCAGTGGTGTTATGCTGAAAGTAGGATTCAAATCCATGACCTCTTGGTTCAGCGGCAAGTATGCTACCCACCAGGCCATCCACAAAGGCTAGAAATGGCTACAAATTTGCATTCCGAACCAGCAAACCTAATTCTACCTGTAACTTTGTTAGATTATAAATCTACAGGTACAGTGGCCCTTAAGATTGGACACCCATGTTCTATGAAGTTTCACTGAAATTGTTTAAGGACCTTTCAGTCTACTTAAGTATGTTTTTGACCTGATATTCTATTCAAATTTTACTTTTGTAATTACTTGAGACACATGAGTCAGTTTAAGCTATTACACCCACCTCTGCCTCTTAGTGATTCTTTAGCTGACAAAGCTAATCATATATATGATATCTATGTCTTGCTCCAGTGTAGACCTCAGCTGTCTAGGCACAGACTTAATTTTTTTAAACTTTATTTTTCATCCCAGACTCTACACAGACAATGTCATTGATTCCTTAGTGAACAAGTCACACACAAATAACTTTTTTTTAATTTCAAGATCTCACATATTGTGCAGTTCTAAGTTAGACTGTTTATTTGTTTGGTTCACTGGACTTGAAGTGTAGAATATTAAAGTGTAGAAAGTTAAAGTGCAGAAGATTCCCAATTGTTAGGCCAGATGTGTGTCATGTGTCAAAACAACTCTACACCTTTTCTCTACAAAACCTTTAAGCTGGCCAAGAAACAGCTCCCTGTGCCATAAAAGTTCCCTGAATTATCTATAAAGTGCTCCCAGTATGAAACTGTTGCACAGCATAGCCTTTATTTTATTTATTGCACCAAAGTAACCAAAAGTAACCCATTCCATTACTCACTGCTCATATATACTGCTGTTACACAGTTCATTAACCCCGTTACTTTATTATGTTATCTTATTAAGACAACACATCAGACCACTGTGCAAGTTTGCCTGTGCAAGGATTATAAAATTTATATTATAACCTTTGATGTGTACATTTGCATTTGCCATACAGAAAAGGACAGATGTAGTCATTAAATGTCTATGTGACAAGATTAATTTAAGCCAAAAATTAGCTTTCTCACTCTGCTGCCACTATTAAACTGCATGCACAAGGCACCACTGAACAGTCAGACTTCCAGATGTGTGTGTTGCCTGTTGCATAACCAGCTTTAGTGACAGCATGTTTGCTGGTTGTGTTGGCCTGTTTTCAAAGGTATATCAGTATATCAGCAAAATGCATCACATATCTTGCTGCAGGCGAAGAAGATAGATCCTGATCCTTTTTTGGCATGCATGTTAATTTGTGTTCATCCAACAACATGAATTAAGAATATAAAGCAAGGTTTCCACTCATTATATTCTGTGTGAGTTGGCTTCCCATAGCTGGCAGTGCATTATTTAAAGCTGAACCGCATACACTTCTGCCTACTTCTAGACTATATTCGCTCTGACAGTTTTAATATTTATAGGATTCCCACTCTTCTGTCTTATCCTTATATTCATCGTGTTTGATACCATTTACTTAAATAGGTGATAACCTTGAATTTCCATTCTTTTCCGTCATAGCTGCCATGTTTCTACACACAGCTGGCCAAGAAAGAGCTGAGCAGCCATTTGTGCAGTAAAGGTCCGCAGAACTATCTATAAAAGGGTTATGTATACACGTAAATGCCCAATAAATGTCATGTAATTGACCTGTTCATTCAGTTCATTTGAAGCAATTGTTTCAGCACTGACTGGTAAGATCTTCAGAACAGTGTTAAATATTCTGTCTATCCTAAAGCAGGATCTAACTGTTATGTTGGTTATAGTCAGGGTTAAATGCCACCAACTTACAATTTTACTCAGCGTTACCACTTGTTTTGATTTTCTCCTTACTTTATTCTTTATCTATCATTATCCATCATTAGCTTAGCTGACATGACAAAGTCACACCCTTCTGTTGCTCACAGAATGTTGCTCACATGATTGTCACGTGTGAGAAAAAGATACATAGGAAATAACAGTGAATCTAATTCAGGAGAGAGCTATTTGCATCCAAAATGTATGTTAGATTCCTTTGTGAGAAATAGAACTTTTGGATTAAACAGGTGAGAAAAGTACAGGGACTGATCAATTAATAAGACATGCTACAGTTTAAAACATATTCAAGACTAATGCCATTGTAATGCTGCTTCATTCTGTCCTGTGCCAAACAGATAATTGCATTATTATCACTAGCATGGCTCCACCCTGGTACATGAAGGGAGCCTGGCCCTTGCACTCAGGATTTGTGGAGGTGGTGGGGCAGCGGGTATAATGTGGGGGTGGGGGTTGAAAGTAGGTCATGTGTAGAGTGGGCCAGAGAACCATTTTCGTTCTCTGGCCTCTCCCTGCTGCAGTCTGCTTGTGGCTGCGGTTTTTGCACAACCCCCACCACTTGCATTACTATAACAACTCAGGAGTATCACCACTACATCAGAAACAACACAGGGAGAGTGCAGGTTTGCACTGTAAACAAAGGCTCCTTTGGAGCAATGCCACAGAAGAACAACTTTTGGTTCCATAAAGAGCCTTTCAGTGAATGGTTCTTAAAAGAAACATTTTTTGTTAATGAGATATGAAAAGATAAGATATGATAAACATTTATTTGTCCCACTTTTTTACATTGTTATGGCAGAAAGCTCACAGTGAAAATGGTAAGAGCAATAAAACAGACATGCCTAAAACATGCCTAAAAATGCCTATTTTTATAGTGTAAACCATAAATATGCCACCAAAAATGCTCCCAAAACACTTTAATTCCATTTTAAACTCAGTTTAATACATTACCCTTAATGAAAATGTAAAGGTAAACCCTTATTCGTAATGTACAGTTTACACTGAACTCCTGCAGTGCTAGAATGTAAATACCGATGTTACCCCTGTATAGACTGCACTGTAATTCATGCACGGGAGTTTTCTCTGGTATGTGCTGTCCTTTTTAACTACACCTTGGACTGATTTCTCCGTGATAATTCGAGTCACAGAGTGTGATGTCATCATGTGCAACACAGGAAAATGTTCAAAAGAATCATTAAAGGAACCGATAACGCCAGAGGTAAACGATTCCGGTACTTTACAAAATTAAAATCGGTTCTCAGTCGGAACCGGGTTTCGATTCCCACCCCAAGTAACAATGAACCAGACAAATTGCACCTTGCTCACAGTAGTATTCAACCCCTAGAATTGCATGGTACATCAGAAAACCACAAAAATTGAGCATGTTGTATCAGAAATATTACCCACAAGAGAAAAATATTGCACACAAGAAACATTTTGCACACAAGAGAAACTTCCACTTATCAGTTTGTGGTGTTTGTATGTGTCTGTTTTTTGTGTATGTGTGGTCAACTGCAAGGTGTCTAATACAGCTGGAGGGAAAGACCTATGTAATCTCTCCTTCCGACACCGTGGGTGCAGCAACCTGTCACTGAAGGAGCTGCTCAGTGCTGTTAAAGTCTCCTGCATGGGGTGGCAAATATTTTCCAACAGCGATGACAGCTTAGCCGCCATTCTCCTGTCACTCACAACCTCCACTGGGTCCAGAGGGCATCCTAGAACCGAGCTGGCTAACTGGATCAGCCGGATCAGTTTCTTTCTGTCCCCAGTGGAGATACTGCTGTCCCAGCAGACCACACCATAAAATATCACTACAGAATCAGAGAAGTTTTTCAGGAGTGGCCACTGCACTCCAAAAGACATGAGCCTCTGCTCTGTTCCTTTTTGTAGAAAGCATTTGTGTTGTGAGTCAAGTCCTGTTTATTGTTCAGGTGAACACCAAAGCCTCTCCAAAGCCTCAATGCCCATGCCCTGGATGTTCAGTGGTTGCAGTGGAGGATGTTTTTCCAGTTTTGATCTGGAGGCAGTTCTGCTGTCACCAGTCCACAAAGTCGGTTCTCTATACTTCCTGTTGCCCCATCAGTGATGAGGCCAACTATTGCAGTGTCATCAAAGAACTTGTGCAAGAAGCAGTTGGTGGAGTTGTAGGAGAAATTTGCAGTGTAGATAGTAAAGAGAAAGAGCAAGAACCATTTCCTGTGCGGCCCCTGTACTGCAGATGACCCTGTCTGACATACAGCCTGGGTTCTCACATACTTGTGAGTTGGTTCAGGATCCATGTTGTGAAGTGGTGAGATGGTTCTCCAGCTTATTACATTTACGGCACATAGCCGACGCTTTTATCCAAAGCGACTTCCATTCCCTGACTACAGGGGACTTCCATTCCCTGACTCCATTCTCTGACCTGAGGCTGGTAGAAGAATTGATCAGATGGCAGAAGGCATCCCAGAACTTGGCCGTGAACTGGGGCCCTCTGTCCGAGACGATGTCCTTGGGGAACCCATGCAATCGGACTACGTGCTCAAGGATTAATTCTGCCGTTGTTTTGGCTGAGGGGAGCCACCAAGTGGACAGCCTTGGAGAACCGGTCCACAATAGTTAGTATGGTGTTCTTTCCTCCGGAGTCAGGGAGTCCAGTAACGAAGTCTACGGAGATGTGGCTCTAGGGTCTACGAGGGACGGGTAGAGGGTGGAGTGGTCCGGGAGAAGCTGAATTGGGATTTTTGGCCCTGGCGCAGGTGTCACAGGCTTGAACAAAGGCCTAGGTGTCCATCTTCATCTGAGGCCACCAGAATGATCGTTTTAGGAGGGTCAGGGTCCTGTTTACCCCTGGGTGACCAGCCAGCACCAATGAATGGGCCCATTGGAGAACTTCGGACTGAACTCCAGTGGGGACATAGAGTCAGTTGATGGGGGTCTCTGGAGGAGGAGGTTCCAAGATGTGTTCCTGGTGGACTTTGTCTTCTAACTCCCACCGGAGAGGAGCCAGGATGAGATGTGGTGGCAGAACAGGCGCGGGGTCCGTCCGGGGGCTCTCCACTTGGTGTTGGTGGGAGAGGGCGTCAGCCTTGATGTTCTTCGACCCTGGACAGATTGATAGTTGGAAGTGAAACTGTTCAAAAAACAATGCCCACCGCACCTGTCTGGGATTGAGTTGTCTGGCTAGTCTTTTGGCGATAAGGTTCTGATGATCGGTCTAGACCTGGAATGGTTCACCGCTGCCCTGGAGACAGTGATGCCATTTCTCTAGATGGCGAGCAACTCATGGTCCCCTACCCCGTAACGTTGTTGCGTGGGATTGAACTTTCTAGAGAAGAAACAACATGGATGACGTTTCTGGTCTGGACCTCGCTGTGAGAGGACGGCTCCTATGCCCACATCGGAGGCGTCCACCTCGACAACAAAGGGCTGAGATGGATTAGGATGAAGGAGGATGGGTGCGGAGGTGAAGAGTCGGCAGAGTCGATGAAAGGCCTGGATAGCAGAGGGGGTCAGTTGGAAGGGTCCAGGTAGAGGTTTGGTGAGGGCCATCAGAGGTGCCGCAACTGAACTGAAGCCCCAGATTAATCGCCGATAGAAATTGGCGAACCCCAGAAAGCGTTGCAGCTGCTTGAGCGATGTGGGTAGGTGCCACGAATGCACAGCCTCCAGCTTCTGGGGATCCATGGCCACACCCTTAGATGAAATGACGAAGTCCAGAAATGTGGTGGTGTGCTGGTGAAAGTCCGGACATGCTGAACCTGTTCCTCCGGGGTCCTGGAGTAGATAAGTAAATCATCTAAAATAGGCGAAGCACCATTTGCCAAGGAAATCCCGGAGGACGTCATTAATGAAATGTTGGAAGGCCGCCGGACTGATACAGAGGCCAAACGGCATAACAAGGGTTTCGTAGTGGCCAGTGGGGGTTATGAAGGCCATCTTCCACTCATCACCCTCTCTGATGCGTACCAAGTTATAGGCACTGTGGAGATCCAACTTAGTGAAGATGTTGGCACCAGAGAGGGCGTCCAGGGTGGTGTTGGTCAGCGGGAGTGGATGACGGTTTTTAATAGTGATGTTGTTAAGCCCCCGATAGTTGACACACGGACGGAGTCCACCGTCTTTTTTCTTGACAAAGAAGAACCCCATGGCCGCAGGCGAACTGGAGGGTCGAATAGTGCCCTGACGAAGTCCCTCAGCTATGTATTCATCGAGGGCCTTCTGTTCAGTGAAAGATAAGGAGTATAGTCGGCCGCGGGGTGGTACCGTACCTGGCTGGAGGTCGATGGTGAGGTCATAAGGTCGATGAGGCAGGAGTTGGACAGCCCTGGTCTTACTGAAGACCCCAGCCAGATCACGGTACGGGATGGGAATCCACTCCTGGTCAACGTCGAGGGCCTCGGACTCCCCAGAGTACGTCTCAACCCTTGCCTGGAGACAGAGCTCCTGACAGGTCGTACCCCATTGAAGGACGGTGTGTCGAGACCAGGAGATGAGAGGGTCATGTAGAAGTAACCAGGGGTGTCTGGTGAATCGAGCTTGGTGATAAGAAGTGAGATGGTCTCGACGGGGTCTTGGATGGATAAGGTGATAGGTGAGGTCCGGTGGGTGATGGGTCCAGTGATGAGGGGTCGACTGTCGATGGCAGTGATTTTATAGGGTTGAGTTAACACCTCAGTGTCAATCCCCAGTCGGGCAGCAAAAGCCTGATTGATAAAGTTACCAGCGGCCCCTGAATCAACAAAGGCCGTGGTCACGATCTGTTGGTGGCCTGACTAGAGATTTACCTTAAGGGTTAGTCGAGAAACAGATGGGAGGTTGAAAAGTGGCAACCATCGGACCAGGTGAGAGCCCCCCCCATTCACCTTGTCTCTCCGTTTCCCGGACGGAGAGGGCAGATGGCTTGATGATGTTCGGGGGAGGCGCAGTAGGCGTAGAGGCCTTCGCGATAACGTCATTCTCTCTCTGTCACCGGAAGGAAGGTGCGCCCTATCTGCATGGGTTCCCCGGCTCCAGAGTGGGCCTCTGAGACCAAAGCTGGTGGTGCGGGCCTGATGGTAGATGAGGTGGAGGCATGAAGATCGATGGCCCGAGTCCGGGGAGCAGGTCTAGGGAGAGAACTGAGCCTCTTGTCGATGCATAGGCTGAGTTCAATCATCCCCTCATACGTGTCCGGTAGCTCTCGACCAGCCAATTCAGACTTCATCCGGGACGACAGGCCCTTGTAGTAGACAGTACGAAGGGCCGCATCGCTCCATGAAGTCTGAACGGCGAGGGTCCCACTCAGCTGTGTATTTGCTCACCGGACGGTCTCCTTGGTGTAGGTGGTAAAGCCTGGAGTCCACCACCACTTCGCTCTCAGGATGCTGGAACACGGCCTTGAGCTGTCTTGTGAAATCTGGATAGGAGTAGGCCACTTCGCTACCGGATCTCAAGACCGCAGTAGCCCACTCAGCTGCCTGCCCAGTGAGGAGGGACGTGAGGAGTGCGATGCGACTCCGGTCGGTGGGGTAGCATTGGTGCTGGAACTCAAAGACGAGAGAGAGGTTGGTTAGAAATACATCGCACTTTTCTCCTGTCCCATCCCACTTATCTGGAAGAGCTATTTTTGGAATGACAGGGGTAGGAGGAAGAGGAGGAGGAGGAGGACTGCCAGCTGGGGGGGTCGCTCAGCAGCGCGAGCTTGTGAAGCTTGTCACAGGGTGGCAACCTCCGCACAGAGATTAACCACTTCCTGTTTCAAGTTCACAATCTTGACAGCCTGCTGATCGATCACCTCCCAGACACGGGCAAGATCCGCTGGGCTCACAAGGGACACAGAAATTCTGTCACGAATCGGAACCGAAATGACTGCGATAGCCCAGTTGTGGCATGAGGGAAGAGCCCAATCGCGGAAACAAACAAGAGAGCCGGTAACCCATGCAGTTTATTATGAGAACGCTCCCACAAGAAGTAGAGATTCCCACCAATGGAATCCGCGTTCTCACACGTACACAGAAGTAGGTATAAAGGAGGTTTGAGAACCTAGAGTACTCACGGTACCACTGAAGAGTCGATGGACACAGGCTGAGCATGAATCTCAATGTCTGTGTACAGACCTACCTTCGCTTCCTATATTTATACCCACAGCATGACGTCACTTCCAGTCCCGGTTGACGTCACATGATCTGGTGCGTGTGACAGCACATCTCTTTATAAACATGGTTCTTTAAAGAAACATCATTCAATAGAAAGGTCTTTACTGAATTAAAGGTCATTTTTTATGTCATCTTTGTTTTTTGTTGTGAGTAGTGTACGTGTTCTATTTTTATGCCTAGTTTGGAATTAGGTTTTGTATGACAGCATTTGGGAATTATATAGTAAGACATTTTCTAGAGTTGGGAAAATCTATTGGCAATTCCGTGGTCATTCAGTTCAGTACACAGTAAATCTATTAAACATTGAGTGAGTTAAAAGTTAACAAAAGATAAAAGTCAAAAGTGGTTTCATAGTTTCTGCTGTCCTGTACACATGCACTTTGACCCCTGCCATGGATTGTCATTGCATTTCACTTAAGTTTATATCCACCTGCCTCCAGCACTCTGCTGTTACATCCCCGTTCACTGTTCAAATCTATCTAGTAGTGGCCTTTCAATTAGAAAACTTTATATTTGGGAACATGGATCCCAACATTGCAACATTGGCTAAAATCATGTTCATTCTCCTGAAAAACTCATGAAAAACTGCTCAGATGCCCACAGTGTTACACCAATTAATTCGGTGTAAATCCAGATGATCTTGTTCGGCATATTGACTAATTTGGCAGTGAGAGCCTGAATCAAGCGCATTGCGGTCAGAAAATAGGAAACATCATCGCTTATCAGCTTTTATGATGTATAATATTTGCCAAACAACAAACCTCTAGCCAATAATATGTTATTCTTTGGACTTCATCCGAATCCGAATAATCAGACTTTTAACTCCCCTAAACATACAGCATGGTTGTGTTTGCTCATTGGCCCAGTTTTACTTACTCCGGCCATGTTTCTGCCCAGTCTAGACAGTCTATATGTGGAAAATGAGTGGCAAAAACAGCTTCTCTGAATTAGCAGTCACAAAATACCATCTAGCCAAAATCTATTTAGACTATAGCATTTAAACACTTTAGGTAACAACAGCCAGTTTTTTTGGTGGTTCTTTTTGGAATTGTCTTATAGAGTCCTGTAAGGGAAGATATGTTGTCCTCTGGCATTAGTCCAAATAACCCTTTTTGATTTTTTAAGACTTACAAACATTTTAACATATTTGGCCCCGACTCTCCACTTTAGGCTTTTTTTTATTTATTCTTGCTATTTTCTCTCATGCCCCCTACCTCATCTGTTTGTGGCTCAGCACTTTCTCCCCTCAAAGAAACCTGTCCTCCCAATCCACTACCACAACTACCAGATAAAAACCAATTAGCCCTGGCCCCTACAGCAAATATAGGCCACAGAGCTGGGAAGCCCCTATTCATCTTCACAGCATGACAGCTCTCTCAGCACACTGCAGGATTACAGAAAGGAGAGGTGGGTGCCAAAAGTGGGCAGGTGGAGAGTGTATCTATAAGCATGGTGAAGAGGGTAAATCCCCAGATACTCGGTTGCTGCCATGGGTGGGCAATATGGTAAATGTATTCTAACAATATTAGGATGTTACAGTATTATGACATTATAGAATCTGAAAACAATTTCATAGTACATGATACTGTAGTGATGTTGAGCTCTGTGTGGTCACCAGCTCATTTGCATTTTTCTGTGGGTCCCTGCAACTGCTTGTAACAGTAAGGTTGCTCAATTACTAAGAATTATTAAAATTGGAGTTGTTGTGAGGTAAAAGTAAGTTTTTCTGCTTGTTTATATGTGTACATGATGGTAGATTTATGTAGTGCTATCTGCACAATCGGTGGAACAAATGGAGGTCATAGGTTACCACCACCATTCACTAGTAGTTTTTAGTCCTCTAGCTAGCCAAAAATGATTAAAGCTACACAGTCTCTTCCTTGTTGACTGTACAATATACATTGTTCAATAAGAACAAAAAAAGCTATCCGTATAATATGTGTAGGTCCCCCTTGTGCAACCATAACAGCTTTAGACACCACAAGACCTCTTAAGGTGTGGTGGGGCATCTGGCACCAAGACTTTAGCAGCAGATACTTTACGTCCTGTAAATTGTGAGATGGGGCCTTAGATCAGATTAGTTTGTCCAGCACATCCCACAAATGTTGTTCAGGTGAAGATCGGGGGAATTTTAAGACCACGTAAACACCTTAAACCCTTTATCATGTTTTTCAAACCATTCGAATCATTTTCAGCATACTATCCTGCGGTAAGAGGAATCTGCTATTAGGGAAAAATATAACCATAAGGAATGTGCTTTGTCTGTAAAAATGCTGCTATTACATTTAGGTAGGCGATACATGTCAAGAAAGCATGCACTGCATGACTGTTCACTAGCTGCCAAATTTCATACCCTGACAGGCACATTAACATGCAAACAGTAAGTGTTATAATAAAAAAAATCATCTATTCAAGGAAGAACAGAAGGAAAAATGGTAAAAATAATTTAATAAAATATAGATGGTTGTAAAATCGATTGAAAGCTAATTACTTGCTTGTTACTGATTACAAAGACAGATTACAAAGACAACAAACAGTATCACGATTATAGGATTATGTTACCTTTTAAGGCCTTTATCATTTACATAATTTGTATGTACATATAGTAATACATATTAATGTATATGAAAATTGTATTTAGATACATAAATGATCTGACCTGGGCATCAATGGAATAGGCAATAGATGTACCAGTTTACTAACAAACATGCAAAACTTTAGGACAGACTAGACACATGAACCACATGAACACAGAACTATAAAAAGATGCCAATACAACTAATGACAATGTTGTAACAACGATAAGGATGAGCCATAGCAGATCCAGGAAGGTAGTTTTTACAGTGTGGATCCAGGAAGGATCCATATCATTCTATCACTACTAATGGAAAGAATTTGAATGCATTTTTTCTTGAGCAGAGGATTATCTTTTGCCCCTCTTCTCTGCAATTTTACAACTTTACTAGCAGAGGATTAGATAAAGATATTTGCAAAAAGGCAATTAATTTGCAGGTGTGAAAAAAGTTTTAGATCATAAAGCACCTTTTCCATTCAGGACCAAGTAATTTCACCAGAATTTGCTGCTGAGGCATATCTGTAGATGAAAGTTTCCACTGATACTTGTCACTTCACAGGGAATCACCTACAAAAAAATGAATACATGAATACATGAATGAATACATGACTGAACACCATGACTCAATTTCTCTCTGCTCATCACTAATAATGCTGACATAAATGCCACCATTATGGTCCTTAGGCCAGGATTATGGGCTTATCATTCTTATTGACAGACTATAGGTATGAGCAGGATTCATTCTGCCCTGGGATTAAGACAGTATGAGCAACATTCTCACTCACCCGTTCCTGAATCATAGAAGGTGATGAAGAAAAGATTAGAAAAAGTTAGATAATGGCACAGAACACTAATGTGCTTTCCTATACGAACAGGAAGTCCTAAGGATGATGTGAAGCTACAGATTTAACAAACAACATATCTAATATGCAAGGCTTATTAGAGTGTTGAAAATTCCAAGTTATAAGTATATTTCAAGATGAATGGACTGAATTTGTATTTACTTATATTAACTTTTCTTTTTTTTTTTTCTCCTCCGAAGGGGTTTATGACTTTGTTACAACAGTGTCAGTATGCTTAGGAAATCATTACGAATGGTACATTTTGATAATTCACTCAAGACAAAGTCAACAAAAAGTAAGAACTGGCCAAGATTGGGCTAATTTACTGCCAGCCCACGATGCAGATTCATCTGTAATTCCATGTCAAATGAGATGTGATGTATTACATCTAGTGAAACTCCCAGTAGATTCATTAAGCTATCATTTTTAAGCCAACAGCTTCCAGCACTCTGCAACCCCTACGGTTAGTACTAGCAGGGGTGGGTGTGACTGCTGCATGAATGTACTTAAATGTAATAGGTTCCACTGCAGGCTTTTGTTTTATTTTTCTGTTTTAAAAAACTTATGAAAGGGTACAAATATGCTCCTTTCCACTGAGAACATGAATCTAGTGAATCTTCAAAAGTGGACAATGTAAGGAATATTTATACCTCTGAGGTTACATGTACCACCCTTGTACATTAAGGAGCTTTTATGACAGTGCAGCATACACCTTTACCACACCATTCAAAGCTAAACAGTTTTAGGCCACAAGTATGTCATGGAGTATACTGGTAAACTTCTATTTCATTCTAGCAAGAAAAATGAAACCAGATCCAACCACTCCAGCAGTCAGCACTGCTGGACCTTTTTAAAGTAATTTTTGCTGGATTGGCAGGGTTAAACATGAATTTTGACAGCACCATTCCAATGTTTGAAGAACAGCTAGTGGAAACCTTTAGACAAATAATTTTCTGAGGCAAGCACTGCACACATTAAACTTAAACTTGTTATCTGAATACACTGAAATCATGCTTACCCTTTTAACACAGTCCCCACAGCATACAAACATAGTGGTTTCTGCAAATTACAGTTTTGAGAGTAGATTCATTCATTTGTGTGTTCACAGTGGAAGTCTGTTTTGTGACTCAAATAGAGCCTCAACTGTTGCTCTATTTTGTACGAACTGGACTAATGGGAGTGGTTTTACTTGTTGACACTTGTCAAGAACAACTAACAAAAATATAAGTTCACAGTTAAGTCATGAGAGTCATATGTCTTTTGTTTAATACTAAAGCACAACACAGTCCACACACTGATGATTCACTGCAAATTTACAAAATCAATCAACACTGCCCCAGAGATTGAAAATCACACACATATTAACTGATGTGCTTTAAAAGGATGATTTTTTTGCATAGCTTCATCTTAAACCACAGCTAACTAAAAAATGTGTTTACTAAAGTAAAAATGTACTTGCTAAATATAGGCCTAAAATGACTCATTCAGGTCAATGCAAGAGTGAGCATTAATTTCAGGGTAATTAACTTAAATCTTAAAGTATTCATCCATCAAGAAGCTATTCAACTGTATTATTAAGTAGCTATGAAATGTGCATAGAGATCTAACATCTTTAAATTAAAAATTGGAATTTAATTAGCCATCTGTAGTACCAGTATGTTTTCAACAAATGCCACAATACAGAATTGACTCATTTTGCAACGGACAATTTACTTTAAGTTAAATAAGTAGTTATGTGAGCAGCAACTGACTAGTGTGTTTTTTTAACAAGTAAAAGGTTACAGAGCAATGAGCAGCTTGTGTGTTGGATGTGATGGACATGCTGTCGACAGATTGTGTTGTGAATGTGACATTCACAGATTTCTGATGCTGAGTGAGTGGAGCCCTCCGCCAAACATAGGAGGGGAGGAACTCTAGCTCATTTTGTGTCACTCTAGCAAACATTAACTTTAATAAAAATTGCAGAAGACATGATTTGCAAATAAACACCAATCAGATACAACATTACCACTGACAGCTGAAATGAATAACATTGATAATCTCATTATAACGGCACCTGTCAAGGACTAGGATACGCCAGACAGCAAGTGAACAGAATTTAAAAATGGGAAAGTTTTGAGTGATTGAGAGACAAGGCCCAAATTGTGGTGGCTACATAACTGGGTCAGATCATCTCCAAAACTATAGGTTTTGTGGGGAGCTCAAGAGTGTAGTTGTACCTACCAAAACTGGTCCAAGAAGGCCTCCAAATTTCCTAAATCTCAGTCTGATGAAGCATCTGCGTGATGTGGCGAACAAGCAACTCCGATCTGTGGAGGCTCCACCTCACAGTTTACAGGACTTGAAGGATCTGCTGGTAACATCTTTGGGGCCAAATTCCACAACTCAGCCAGAGGTGGTTTAAATGTTATAGTTGGTCAGTGTGTATCCCAAAAAGGTTACTTTATAGTATTCATTTTTTGACCTAAAAGTACCAGTTGCTGTTCATTAGTCTGATACCTTATCCTTATCTTTATGCAAAAAAATGTCTGAATCGTACACATCTAGATAGATGGATGGATGGATGGGTGGATGGATGGATGGATGGATGGATGGATGGATGGATGGATGGATGTTTCTCTGAGCAGTGTCTTAAAATCTTGAAGTCAAATGTCCTTGAACAGAGCCACCTGAGTGCTGCTCAGATTTAGAGCAAGCTGCTCTTTTCAGTGTTGGGTCATGCTCCTCTTAATTGAAAAGACTCTCTGTGAGCTGACAGAGAGAAGCAGCCAGGTGTGACTGAAGTGACCCAACACTCAGCTCAGAAAACAGACAACAAGAGCAGAAGCCTGAGTGACAGTGCAGAACATTCCTCCTGACTGTGTCTCCCCCTGGACTCAACGTCACTCCTGGCCTTAGGCAAGAGCGCAGCTTACTGCTGTCACTCATGCACTGATTACACACACAAGAGTGCACACAACCTGCATGTTCATATTGACATGGAGGTGCACTGTTGCATTTGGCGAGACAAAAAAGACTGAAAATGCCATTTGAAAAGATTAAGATGGAAAAGGGTCAAACAAAGACCACTTTACCTTTAACTGTGGTGGTTGCACTTTCAGGGAAGGGATCCTCACACTTCTACACTCAGCTAAGTATATTTTCTTCTCTAGCTTATTTTATTCTTCTGTTTTATTTATTTGTTACTACTACAAAATGTGTGCTTCACGCCTATACCTGTTCACATATCTTACAGTCCAAGAAAATATATTCCCCATCGGCATAAGAGAAATCACAGTAACCTCTCTCAGCTGCTTTTTTTTTCTTCACAGCCTTCTACAGTGGTTCATGGTGGTCTGTGGAATTGCCAATCCTGCATCAAGAAAGCTGACTTAACCTCTGGACTGGCGTCTCTCCGCTCGTTCCACACTGGCCCTCTCAGAGACTTGGATCACACTGGAAAACTCCACTACTCTGGCTCTTCTGTCTTCTGCCTGTCCATCAGCGAGTCTCCTCCGACCCACAAAGCAGGCATCACTCTTGAGTTAGTATCAACCAGATCACTTCCTATGTTCAATATATTGTCCACTACCGTAACTGTCTCTGACCTTCATCTTCTATCTTTCAAATTTCCTCTTCAGACCTTGTCTCATCACTCATGTGTAATACCTACAACCACGTGCAGAAATCTATCATCACTATCTCTGTCCTTTCTCTTCTCCTCTATTCTTTCTTCCTTATCTCTCCCCAACTCCACTAACCCCTGTCCAACTTCAGTTGAATCAGCTACCAATCTTCTCTCATCTCTCCACAGCTCAATTAATCTACCTTGTCTTCCAGACCAAAGCGTGTCTCTCTCCCAGCTGAATGGCTGTCTGAGGTCCTGTGAAGTAACCAAAGAGAACTGAAAGCAGACAAAAGAAGATGGAGGGAAATGCTTTGTGACAGCAACCTTATCACTTATCGCTCACTCTTGTCCGAATTTGCCACTGATTTAACTTCTGCAAAGTCTTCCTTCTACAGAACCAAGTTTGATGAATCAGCATCCAACCCTCACAAGCTCTTTGCCACATTTTCGTCTTTTCTTAAATCTCAACAGCTCTCCCACCAGAAGACTTCACCGTGATCCTTCTGTGTCAATCAAGCCACCCGCCAGCAAAAGACAAGCCAGTGCAGACCAGTTTCTTGGCTTCTCACCTCTCTCTGGAGGATGTGTCCTTGCTCCCGATGTCCAGCAAACCCACCATGTCTCCACTCAACCCTATCCCATCTAATCCCACATATCGCCTACATCATCAATGGCTCCTTAACCACTGGCAAGTCCCATCTGCTTTCAAGTCTGCAGTGGGCACACCAATTCTGAAACTGCACTACTAGTCGTCTCCGAAGAACTTCAAGCAGCTAGATCAGCTAATCTGTCTTCTGCTCTGATTCTTCTTGACCTTTCTGCAGCCTTTGACATAGTTAACCATCAGATCCTCCTGGTTATTCTCTCCAGCCTTGGGATATCGGGCACAGCCTGGCAATGGTTTGCTTCCTACCTTGATGACCGGAGGTACCAAGTGGCATGGCATGGTTACCAGGCTACCCCACGAAGATTGTCCACTGGTGTTTCACAGGTCTCGGTCCTCTGGCTTCTCCTTTCTCTATATGTGATATAATCTGGGAAAACCCGTTGGATGTCGCACTGGCCTTTTTTCAGGAAAGAGGGAAACTAGGTTGAAAGTCAATATTTTGACGAAATTTGGGTTTCATTAAATTATTATTCTATAACATCTTATCTATCATCCCTGAAAATATCTTGTAGAAAATCGC
>JBBJLS010000023.1:5808115-5832183 GCA_037577275.1 Bryconaethiops microstoma
CTCACAACTGGTTCACAACAGTGTATGTATCGAACTACACGGAGCTAAAACTTAAAGTAACAATTTTATATGCAACCTCAGAGAACCGTAGATATGTACAAACGTATCTGAATGCATATTTAGGAAGAGTTCTATGTTACATATTTTTACGGATTTATGCCGTCCTAACGCGACTATTTTTGGCCAGGGACATGACGTTGCCATCGGACCAATGTTAGCTGGGATAGTACTAGCCAAATTCTGTACACTAAAAGCAAAAATTCTAATTGCAACCAAAAAAGGTTATTTTAGAAGTGATCTCAAACTAGTCCTAGTAGATCACCACGTAGTCCCCATGTGTCCTTTGGCAGCTCATGAACTACAGCCTCAAAGATCATTGAAGTGGTTGGTCCTTTAAAGAACCATTTTTGACTGTTGTGAAAAATATATTTTGGTTTCATAAAAAAAAGGAACCACCTCACTAAACACACCTGATTCAATGTATCAATTAACTGCGGACTGATGAGAGAAAGCCAAGCTGTGGGCTGGAAGGAACCTAATTTGACAACCTAGTGTTGGTCTATGCAATTGATGCCTTGGTCATTCTCTGCAAATGTCTGTCCTGATTTTACAGTGTGATCTGAAAACTACTAGTCAGAATCCTGCAAGGAGGTTTTTATGACTCACAGTATGACTTTCCCTGTTATGTACATGTCCACCCTCAGGTATGATCCTGCAGGGAATGCCCCACAGGGAGCACACACCTACACCAACCGACCCCTATTGTGCAGGAAGAGTGCAAGGCAGCTTAGGTGACATGCTAGTTAAACGCAGCATCATAAAGAATTACATGATAAAGCACCCCAAGTTGCTTTTTGACGATATTTGAGTGTAAAATCATTGATAACTAAAGTTGTCAAATCATTTACAGCAGCCTCCAGAATTATTGACACCCTTAGTCATAACTTTACTATACATTGAAAAAGATTCACACTTATTTTCCAACTGAATAACATTAGCAAAATGACAATATTAAAACTAGCCATAATCATTTAGAATTCTAGTTGAAAATAGCATTAGCACAAATAAGCCAACTGTAATAAGCCTGATGAAAAAGATCAAGCCCTATTAACAGCCCATCGTTAATCATGAATTCATTCAATTACATGTCTAGTGCTGTACAAGACAGTACATTTCAACAAAAGTATACAACAAAACCACTTCTTGCTCATCTTTACCAAGAAAGCCAATAGGCTATTGTATTTCACTTCTGCCTTCTTCTTTCAATTTGACAGCTGATATCTTTTTCATAGGTACACTATATGTACAAAACTACTAGCTACATGTACAAGCTCCTACAAACTAGTGAATTCTGTGACTTTAACAGGCACCTATTGCTAACACAGGCATTCAACTTCAGTAAATGACCTCCTTAACCTTGTGACTGTATGCAATCATTTACTCACAGTAATGTTCCAACATCTAGAGTAAAGCCTCTGCAGAAGAGCAGAGGCTGTTACTGCAGCAAAGGGGCACAAACTCCATATTAATGCTGTATATTTAAGGTAAAAAACAGTGTGTACAAGTGTATATGAAAGTAATTAATTTTAAAGTTTTTGAAAGACGAAGAAATACATTTTAAAAAAATTGTAAGAAATATATTCCTGTTCATTACTGTTGTCAAGGGAAGGTGCAGTCCTGATTGAGGATGGGTTAAAATCATATGTGACCTTTAAAGCTCCCAGTTCGGATCGCTTAAAGCAGAGCAATTTGTTCATCACAGCTGTAGGAACATGACATGCTCCTGACAGCTAACACCCACATGCCAGCCCTCACCTGACTCACACACTGGCTCCTCAGATGTCCTGGGCCTATGTTTCATTAGTGTTTCAGCCACTCAACCTTTAACTTGCAGCCTTGGAACAGTTTGTGCTCACATGCAGAATGTAGTAAGGAGCTCTGCGTGATTCAGAAGTGGTTGTTGTTACTCTTTTGTTATTATGGGTGCTGTGAGATGGCATAAATGAGCTTTCACCTTTTCTTTCTGGCCTCCTCTCAGCCTCAGTATGAGTCACCGCGAGTCCCTCCTCCTCCCACTGGAACACAGTGTGCATGTGGAGAGGAGGCACTGAAATGAAGAGTTCGACGGACCTCCAGATATGAATCACACCGAATCAGCCCACCGACCTGCCTCCAGCACCGCGCCGGTCAGTGTGCCCGTCAGCTCAAGCACAGCAGCCTGCATGTACACTGCTGTTGCCATGGTTTCCAGCCCTTTTTTCAAAGCTGTTGCACGAGACTCCCAGCATGCTTAAGCAAGAGAGAAGTCATTCACAACTCCTGACTAACCCTAAATGTTCAAAATGCAAAAAAGGACAAACCTGCTTTACCTATCCTATGAAAACATGAAGAGGACTTTGTGTGCAGTCTGTTAGATGTCCTGTTTAAAGAAATGGTCATAGAATAAATCTGATTTACTCCAAATGTAGTAAATCAGCCAAGGCATGTTTGGTATCTGATGTTTGATTGTTTCATTTTCACTAAAGCACTGAGACTAATGTAGCTTGAAATGATTGAAAGTTTATTATCACCAAAAATGTTCCGGTAACAAACTAAAGTAGTAAAGTTCAGACATCAAACATGTCATGACTAATCAACTTCAACTGGGACATGGGGAAAATTGTGTAAATTATATTTTTCAGTGAACCACCCCTTTCATATTTTAAACACATTAACCCTACTAACCACTAATCAAAGCAAGCTATGATTAGACAAGTCAAGTTAAAACAGGTGGATTTTATTGTCATTTTAGCCATATACACGGTACATACTGAACTGAAACAACATTCCTAAAGGACCATGGTGCAACATGACGATAAAAATTGAAATATCACGAGACTACAGAAGTGCAGACAGGAAAAAATACACAGAGTACAAACAGAGCAAGAAAGAGAGTGCAAGAAAAACAAAGGAGCAGCAACACAACAAGAAAGGTACCTTTTAGTGCAGTTTGAATTAATGTAGTTAATGCATTTTAGCAGTTAATGGATTTTAGCAGTTATTAGGTTATCAGGAATACTGGCTTAAGTTGTTTGCCCAGTGTGGCATGGTTGATGATCCCAAACGCGGAGCAGACGTGAGAGAGCATGTAAATCCGGTACTTATTCTAAGAATGGTGTGCATGACAGTACCCCCCTGAAAAACTACCACCAAACAGAAACGGCTGGGAGGATACCTGGCAATGGTAGTCTTGAACTCGGAACCCAAGACTGCTCCTCAGAACCGCAGCCTTCACAGTCCACGAGGTGCTGAGTCCCCTTCCCCTACTGTGCAAGTCGAGAATTCAACACACGGTCTAGACAGAACCACCATCTATGATGCAGCGGGGTGGGGGGTGCAGTTTCAAGAGGAACCAAAGGGGAGTAGAAGATGGTTTGAGCTTGGAGAAGTGGAAGACCAGGTAGGCACAGAGGGAGGCAGGCAGCTTGAGCTGATAGATGACAGAGTTGATCCGATGTGTGATGCGATATGGTCCAATGTAGTGTGAGGTGACTTTGTGTGATTCAGTATGTAGTCGGAGATTCTGTGTGGATAGCCAAACATTGTTACCTACATGGAAGAAATGTCCCGGATGGTGCCGACCTCAATGCTGTTGAGTGTAGCGTGCATTGGCCTATTGGATGGAAGTATGGGCCTGGTTCCAGAGCCACTGGCACCTGTGGACCAACTGTTGGGCCAATGGTTGTGCAGTGGAGGAGTGGAGGTTATGGGAGAGTTCCGCCCAGATGAGGTAGCAAGCCCAGGAGGTATCTGGACAACAGGCTGCAAGTGGTGTTCATCAGAAAGCCCTCCAGAATCTGAGTGAATTGTCTGAAGCGACAATGCTTCGAAGCGACAATGCTCCAATATCAGCTCAGCAGTGGTCTTAGCTGACAGGAGTCTGGAGAGAGCCACCAGGTGCACAGCCTTGGAGAACTGATCGATGATGGTGAGGATGGTGTTTTTTCATCCAACCCGTGATGAAGTCAATGGAGACGTGCAACTTGGGTTGTCAGGGAATAGGGAGAAATTGGAAGTCCCCCAGGGCAAATTGATTGTTTGTCTTCACCCTGGCGCACACCGCACACACCCAAACAAACTCCCAGACATCTTCGGCCATGGCGGACCACCAGAAGGCTCTTTGTAGGTAGATAAGCTGACCAGCGAGGGTGGAGCAGTTTCCCAGCAGAGAGGGGCGGAGACAGGTTGAGGAGGAAGGACAGGAGTGGGACCGCCCGGGGAGGGCGAAGTGAAGAAGGTGCAGAGATGATGAAAGACTTGAGTGGCTTCTGGGGTGAGGGTGAACCACTGATAGGAGGGGTGAGTGAGGGATGTCAGAGGTGCTGCAATGGAGCTGAAGCACCGGATAAAAGCGTTGGTGGAAATTTGTAAACCCAGAAAGTGTTGAAGCTGCTCAAGCATCTTAGGTAGGGGCCAATTATGGACTGAATCCAGCTTCTGGGGTGCATGAATAGATGAGGAAGTCATCCAAATGCACAAACGCCCATTGACCTAGCATTTCCCACAGCATGTCGTTCATGAACTGTTGGAACGCCGCGGGACTATTGCATAGGTCTCACAAGGCTCTCATAATGGCTGGTGGGGGAGAAGAAGGCAGTCTTCCACTCATCGCCTACTCTGATATGGATGAGATTATGTGCACTCTTAAGGTCCAACTTTGTGAAGTAGGAAACAACAGAGAATGCATCCAGGTATTAGTGAGTTGAAGAGGGAGTCTGTTCTTGATGGTAATCTTGATCAGCCCCCGATAGTCAACAAAAGGGTGGAGGCCACCGTCTTTTTTCTCCATGGCCTTGTATTCTTCCCGCTGACAGGGAAAACAAAAAATGGCTGTAGGGTGGCACTGTGCCAGACTGTAGGTCAAAGGCCAGGTCATAAGGGCAATGTGGTGGCAGCTGTATGGCCCGAAGTTTGGTGAAGACCTCCCCAGGTCATGGTATGATGGTGTGATGGCCTCCAGGTCACCTTTGGGGGGCCTCGGACGCCCTGGAGAACATCTCAGCCGCAACATGGAGACATAGCTCCTGACAGGTCAGCCTCCACTGAATGATATGATTTTTGGTCCAGGAGATAGGGACTGAGCAGTGAAGGTAAGCCTCTTACCTGTTTACATTCCAAGTGACGTGCTTCACTTCTGGGACCTCATAGCGGTCATGTGATCAGTGTGTGTGACATAGCTATGCAAAAATGTAGAAGGACAGAAAAAATGCAGTTTGTGGTAAATGAAGGGGTAGTTACAATTGCAGGGGGAGTGTACATTGTTTGGGCAAAGTAAAATAGTTTGTGTGTATATGAATTGTGTCAGGAAAGGAAGTTTATGTTTCAGTTCTGATGAGGAATCTGATTATTTGAGGGATGAAATTGTTTCCTGTTCTGGCAGTGGAAGCCCATATGCTACTAAACCTTTTGCCAGACCAGAGGAAGGAGAAGAGGGCATATAAGGGTTGTGTGGGGTCATCCACAATGTTGATGGCTTTGCCTACGCAGCGCGGGGAGTAAACATCTTTACTGTCACCTGTGGAGTTTCGTATTCCAAAATAAAACAATCCCCTTACAAAGCCCTGAAGCAGCTACAGAAAATGCTCTTCATTGTCCCGCTGTACAATGTGGTGAGGACTTGGGGGGAGGTGGCTCTCCTCAGTGTCTGCAGGAGGTAGAAATGCTTCTGGGCATTCTTGGCAATGAAGAAGGTGTTAAGAGTCCACGTGAGGTGTCTGTGATGCGAGCACCAAGGACAATCTTCACTGAGGAGCTGTTGGTATTCAGCAGAGAGTTATTGTTTCGTGTCCTCCAGTCCTTTAGCTATCACACATTCTCTCTGTATGCCACCTTATTGTTCCTACTGATCAACAGGTATGATACAGATGTAAGCGAAGGTTTGGTGTGACAGTTGACTGAAAACTACACTTGTGCACCAAAGTGTTAGACTCCGAGAGGCCACTGCAACTTAGATAAGAGTATGTCATTTATTTTAAGACAAAAAACAAACAAGTCTATTTAACATTACGTAACGCAATTTGAGTCACATGTGGGATGATTTAGGCATGCATGACTTCATTACTTGTTAGGCATTCATTACTTGTTAGCTACATTAGCCTCATAGTGCAAAACTAAACTTTAGACAGCAAACATGTCTCGTCTAAGTCACTACATCTAAGGTGAGGGAAACATTTCTGTAACTCTTTCTTTAAGGTATCTTCTATCTAATGTGTTGTACTGACACATGAGCATGAGTCAAATGGCTGAAAAAAAAAATGTGTGGGATATGACTAGATGTGGATAAGATTGGATTAGGAGGATAACTTCATTTAGCACTGTTCAGGTGAAAAGCAACAATAATCAGATAAAGTTATTTACAGTAAGCATGAATCATAATTCAAAATGTCTACTGTCATATATTCCCAAATGAAACACAGCATTACAGAGGTCTATTAAGCTAGCTGAGCAGTTTCACTCAATGTTAGGTGGGGGTGGTAGAAGGAGGAGGTGAAACATGACATAACTAATTAATTCCCTGCCCACTGATGCACGGTGATGCAAACAGAAAAAGTGTTCAGTGTTCAAATTGAGGAAATGTCAAATGTATAATACCATGAAGCATGTTTAGTATGAATAAAGTATGTAGTAACAAGGTAAATAAAAGGGTCATTTTGACTTGAATGGTTAATATGAATGTTAAGTCAAAGCTTGCCAGTAAATAAAGGCAACAATGAAACAAATTCAACTTTTGACATCAGATTATAATGATTTATACAATTTTAATTATCATTAAAATTCATCAGCATGATGATTCTAAACTGAAGGCAAACAATGCTTTCCTTAAGAGGTTTTCACACTTGAAAATAAGTATATTGCTTGATTTTCTCTGAGAGTTTGGCATGACACCATAAAGAAGTAATGTAAATATACATGCTGAAGATTCCATATGGTGTTAGCCACTATGTCTGTGCAGAATGATTGTAGTGTATGTGTTACACTGAAGAATATATCCCATGTGAAGCATCATGTGATATGAAGGGGGAAAAAAACATTAGTAATATGCCTGGATGCTCATTCTTAAACTCTCTGTAGTAAACCTGGGCCTACTCCAGCTCATAACATATGCGTACCCTTGGGAAAATCCCATAATGTTCATCCTCACAATAGTAGTTCCATGTGGAGTGGATCACCTGGCAACATGTGTTAGTTATGGTAACTCTGAGATATGATGGGGCTCTCTGGTGCAAGACCATTCTATTGTAGCATGTTGCTGGATTGTTCACATACAGTCTGATGTAATGTCTTTTTCACTAGTAAAGGATTACGTAAGCTGCAATCTTACTGAAAGTGATGTTAGGTCTGTGTCTGAATAATTTAGTCATTTCTAACAATGGTGTTTTTCAGACTTTATGTTTTTAACTGTTTCTTTAACTGTGTCAAATATCTAATTGGCTGTCCCATGCAAAAAAGTAGTCCAAGCTTAAGCATCCCATATTATTTTATGTGAATGAATGGACTAAACTGATGTAAATTAATATACTTGTCATGGTTGGCGGCTGCTAGAGGCTGTCCTTTTGTGTTCTTTGGGGTCTTATATTTTGACGTGTTCTGAGCACACCAGTTTTGGGTTTGTTTATTATTAGTTTCAGCTGACTGGTGTGCTCAGAGAAAGTGATGTTTGGGTTTCATTGGTTCAGTTCTGTATGGAGTTCGGTTCAGTTCTGTATCAAGGACGAGGAGGAGGACCAGGACTGCTGGGGCAACAGGTGGGTGCACGCCCACCTAATTCTAGATCTGGCGGTGTCCGTGGACCCTCTCATTTTCGGTCCGACCACAGAAGTGCGCCCGCTTAAGCTCCTTCGCTGTTTGGCGAGGCAGGAGTTCCGTGGTTTAGAGGTGAAGAAGGCAAGGTGGTTCACGACGCCTCCGTCTCCAGTCCGTTGACCAGCTGCGCTCCAGCCTGCCATCCACCTATGCCTCGAGGGAGATCCAGCAGTGCCTGGAGGAGCAACAGGGCCAGTTGGACCATCTTGCGGAAGTGGTCGTGCACCTGGTCCTCAACCTCAGCTGAGGGTCCTCGCCAGCTGTGCAGCCTGGCCAGCCACCAGCTACGTGGCGTAGCCAGACACTTCCCATAGCTAAGCAGCCTAGCCAGCCGCTCTCCGAAGCTAAGCAGCCTAGCCAGCTCCTCTCTGAAGCTACGCAGCCCAGCCAGCCACCAGTAGCAGCCCCACGACGACTTCAGCTGCCAGTAGCAGCCCCACGATGGCTCCAGCCGCCAGTAGCAGCTCCACGACAGCTCCAGCTGCCAGTCACAGCCCCACGACGGCTCCAGCCGCCAGTGGCAGTGCCCCGGCTCCAGCCCATAGCAGCTCCATGACGGCTCAAGCCTCCCACGCTGGCCCTGCAACTGCTCCAGGCCCCAGAACCTGTCCCAGTCCCTAGCACATGATCCCGAATCTATGGCTCCTGCACCGGTTCCCGTACCCGTCTTCAAAGCTGTGGCCCTTGTACCAGTTCCCATACCGGTCTCTGAAGTGGCGGGCCCAGCACCTGTCCCTGAAGTGGTGGGCCCAGCTCCAGTCCCTGGCCATGTGCCCTGGCTCTGGCTCCGGTCCATGACACTGTGGCCCCAGTTTTGGCTCCTGTCCCTGACTCTGTGGCCCCGCTCCCTGTGGCTCTGGCCTCTGTCGCTGTTCCTGTGGCTTCGACTTCTGTTCCTGTTCCTGTAGATCCAGCTTCTGTCCCTGTGGCTCCGGCTTCTGCCCTTTGTGGCTCCGGCTTCTGTCCCTGTTTGCTGTGGCTCCGACTTCTGTCCCTGTTCCTGTGGCTCTGGCTTCTGTTCCTGCTCCTGTGGCTCCGGCCCCTGTTCTTGTTCCTGAGGCTCCGGCTCCTGATCCTGTTCCTGAGGCCCCGACTTCTGATCCTGTTCCTGAGGCCCCAGCTCCTGGTCCTGTTCCTGAGGCTCCGGCGAAGCGGCCAGGGCAGCTGAAATGCTATTACATTGTGAAACTGAGTGAAATTAGTTATGAGCTCTTCAATTTTTTAAAACTTAACCTTAAATAATTTGCAATGGTCACATTCAAAATGTTCATTTGATTGAAAATGTAGATGAAATAAATGTATCACTACCATAACACATGATGATGACAGAACCAGAACCAGATGCACTAGCAACCGCCATATCAAGTCATTCTAAGGGTGTACATTTTCAGAGAAAGGTCTCTTTTTATTTAAATATAGTTTATTACAAGTCTTGTAACACCAGCAGAAAATGTGATACACTGACGTCAGAGCAGTTCTCACACATCAGACCTATTCTAGGCAGCCCATTGATATTCAATGTGACTTTCCACCAAATTCATTAGCACTGATTATTTTTACCTGCTCCTATAGATTCAGAGGGAGGTTATGTAATATGGTCTGTGGGTTGAGTGCTGACTTATTTCAAAGACATTAGATACTTCATACCTTTTTTTATCACAGATCACTCTTCTCACTCACCACAGCAATGCTGCTTCATACCTATGTCTAAATTATGATCAGATTTTTGACCCTCAAAAGGAGTTAAATTAAGACCTTCAATTGGGGCGCTGCTAAAGATTTAAAATATAACTTAAGTAGTTCTGTTCATTTTCGGTCTTTGAGCCTTTGAACACCACCGCCTCCATTAAAGTCATTTAAAGCTGATGAGTTTTTTTTTTTTTTCTTGCAAGTTATCACAATGAACTGATACTGATGAAATACAATGAGGCAGATCAGGAATCATTCCTTGATCACACAATTTATATTTCTAAAGTGCAACTAGTAAAACAGCACCACGTGGAGTACTAAAGCTGGAATTGCAATTGCACATATATGTCAGTTAAAAGTTTAATAAAAAGTAACAATATCTAATAAACAAATTAGTCATCACACTTTTGTAAAACTGGAAATGTTTAATCACACTGACATGCATAAAATCTCTACTTTTGATAGTAATATGATTTGCACTTAATCAAAGGCAAACAAATGTTAGGCTTTCTAGATTGCAACATTTTTAAATATTAGACATTTGCACAGTGCTATTTAAACATGAAGGATACAGAGTTTTGGAAAAGCTCCTGTGGCTTCTGAAAGTAGTGTGTTACCCCAAGTCATATTTCATATTTTCAAAATGTCATGAAAATTAGTTTTGAACCTTTATGCAGGTTGTCTTTGTCTTATTTTAGATTTTATATGAGAATCTGAAATAATTAAGTTTGACAATAATGCAAAAATATAAGAAGAAATCAGGTAAGTACTTCACAATTTTGTATGTATGGAAACATTGGAGTGACTGAGTAGCAAAAGACAATTAATTATATGTATTTGAGAAGTGATCAAATGATGTTATCTATCAATAAATATAATGTGACCATTTGTCATATGTGAACACACCACAGCACACAGTGTGAACAGCACAAAATTCTTTCTCTGTATTGAACCCATTCAGCAAGTGAAGCAGCGGGCAGCCAGGAACACAGCTTCCAGGGAGCAGTGTGTGGGGACGGTACCTTACTCAAGGGAACTTCAGAGGTGCCACTAGTAGTCCTGGGATTCGAACCCACAACCTTCTGATCACAGGGCCAACTCTCTAACCACCAGTTCATCAGTGTTAATACACTCAGCCTTATTGCGTGTAAGTAGCACAAATTCCTGTACATATTTCTATGAACGGCTTTTAACTGTATTAAATAGCATTTAGTCTTTCGTCATCATATCTTAAGGGCCTTCAAATTGGTTTGATCTTGGTAAACCTGTTAGGAGCTTGAGAAACTCGAATCCACTAGATGGCAGTCATTAACCAGGCTTGAATGATCTGCCTTAGTTTTATGATGCAAATGCAATAACCCAATTCATTCAATATATGTAGAATATATCACAAAATGTTTTATCACGCAATTATATTTAAGTCAGCTTCTAGCTGAGTCAGCTTACTGAACATATAGAAACATAAACAGATCCTGAAAAAATTGATTGAATTTACTTGATAAACTGTTACTGCCAAAAGTAAGTACATCAAAGAACAAATAATAAATGTGGAATCATTGTACAGATTAAATTCAGTGCTGTGGCAAATAAAATCTGACATTATAAGTATTTTAAACCACACTGTAGGGCAAAGAAAGCTACAGAAATACCAACATGAAGTGCCAAAGGCTGTTAGCTGATAAAAAAGTACAATTTACTGTTATCCCCATATTCCACTGCTGTCAGAGCAATTTGTTCAGAGCATGCCCGTTGGCTGGTTTGAAACAGCATTGGGGTTGAGGAGTGACTTTAAGTGACTTTGCTCTGGGCAGGTGATACTGTGAACAGGTAGACCATGAGTTTTCTCAAACATGACAGGGTGTTTAAAGCTGCTCATGGTGCATCTCTGCCAGAGGCACTTCTGCCATGTGAGCGTTTAGTGTGAAAATAGGCATGCTTGTCAGAGATAGTCTGTTTCAGTATGCATAATGTTACATTCCAAGTGTTTTTTTCCCTCAAAAGCTCTAGACAGATGTTGGACTAGACTCCAACAGCAACTGTTAGTCAGATTTATGTTTAGTTTGGTTCTGCAGCCATTTTATATACTTTATTATTTTTGGTTATGTGTGTTGGTATCAGAGATGGGACCAGGTCACTTACACAAGTTTTTTGGGGGTTTTTTGTTTACAACTGGGCTCAAATGGTCTTTGGCAGAGAAGTTTCTGGCAGAATTATTTTTTGGCAGAGATAATATTTGCACCCTTAGTAAAGATGACTAAAAATTTGATTACAAATAGCTCAAAGTAGTTGTATAAAATTTTCCTATAATCATGAGGTGCTCACAAACTGCTAAAAGAAGAACACATACATATGAACAGGCATGCTTTTACACACCTTCCATTCCAACCTAGACAAAATCTACATCAGCGCTCTCTCGGCATTAGTACTAACAATTGGTGTCGTATTCATACCCATGTGATATGAGCTTATGTGCAAAAGGGTGCAACCTTCAATCTGTGGCACATGACAGATTTTTTGAGGGGTGGTCTCGGCAGTGGAGTGTTGCAGACGGGCTCACTTCATTTGTTACTGGAGCTCCTTCAGATGCTCACTGATGCTAACACTCACCTAATGTCGACAACACACACTCATGATTTTCCTTCTCCATTTTAAATATTAGGAAACATTTGGCAGATGATGATGGTCTAGTGCTGTCACTGTGCATGGATTTTGCAGTTAAAAGGTTTACTTGCCACATGCCACCAGTAAACCATCCATGTGTAAAGGAAATCCATAATAATTAATGTCATCCAAACCACATACATTTTATCTCAATATGAACTTTTTATGAAAAAGAATCAAATCAGAAAATGTCAAAAGAATGTGTCAATCATCCCTAAAAAACCTTTATAACCTATGAGGCATTCTATGTCCATGTGTGAAAAAGGGCCTCTATCATGGAAAATCAAAGTTTCCTCATTTTTTAAATAAGGAATTGCTAACTGGACCTCAAAGCAATAGAATATTGCTAACTGTATTGTTAACTGGACCTTAAAGCAATAGAATACAAGACAAATGTGGAAAGAATATGAAATCTGAAAATGAAAGCTCTTGTATAAAATGGAGAGCCTCAAACATGGGTGCATATGATTTTCACAAATATAGCAGCCTTTTTGAATTCTGGTGAGTTAGTCTTCAAAAGACAACACATAACACGCTTGCTGTAAAATCCATTGGTCGTTGTGGCACAAATATAAAGACAAACTGACAACTCCCTTCCCTTCACTCCCTTCACATACTTGAAAAAGTATGATGACATTTTCTCATAATAGATGAAGGTGATCAATTATTTACAGTTCATAAATCATTTACTTTTCCACTGGTATCACATCATGACACTTAAGCACATTCTGACAACAACACTGCTCACCACCCAAGACACTATGCAGCCAAAATTTGGTGGACATGTTGTGTCTTCACCAACAAAATACATCCCATTTACATGTTGTGTATGCCCTTGCCTCTTAATCTCAGAGTTAAAAGACACAAAAGAGCATTAAAGCAGCAGAGGATCATAAATGGTTAACCAAGACATATGCATATCTGCAATATATACATTACATATTCGAAGTGATGAGTTGTTATGTTGTAAAATAGCTGGTAAAAATCACCTTGTGATTTTAACATTTATTCATATTTTCAAGTAATACTGTTACTTACTATAGATAAAATGTATATTACATATTTATATTTAGTTTGTAATTCATATTTTGAGATAAACATTAGTTTGTAATTTTGGGTCGGCACCTGTTGCTCACCCTTTTCATTTTTTATTTGAGGCCAAAAGAACCTACATACCTATTATTCAGTCTACCTTCAGTTGTAGTGCTAAATAATACTCGAAGTACTAACAAGGTTTGTTTCTAAAGAGTGTTTGGGTTTTCTGACCTTGCATTTTCGATCCATCTAAAGCTGTTTTTGGTGCTTTGAATATTTGTATTTCTGTCATTATTGCACTTAAGTTATATGACCTGTGGTTTAAAGTTACTCTGTATTTGTCTGGGAAAATACATTATTCATTTATTTTGACCAGATCTTTTAACCATACTTTAATCATTAATTTTACTCTTGCAGTTATAAAATTGGCATTGAATTGACGTTCACACAGCTGCTGTGTGAATATTAATTCAACTCTGCATGTAAAAAAAAAAACGTACTGTATTGTGATTTGGGTGGTTTTATGTACTAAAATAATTAAGCCATCTCTAACTTTTCTTTATCCCCTTGAATGAAGTAGGCCTTGGTGCCATGACTGGCTTTCCTGTATTGTGCCTTGTTATTCCTTACACAGTGCTGACTTAAATAAGAATATCTGAAAATGTTTAAACTGAATGCTGCTGCTTTGAACACAGTCAGGATTATTTGCATTTATTCTGTACTTTTGTTTTTTTTTTACAATTGAAACTAATACAAACTTCTAAATTCAAACCTGTCGATGCAAAATGTTAAAAAAAATGTAATTACATGTCAATAACATCTGTACATAAGGGATAAGATTCATTTGAGAGGCAGGTGTGGAATCGCTCACCATCTGGAGAACAGGTCCTGATTGATGTTCTGAGAATTTCATTTTGCTGAGGGATCATGGGCTTGGATGCAAGCTGGGGGCGCTGGCAATGACTTAAATGCCTGTATTAAGTTGAATAGAATGGAAAGATCTACAGCAGTTGCACAAGCTTATGTTACAACACATAGAGCTGAAGCAGTTAAACCGCATCCTCTGAAATAATGCAGCTCCATCCAAACCTTTTGGGATGGATTGGAGTACAATTTGTGGTCAAAACCTCATTCATGCTCTTGTTCCTGATTGCAATCTCAAAGGTCCCATATTTAGTAAAAAGCTTTCCCAGTAGAACAGAGGGGTACTCTGTTACTCTAGCAAAGGCAAGCTCCTCTAACAATACCACTGATTTCAACAACAATCGCTATATGAATTGTTGTCCACAAACTTTTTGAATAGTATATCTACAGAGGATCCTCCTGCATGTTTAACAGGTTTTTTGCTTAGTATGGTTGGCGTGCAGCTCATGTGTGAGAAATCTCCCTACAATGTAAATTATTTCTGGGCAACCAGTGGGTTATAAATACAGCCTAACATGATTAGCTTAGCTTTAAGGAGGTTTACAGGGGTATTTGGCTTAGGCGAGATAGTTAAGAAGTTCATCTATGTGCAACATCCAGGTGCTTCTGTAAGGAGCATCTGTATAGGTGGCAGATGTACAGCTATTTCTCTCTTTCAGTCTCTTCATCTCTTCTTCACCCTACCTTCTCTAACCTCACTGCAGATGTTGGCCTACACACTATGATAACTCTATCTTTGATCAGGTGATGTCCTTTAAGAGGCCAACACAGACACTATTTCTTGATTTTCAGCTGAACCCGCCCTTGCCAAGCTCAGCTTTAAATGACCCAACGCACGCTTGGCATGCCAGAGGCCAGTGGCAGCTGTGGATGTCCAGGGGCAGTCTACGCCTGGGTCTTGGCTGGCTAAGGGGAACAGGTGGGCTCAGCTCAGCCTAGCAGACCCGTCTGGACCGCAGGACCATTCAGACCACATGGCTGAGGGCACAACTTTTATATCACATGCCAGAAATCCCAGGCATCTGCGCTCCAGTTGCCTGATAATCCATTTGTGACTAATACCTGAAAGCAAGTAAACACAGAGCCTGGGAAAACCCATTTATTCAACATGCTGTGCTTGTATTAAAGATAGAAGCCATTTTGACCTTGTATTGGACAGCAGAATATGTCCAGACATCTTCCTATCCATAGTGATTTTGACATCAAATGAATTCAAATAGAAGCACCAAAATGAAGAATCTCTCTTGGCACGCCTAACATAAAATTGGATAACACCTAACATAAAAATTTCTTTCTCTGATTTCTCTTTTCTTATTCCAGGATGAAGAAAAGCAGTGCACAGATTACTCTCCTTTCCTTTAATTTCATGAACGAATCCTAGAGCAATCTGCCATCACATTTTGAGCTTCAAAAGAAAGGTGTAAGAGGTTTAGAGATTTAATTCCCCCTAGAAAGCTCGTCTTAGGTCTTTGTATTACTACCTAAGAGCCTTCATGGCTTTGCTGCTGTGCAGAGTTTTACTGCTGATTGATTCAGCTACAACTAATCTCCCTTAATTTAGGTACACAACCCTCAGGGGTTTACAATAAGTATGAACTGGCCTTCCTAAATGAAGTGTGCTGATCAGGGCTAAATTTAAACAAAAAATCTACCACAGCACCCAATAGCCTGATGATAAGGTATCTTTCAAATGAAGTTACCACAGGTTTTCCAGGTTTTCATGTCATTATTATCCCAAAGATACTGTTGAACACATATTACTGAGTTATTCTTAAGCTGTACAAATTTGTAATAGAAGTTTGGACCCTCTAGATGGTCTTGACAATTTACAGGCTTAAAAGACATTTGGATATTGCCATTTTTGTAGTCTTGAAGACTGGCATAAATGCACGTATTGATTCTCACTCTCACATGTGCATGCATCAAGCATATTACACTGTGTTTTACTATGCTCCCTTGGCTCCATTATGATGGATGAGAACACTCAGAAGCTGCCAACTCCCAAACTCATTCATTTCTGATCTTGCCATTGCCTGTGAGATCCAGGGGATGTGGGGTGCGGAGCTGGAGCTGCAGTCCCCCTTACTCCCCTCTGAGTAGGGCTGCAGGCGGCGGCCCTGTCAACTCTCATTACCTAATTGGAATTGAGATGCAGCTGGCCTGCGTTTCTGCCTACAATGGCACTCCCAACCTAGGACTCAGCTTTGCTCTCTGACTGTCTGCGTACGATGAGTGTCTGAACAAGCTAATCTCTTTAATGATGAAAGTAAATTCAAATCACATGCAAGCTCAAAACCTCTACTGTCACAAACCATATACAGTTGCTTGCAGAAGCAATCAGACTGTATTAAAAGTGAGACAAGCTATTATTCTGTCATCAGACTTTTATGTAAGCAATGACCCTAAGCAAAGCATAATACACTGAAGTATTGGTGATATTAATTTCATGTGGGGACATCTTTATTGAAACTAAAACATAATAATAATCAAGCAGTTGGACATCTGCCTATAAATCAAACAGAGAAGTGCAAGTTTAGATACTCTAAAGCAGGCGAGTCCAATTCAGACCGATCTGCCGTGTGGCTGCAGGTTTTCAACAAAGAAGGACCTCATATGATCAGTTGTTTAAAGGCTGATGATGTTTGGACATTATATTAAAAAACTAGAATAGGTTGGAATCAAACCCTGAAGCTAGACCAGCACATTGAAGAAAAGATGTGACACCCCTAATGAATTCTGTCTCTGTATTTTTCTTTCTTAAAAGTTGAGGGTCATAAATGATTATTTGCTTGGGCAGTCCAGAAAAAAAATGCTATAGATTTTTACATATTATGTGGAAGCTCTTAATGTAGCACACCTCATTTATAATAATAATTTATTAGAGACTGTCAGTTAAATACGTCTTTAAGGAAATGAAGTGATTTTGCTGTGGTAACACTCCAAATAACCCCATCTAGTGCACCTTTACTCTGGACAGATTCTCAAGAATAAATTTAGTTTGCTCTGGGGGTAATATGGATTTTCAAAACAAAATTTAATTCCCTTTTAGACCATCTGTCAAGCTACATCCTAGAAAATGAGCCTGCTCAAGTCACAATAACATTATTTGGTGGAAGTAAGATGTATTGATAACATGAGGGAACACACTACATGTTGTGCAATACACTGGCAGGGGACCACAGTCACAAAAAAAGGAAATGTGAATCAAATTAAAAAATATTTGTAGGTCTGTGCGACACTTTCCTTTGTTAAAAGAATCTGATCATTTTAAATTTAACTATGAAATCACAGTATTGTCGCATAACAGGAAGCTGGCATTCTAAACTTGTGTCTGTGTGAGCAAGGGCATACAATTAGCTCTGCCTCTAATTAGCTTGACTGCAGACTTAATTAACCAGTTCCTGCCATGTATAGTCAGGAGAATTCTCCAGCTGAAGGGACCTAATGAGCAGAGATAAATGAACCTTCTTTTAGAGTGTCCCAATCATATTCTTTATAGGTCTGCAATATGATTCCAATAAATAGTATAATATCTAAACACTTGAGCTTTTCAGTGGATAAAATGTTACTACTAACAACAATGTCTTAAATGCTCTCAGAATTTAAAGTGGTAAGATTTATTTAGTCTAAATCATAACTACGACACAATCAGGTGTAATAAAGAATTGTACATAAGACCATTTTAAATAACTAATGAAAATACATTTTGGCATACATTTTAAATACACTTAAAACACACTGTTCCCAAAAACAGTGAAATGCAAGTTCAGCTACATTTATGAGATGTTTGCCTCCAGTGTCCAGGTCACAAGACACACAAAGTACAATAGAGCTAAATCATTCCATGCACTTTTGGAAAAAATGTTATTTAGTAGCTCAAGAGAGATGTGTAATTCTGACTCATTGTCATTTAATAATTCAAAAAACAAAACAAATGTACACAAGAGAGATGGCAGTTTCAATGTTTCCTTCAAATCTAGTGATTTTAAATTATCTCTCATTCACCTACATATAACTGCTAATATAATATTTAAACCTGATTTTTTTGTAAAATCCTATTACACATAATATTAAAATTGTCATTGATGCAACTGTAACTGTGTAATTTCCTTGTCATAATTTTAACAGTTTCAAAAATAAAATGTTAAATAATAAATACAAACTTCAAAACCAAGATATCAAATTTTTCAGTCATTAAACAAAGGAGCTTAATGAAAAGCCAGTCTGCTTTGATCATTCTTCAAATGGATATCTCCCCATTTACATGACTAAATGATAAGGCACTGATAAGACACCAATTCTAAACAATCTCTAACACTGTCCTAAACACATTGTGTTTTTCCCATTCCCAGGAAATGAAAATCATACATTTCTGCCAGTGGGGAAGTAGTTAGCATTTCTTCCAGCGACTATGTGTCTCTTGTGAACAGCAGGATGGGTTTAAAACAGACAGAGCCCACATATTTCTTTTCAACAGGATAGAAAAGGCCCCAAGAGGACTTCAGGGTGCAAGCTTTTGGGAAAAAAGGCCTTGACTGAAGCACTGAATGAATTTCATAGCCAATTACATTTAAACAAGACCATGGTGGAAATAATTAATTACCTTTGCATTTCCATGACATCTGTTGCAAATATGCAACAAAACTATTCATTAAGCAATTAGAGGTTTATTATACAGAAGGACAGTGCAAAGAATATTTCTCTAAAAACATTAAGCTTAATTTAACCATCTGTGCATACGCAGTGGGGGACCTAAAATTGTGCATTTTGTGTCCATAGAGTCAAATCACTATGGAACTTCCCTGGTGCTTTTCTTTTGGTAGCAGGCGAACTATATTTTTTTGTCTAGAACATTACTGGTAGTGGATTTGTCATGCACCTGGGGCTTTTCTGTAGAATGCAGTAATAAAGAGCTGCGAGGATAGTGAAGTTAATTAGGTGTCATATTCAGTGGTTGGTTGAGGTTGCATTAGGCCAAAGGGTGGCTTAGGCTGTGCCGGTGAAGGCATAACTCCTTAAACCCTTGGCTTATTATTCACTTATATTAAGACTTACTAGTATGAATTATTCAGTAATTGCTATGAAACTAATGTGCCAAGTATGTGTTTAAAATGTTAAAACAACTTTATGCTTATAAGAGTTTTTTGATGAAAATGGTTGCAAACATTTTAAACCTACTTTTCTATATGGTCCCTTAGGAGTGTTTCTTCTACCATTGTATGAGTTGACTGGCATGCCTAGTCAAACTCATGTCACCAAGCTTGGATCTAACAAGCCAAAAAATGCTCCCTAGGACGCATCATAAATTTAGCTTCCATTTGTGCACATTTTTGGCCAAAATTTAATTCTCTATTTTCAAAAATGAAGACTAACTAAATTCAGATCCAAAGTCTGGTACAAATCCAGTCATTATTACAAGTTTGACGATATGATCTTGGTTTTGTTTCAACTCATTCTGATACATATAGAACTGAACTGCCAATGGTGTCACTATATGCATAGTAAAAGTAAACAAGTAAATAACAATGTTTGCTTTCCACGCACATCGGTGTGTCTTTGACCATGTTGCTGATTCACCTGTTGCCCTTTCTTTGACTAATTTACCATCTTTATCAACTACGTTTTAATCACAAAAAATCTTGAACCCAAAAGAAACAGAAAGTTAGTTAGCAAACTGAGTTTTGTACCACTGAAAAGGGGCTAGACTTTCTCTTCTAGATGTCTTCAGAAGCATTTAACTTCCTATAGCATTCCTATAATAAAAGGCACATCACAACTGAACTACTTGCAAATATATTTGCAGAGAATATAAAATTACCCTGGTCTACACATCACAAGGTAGAAAAAAACTTTATCTAGGGAAAACACAGCAGGAAAGGCTAAAAATGCAGTATGGCTTCTGAGTCAAAACACATGGTCAAAAACCTAAAGTGTTCTGGCACCCTGTTGCTCTGCTTTCACTGGAAAGAGTTAGCTGCAAGGGCACAATAAATAAACTAAGCCTAGAGGATTCATCTATTTACCCCACATCACACCAGAGTGAGGAATGGCACCATCTACCCTTCCAGAACACTCCCCTCTTATTGTAATGCAGTGAAATAGCATGAAAGCCTGAGGCACAGGAGGTATAAACTACAAAAGTGCTGAGTGCACTAAAGTCTGTCATTGTTTATCACAATGAGTACATCTCTGTCATTGTTTTCTACACAAAGTGGTGAAAATCATGTACAGTGTAGTTACTGGACGCATGCTGAATGTTAACAAAGTTTGAGAGTTGGAACAAAAACTTCTATCTCTATTTTTGTTTTTAACTGATTTTAATATAATTATAATAATTTTCTATGTATAATAATATAATGACAAAATAATAATGTTTTAACTGTGTTAAAATATATAAAGAACAGGCCAATGAAAATTTTCCAAAATGACTTGGTATAAAAGGTAATTATGTTAACATGCATTAAAATATTTTTATGCCTCCTGTAAAGCTTTTCTTGGAGGAATGAGGTTTTGTTCTGACACACAATGATATCCTGTTTTTTTTTTTCTGTGTGTATGTATGTATGCATGTAGAAAACTCTTTCAGACTCTCTTCTTCAGGTTACGGCACATGTCCATTTTGATGACCATTTTGTGGCCATTGAACAATTTTTGTTTGGATTCTAAATATATGTTTTTGACTTGTTGGAAGATCTAGCCACAACCCTGTTTCAGCTTTTGGGCAGATGCAGCCAGACTTTCGTTTACATTATCCTGGTTCATGATGCCATTTATGCTAACAGGATTCCCAAGGCCTTTGGAAAAATAGCCCCAAAACATCAGCGATTCCCTGAAAAACTTAACAGTGGGCACATGTTTTTGTCTGTAACCATCTAAACCTACAGAGCGTGACAAGTTCTATTTTTGTTTCATCTGACCACATTTTTTTCTTTATCAAGGGTTCCAAACATTGTTGTAAAGGGGGCATTGTTGTAAAGCTCTTATCCAGAGTGACTTACAGTCATTAGTTACGGGGACAGTCCCCCTGGAGCAACTGAGGGTTATGTGTCTTACTCAAGGACACAGTGGTAGAAAGTGGAGGTTTTAACCTGCAACTTTGTGGTCATCAGGTTCATAGACAAGTGTTTTACCGACTAGGCCACTACCACCCTGATTACATTGATTAGCCATGTGAATTAATATGATCATTAAAATAGCATAAAGCATTTGTCAATGTCAGTGTACAGCAGCTTTAGTCATACAATATTCTGTGTACGGTAGAAATATGTGCTACAATTAAAGTACGTTAATACAAGTAATGTGCGCTTGTTTTGCATCTTGAATATAAACTCTAACTCATGAAATGTCACAGAAAGAGTAAAGTTTTAAAACTAGAAGCAGATTTAATTTTAGAATACACAGGGACCAAGCTGGCTCAGGGCCTTATGCTTCACGCTTGTGTCTCAAAAGCATTTAAACTTTGTGTTGTTCATGTTGACACAGTGAGGTTTCAGCCATTATTGGATCAGCCACCAGGGCACTTAAGAGCTTCTCCACTTTGCTAGCTTTGCAGAATCTCGGCCAAACTCCTGACTTCAGCTATGGTGCAAGGCAGGACTCCTGCCACTCAGAACAGAGTTGATGTGCTGGAAACAGATGCCCAATGAGAGGGCTGATTGGTGAGGAGGTGAAGACAAGGATCAAGTCAGTGTATTTATATCTCAGATGTTTCATCTTTTATATTTAGAGTGCATCAGTCAGGGCAACTCAAATCCACTGTCATTTTCATCTGACTGAAAAGAGATGGAAATTACATTTATGAGACAACCTTAAGATAAAAAAATTGGACTCTGGCCAGTTGCAAACATTTGCTTTCATAGGCCTGCCTATTCCCTGTTGCCTATCCCTAAGCTTAAGTAAAAGCGTTACAACAAAATAGCGCAAGAGTGCAAGGGATGGCCATTTGGACAAAATGAATAGGCTATTTCACCCCAAGCAGACAGTAATCACTTCTTGTGGTTGGACAATATTACAAAGATTTCCTGTAGGTAAATATAATAACCATTTAACTCACAAGTACGCTTAAGCCCTAGTTGAGTAGATGCTGTGCGTAAGTCAAACAAAATATTTAGTTATTTTTCGAGAGCATGATAATCATCACAGTATCAAGTACAATAGTATTATTATTTTTATTTTTTCCTAGACTTTTTTATCTGAACATACAAGTTGTCTCAATTATGTTTTATTCAATCACAGATCGGAAACAATGCTGTACAGTTGAAGGAAATTCCACTTCCAACTGTAAATCCTGTCTTGTCACATTGTTGGGGTTCTTTGATTTACCAAAGTATGCTTTGCATTCAAAACTTGCTTTCTCTTCTACAAAAATGCAAAGCTCACTTCCAGCTCAGTGGAGTAGAATTTCAGGCAATACTAGTGCCTGAGCATTAAGGACCACTTTTAGTAACATGAATGTAATCTTCAAAGCCTGATGTGGTGAAAAACAAACATATTCAAATTCAGTAGGAATATGCTTGTCCACCTCGAGTTGAAACAAGAACATGTATATTAATTCACATGTTCTTTTTTTTTAAAAATCCTTTAACATTTTTGTGGTTGAATTGACCATTTGTCATACAGGAACATGCCTCAGTGTGAACAGTATGAAATTCCATTCACCAAGTGATGCAGCGGGAGAGCAGTTTGGGGGAGGGTTCCTTGCCATTTGCAGTCCTGGGATTTGAACCCACAGCCTTCTGATTGCACGGGCAAATCCCAAACCACTAAGCCACCAGCTGCCCAGAACCCAGGTGCCCAGAACCCATTGTGATTCATCTTTGTCCCTTAGAATTAAACTTGTTTTTATTACTGTGCTCTCTTTATTTCCCATGTGTAGTATATGGATTGTGAACTGGTACCATTCACATTAATACTTGGTAATCAGCCTCTCTGGCTGGTCCAATTTAAAGCAATCATTATTTGGCGTGTAATATGACAATTCTATGCATTAAACTTAAATTCTATGCATTAAATATAAAAAACCATTTTGTTTCATTTTTACTTTACTTTTATTTTACCCTTTGTCTTTTTTCACAGCCACATTTTAAAACGTTACATTTTAATGCACATGGTTTATGACTGTGGTGACAAGCTCAGGAGCCTAACTTGCTAAAAAATTTGTGAATGAAAACGAGTGAAATACGGAAATAAAGTTTAAGCGATTAAAGTCTACTTTAAGGGTCTTGGGTGTGTTTATACCCAGTGACACTGAAGATACATGAAATGACCAGGTTTAAACGAGGATAAATGTCCTCTGTTCTGATTGGATGTCCTGTGTATTATTCAGAAAGTTTCCCTAAGAAGTTCAGCATAAATTGGTGGCGCTACACCACTGTTGGTGGAATATGCATATGTATGCAAATGAGCTGCTTTGGCGACATGACAAAAACAATTAATTTAATAGGGCTTTTAAAATGAAACATATTAATATGTGACTGTTCGGGGTGTTCTGTGTTAGGTTTTTGTGCTTATAAACACGGGAAATGTGTCTTAATGTTTTTATATTATATTAATTACACTTTAAAAATAATTAATTTATGTGTTCCATGATATGAGTTCTTGAAAACAGGAACACGTAAACAAAGTCTCACTAAGAGAAGGACTTCATTCAATTTTACAGCTTGACTTGAAAGAAAAAACGAAAGAAAGAAAAAGCTCTCTCTGTTTCTCTCTCTACTCTCTGTTTCTGTCCTGTTTCTCTCTCTCCTCTCTGTTTCTCTCTCTCCCCATCTCTCTCCTCTTTGTTTCTTTCTCTCGGTTTATTTCTCTCTCTTGTCTCTGTCTCTCTCCCTATTCTCTGTTTCCCTCTCTCTCTCCTGGTCCTCTGTCTCTCGCTTCTGCCTCACTTTCTCTCCTGACCTCCCCCCCCCCCCCCTTTT
>JBBJLS010000023.1:5843717-5855429 GCA_037577275.1 Bryconaethiops microstoma
GAGAGAGAGAGAGAGAGAGAGAGAGAGTAGGATAGGGTAGAGAGAGAGGGTAGGATAGGGCAGAGAGAGAGTAGGATAGGGCAGAGAAGGAGCAGGACAGGGCAGAGACAGAGAGGAAACAGAGGTGACACACCTGACTCAGTATTATCACACTTTCCTGCCAGAGCCAAACACCAGCCAGTGCTTTCCACACTAATGCTTGCACTATCCTCCATCTGTTGACGTGCACACAGCAGACAGGATGTCACTGGTAAGAGGATGGGAAAGCTGCACGTGTAGCTGCATCCTTCCTCATTACGTTTAAGCGAGCTACAGAAATTATAGCGACTCATCCTTCTATCATTTTTGTTATGCCTTCATATGATCCAAATATTGGAAAGGGCAGTTTGCTTTCCAATTCTCTAACAGTCCAAGTTTCCTCTGATCAAAAACTTGTTTTCACACTTGCATGGAGGTCTTTTGTTTCTAGGACAGTTCTCGCAACCTTTTAGCTGAATGTCATCTTCACTTAAGCTCCACGACACACTGAAACTGACAAAAAGGACAAAGACATGTTTTCACAAAAAGGACAGTGAACAAAATGTAATGTTTACGCCTGCATCTTCCCTCTGACATGAGGCAATTTTCCTTTCATTCACAAGGTTGCTCACTCTCCCAAACATGCCAAAATATTTAATAATGAACATTCTTGAGACATATAAGACAAAGAATAATACAACAAATGTAGTGTTTTTTTGGTGGGGACGTCTGGATGTTTGAAATCCATTTGCCCTGGTTTCTGTGGATCTTGCCATTCGTGTTACCACTCTGTTTTCTTGGTCAGATATAAAGTTGTGCTCTTCTTTTGTGCTAGCTCTGGGTAAAACAAATGAAATCTCAAGAGTCTTGGCCCAAAATACAGTTATCAAAAATTCATAAAAATTATCCTTAGCAATCAGAGAGTCATTAATGTTTCAGTGCCCTGATTAGATGCCCTTTCTGAAACAAAGCACTCTATCCCGAACTACATTTGGAGTTGCATACTTGGAGCTACAGTGTCCTGGCAGACGCTCAAGCCATGTTCTCCAGGAGGCTGGAAAGTGTGAGCTGTTAGCTGTCAACCTATTGAAACTCATAATATCTTCAAAGTGGGTGGTGTCATTTTTAAAAGGTTACAGAGACCAGATGTTGAAGAAAGCATGCCTAAACAGAGCAGAGACCTAGTCCTCTACCTTTCTGTTACCCTTAAGTTTGTATTAACTCTACGTGGCAGCACAGGCACTGTGGAGTTCTCTGATAAAATGATTTTAGTGCACTCTTCATTTTAATGGACCTCATGCTGTAAGGGGACAGTGGAGGGGAGTTAGAATTAACATTTGTCATAATTTATTGTGGCTGCTTTTGTGAGATTAAGTAGAAACGAGAGAGGAAAATTAAGAGTAAAGCTGGAATCACTTATAGATTCATTGATAATTGTATATGTCAACCACAAAATGTATAAGTATTATTGATTTTTCTTTCCTTTTGTGAGTGTCATTGCTCCAAACCAGGATCTGAAACACCAGGCTTTACTTCATTTACACATACACACCAACACACACACACACACACCGTCCTGAGAGTGACCGTGACAGGCAAAATAGGTAAACATGTAATATTTTTATCATAACTTTTGCTCCACTTTTTATTAAGCAGGAACAAATAAGATAAAGAGGATGATGAAGTTTATCAGACTCAGCTTTCCTTCAGAAAAAGTTGCTGTAATGAAGATACAGGGTTTTATTTCGACATCAATGTTCTACTGGTACACTAATCATAGTATAGGAACTTTGCTGTCTTTGTGATCATAGTTCACTCTGGCATGACATGATGTGGTTTTAAGCAAATGGGTTACATAAGTTCATGCATTTTGATGTTTAGCAGCCTATGTCGAGCCCTTGTTCATCAACAACGGCGGTTAAACTAAAAATGGCTGGTAACAGATATAAGGTCAAAAGGATGCAAAGAATTTGTAAGGGTGGGGTTCAGGCTCTAGGCACTGGGGCTCAGTGTTAATTTAGTTTCAGGAATTTCTGGAAGAGTCTACTGGTTTGATATTCCCAATTGCTCAGCTGATACCAGCATTCTCAACCTAAATTATTTCACTCATCATAGTCATGTAACTCTCTGTCACTGCAAGGGAAAAACTTTCAAACATAACAGTGGTGCTAATTCTCTCCTTCTCATGTTCATCACAGGCTATGTCAGCATCTTGGCCGTCATGTTGAAAAGTACAAATGATTCGCCATGGGCCAACGAATTTGAATGTAAGTTTGAGAGATTTTTTTTTCTTCCAGAATCACAGAGGACCAGGTACTAAAGGATTTTCTGACACTGGAAGCTTCTGGTGACACCATGCAGACATTTTATACAAGCTTTATTCCTTTTTTCATCTAGCAATTGAGTTGTCTTGCCTGATCGAATCAATCTCCACAAACAATCCCAGGATAGAATGGAAGAAGATTAAGAATGGAAAGCCAAGTTATGTTTATTTTAGGAATCAAATAGCAGGTAATCTCAATAAACAATTTTATATTGGATACTTCACTCTCATGCTGGATCTCTATCTGTGTTCAAAGGCTGTTTTGCACTTTAAGTTTCTCCATTATTGCTGAAGGATTATTAACCTGTACACTTGTCTCATTTCGCAGCTATAGATATGCAGTAGCTCTAAAATTAGATGCATGAATATGGACTGTACATTCTCAGTAGGAAAGTGCATCCTTTATTATCAACAGGACGTGTTAGTGATTTTCATTTCCCTTAGGTGACTTGGAGAACAGAGCAAAGATTCGAGAGCCCGCAACTTTGGTCATTCTTAATGCCACAAGATCAGACACTGCACTCTACCGCTGTGAGGTCACAGCCCCTGATGACCATAAAACCTTTGATGAGATTTTAATCAACCTCAACATAAGAGGTGAGTGGCACCACAAAAGCACAGTCTCAGCAAAACTTGTTCTTTATAGTACAAAAAAATATGAACATTTGTCAATTTATTTTATATTTTCTCAGGGGTGATTCAGGGTTGCATTTCACTGTACATGTTCATATCTAAGTGCATATGTGAGAGATATCTTGATTCTTGAATAATAGAAGAACAAATTTATAAAACAATTTAAAAAAGTTTTATAAACAACCATTTACAATGGGGTTCCATCACAAAGAAGATACATTTAAGCACTCAAAGAGACATAGGCATTTAAACAGTTCATCGAGCACTGACGTTACTATATTGCCTTTAACAAATCATGTGCTTGGCAATGTAAATAACAGATGAACTATGCATTTCCTATATGACTATATGTTGGAATAGATCAATTATTTTAATAGTAAAGTTATATTGTAGTATGTGAACATGCAAACAAGGGTAATCCCATAATTAGTATTTCTTCGTATATGGGACATATGAGCATAGCTTATAAACATTATGCTGAAACCATACAATGTTACAATGCTGTCAACTTTTTGGATATTCAATTAACACAGCACTTAGGGCAGGCTACTATCAGACTACACTCTTAAAATTAAGAGTGCCAGGAAAGGTTATTTGCGTGATGCCATTGAAGAAAAATTTTAGTGAATGATTCTGAAAAGAATTGTTGTATGAGTGTGAAGAACCTTTTTAAAGTTATAGGACCTCTACATGTAAAGTTAATTGGAAAATGTTTAAAATGATAAAGAACATTTACATTATGTTTTTTGCAATAATTGCTTATCTTTAAGGAACTAATTTCTTCTGTGCCATCGCTCAGTTGGCTTTCCCAATTTTCTGCTTAATTTAGTTAGCTAAGACTTTTGATCATGCGATACCACATGATCAAAATTCAGGCTCTCTGAAAAACCCTTATTTATGGGTTTACTATTCAAATTTGAACATTTAATGTCTGAAATACTTATATTATTTTCTAAAATGCTGTTAATTTGTTTCTGCTTATCACATTGCCCTTAGTATTGTCACAGGCCAGTAATGCCACTGTTTAAATAATATTAATATTAATTTATTTCAACAAGAATAAATAACTTTTTTTAACATATGTGAATGAGTGTTACCTTCCGCAATTCCTCTCAAGTGAATAGACATTGTTAAATATGTTAATGACCAATGCTCAAGTGCAGTTGTTTATTTTCAGGTGGGAAAAATATAGAAGCTTCATACATTGGGCATTACAGAAACTTTATATTAGTTTTTCCACTCTGGTAGTTATAGTGTTTAATAAAACATTACTGGTCATCCCTCTATGGAATAATAATATTATTATTATTATTGATGTACCCCTGGGTCTCTTGACCACACCATTAGTAGTTAATGGGATGGTGTTTGTCTTCTCTGAAATGGTGTTGTTAATGTTTACTGAGCTGGAGTGTTGTAAGCTGAGCCGTAGCACTCTGTCCTACCCACCCTTGGCGTACATTCGAGGATGCTTTCTGGCCTGCCTCAGCTTTGGGCGTGTCCGGGGCTATATGGGGAAATCTGAGAAACTGCAGCTGAGTATAATCAGAAAGCTAAAATGGGAAAGAGCACTGTTCTAGACAGCCTTGGGTGCTTAAAGCCTGGAACACTTGGACACATGGCTCACTGTGCTGCGTGAATGTGAGGATGCTCCATATGAGCTGTGCATTTTGATGTTTTGAACTCCTGTTTAAATTGGTTTACCTAGAGAAACAGTATAATTCTAATGAGATTTTATCAAGAACTAATCTGTAGTGACATTAATTTATAAAGAAAACCTGGTACTAGAAACAGCTGTGCCCTGTTTGTCGTTGTTTTTCAGTACTGAACATCATGTTGGTATAACATTTCATTCTTGGCTATGAAGTTAAACCAATACTTTGTCCTATACCAACTGGCTTAGTCAAATAAATGTAGAATAGACATCAAAAAATTAATGATGGTAAAAACTTATCCAACTGTTCTGTGCTGTGTTTCAGTGAAGCCGGTGGTTCCCACATGTTCTGTGCCCAAATCAGTTCCAGTGGGAAAGTCAGCTGAGTTGTCCTGTGTGGAGCACGAGGGCTTCCCTAAGTCTCAATACCAGTGGTTCCGAAACAAGGAGGAGATCCCAGAGGACCCCAAGAGCAGCCCTAAGTTCTTCAATTCATCCTATGTGCTTAGTGGGGAGACAGGCACACTGGTGAGTGCAGGGGCTATGCAGGATTCGGCCGAGGGGCACAGGCCCTGGTGCCGGGCTTGGAGGAGGGATATTTTAGGGAGTCAGTTGATGTGTGATGGCTCCAGCCACGAGGGGAATTTGCTGTCCTAACTTGCACATTCCAGAGAGCCATGCTCTGCCATTCGCACTTAGCAGCCCATCCTGGGCAGTCAACCTTCACACTGACCTCTAAAGCTTGCCCTGGTTTTCATTGACCCCCACACTCCCATTCAGACCAGACACAGTCTATAGCAGAGGGTGGTTTGCTGCAAGACCAATAATATTCCTGGTAGGCCTAAAACTAGCAATTTTTACTGTAATAGGACAGCCTATCAACTGTTTTTTATTAACATTCTGCCTTCTTCAGTTCCTTTCCTTTTGGGTGCCATGATCTATGAATATTCTATCAGTCAAACAAGCAATTTCCTCTCGTATGGTGTAAGGAAGCAATAAATGTCATATCAGCTCTAAAAGTTCCTGTAGTGTATTGCAATCTGCCAGAATCAGGTGTGTTGGAGCAAGGAACATGCCAAAATGTACTGGACAATGACCACCCAGGGCCAGACCTGAATGACCCTGTTATAGAGCAATGTAGAGTCCTTTTGTTTTGTCAAGTAAATACTGCACTGAAATCCAAATCAACAAACTAATAATTGTAATTTACATTTAGTCATTTATTAGACTCTTTTATCCAGAGAAACACTGGAAGCCAAAGTGATAAAACAGCTTACTTCAAGAGAATGGCCTTACATTTATATATATTTTTAAATAAGTAAATAAAAAACACAAGGTTGCAGCGAGAAAAACTGAAGAGAAATGGCTCAAATTATTTGAATTAGTGCAAAAGGTGTTAACCAAGGATGAAGAAGTGAACCCCCACACTAGGACAGAGGGAACTGAATGTGGAGTTCAGAGGGAAGTTTGTTCCTGATTAAGTGTAAGGACATTTAATCAGCAGGACTTGGCCTCACGCATGTACTTGTAACCCTACCACTGGTCCTGTTCAGTGAGGACTGTGCCTTGAGTACATATTCTTAGGAGCACTTGTCCAGCTTGACTTGCTCCTTTTACCAAAAGGTCTCAACAGTGTTTTGTGGCCTGTATGTGCACTATAGAAAATGAATTCAAACATGCTCATGAAGACTCAAGTGTTGAGGGTCATATTTTTTCATTGCCCCTGCAGAAATTCAGCGCTGTGAGAAAAGAGGATGCTGGGGAGTACTACTGCAGGGCCAAAAATGAGGCAGGGGTCTCTGAGTGTGGTCCTCAAATGATGGAAGTCTGTAAGTACTGTATACTATCATAAATATAAATGTGACACTCGTAGTTTCCTCCTAGCATTCATAATGCACTCAATGCCTCCCTCTCTTTTAAGATGACATTAACGTTGCTGGCATCATCCTCGGTGTGCTGGTGGTAGTGGTGGTTCTCTTGTGTATAACTGTGGGCATCTGCTGTGCATACAGAAGAGGCTACTTTGCCAGCCAGAAGCAGACAGGAAGCAAGTAAGTGATGAAGGAAGAGAGCCTTTACTACTATTTCAGCCAAATTCACAGACACCACCAAGCTATTGACAGCTTATTGACTTACCAGGTGGTAGTACAGTAAATTTGTTACTTGAGATAAACCAGTCTGGCAATAAGACCGGACTTACAGACAAAATCATAAAACGAATCAACTAAATCTAAAGATAGGAGTAAGTGAAGAACCAGTTTTAGCTACATTTTTGATGTGTCAAATAGAATTAAACAGTAGTGATTTGTTCAGATCCACCTGTTCCTAAGGCCAAAAGTAATGATCACTTGTCTGTTTTTGTTTTAGTTACAAAAATCCAGGGAAGGGTGATGGAGTGGACTATGTCAGAACAGAAGATGAGGTGATGAACTACAGACTTGCTCAAACAAATTCATTTCCAGTATTTTGAAGATGGGGAAATTCTTCTTGTCCCACTCGCTCACTCTGGCTTCCTCTCTTTCAGGGGGATTTCCGACACAAATCCTCATTTGTCATTTGAGCCAGAGTAAGGCGACAGGAAGATGTGGAAACACATTGGACAAATGAGAGCGCAATACTTTGCAGACATAGCCCCCACACACTGAGGAGAGACTTTAGCTGTCACAGTACGTGCCTTGCTTCATGGCACGTGTGCAACAACACATATTTACCAAAGGTGACAATTTATCACAACTCCTGTTTCCAGCTAGAAGTATTAACCTCTGTAGTAGACTCCTTTTTAGACTCTTTAAACTTACTTTTTGACCCCTTTTATCACTGAACAAAAATGTTTATCTTTCTTTTCAATAACAACTTATAGTTATTACTCACAGCTAACAAATTCCAAGGCTTCAGTAGAATTGAACGCAGTCCATTTCTATTGTAAACATTTTGATTTAAACCATGTTGTTTATATAACTTTTGTTTTGTACCAGCTAAACATGTCAGTATATTTTTGATGGAATATATTTTGAAATGCCTATAAAAAAAGGTTTACTTTTTTAAATTTTTGTAATTACTAACATTGGAGCCAGTACATTTTTAGACCAATTTGGTGTTAGAAAGAAAAAACTCTTTTACTGCTCTGTAGTCATCCCTAAAATTCCTGTAATGTAACAAGACACTTGACTTTTGATATGTAGTTATGCTATTTTGATTTCAAATGAGTTTCAGTAGCATATCCAATCATATAGTTTGCAGAGGTATTACTCTTGCAATTACTTTACTGCTGGGATCTAAACAGTGCTAGCGAGAATTTCCATGTTAGTGTTTGTAGATAGTGTTAGACACTAAAATTCTCCAGCAGAAAGCTGGAAATCACTGTAAACAGCCAGTGCTGCGTATCTTTGATTTTAAGTGTCCTTCTATGCTTGTTGTTCATCTTGTATATAGTGAATATACGGTCCAGGTTGTGTTTTTTCTTCTTCAAATGAGGTGTTTTCTCAGTATTACTTTTTAATAAAGCAGGGTTTTTATGTTGGCTTACAAAAAGCTATGCAGGTTGTACATAGATCAATTGTTACCCATCCTGGCAACTAAACAATGGTCAGTTAAGGTCAGATGTAAAACATCCAGATATAGGCAAATATGATGCTCTTTCCATGGTTAAATTGGACTTACTGTAAGCCTTGTCATGGTAGAGAGAGGATCTGCCTTGTAGGCTGCTTTTGACCTGTTTCTTAAACACAGTTCAGCTAATTGTGATAGCTAACTTTTATCTCTAGCAGCAGTTTATCTGCATTTCTTACGGTTCTTACAATTCAAACTGAAATTGAAATAACATTTACGTTTTCATCACAGTTCATACAGTTATAGTTGATGTAAAATGAACGTTGTTTATGATTTTTTTTTTTTTTACAGTGCTCCAGTTGATTAGTTAGGATAAAGAAAAATTGATCATTCCTCTAAAGTGCCTTCCAATGTGGACCCCAGTGTAACTTTAAATTATTATATACTGTGAAGTTTAATTGGACACTGTTTAATCCATCTTTTTTTTTGAATTAGTTTATTATACTTTTGATATATAAATTCACTGAACAACAGGTGTTTGAGAGGAATGATAGTATTATGTGTTCAGCAAACCACTACTAGGTTATTCTGATAGACAGTACATATCTGACTTTCTCTACTTTGTAAATAGATTTCAGTTTTGTTATGCATTAATTTGAAAATGACCTTTTGTCACCGAAATAGAAATAGAGCTCTATTACATTTTAGTGCCTAATAAATATAGAGTCAAGTAATGTTCCACAAAGCACGGAGCACTACTATTAATCTGACAAATACACACTCGGTGACAAATGTGCTTTTTTTTTCACTTCACACAAAACTACTTGAAATGTACAGTGGACAAACTGATCTGATAGGGGCATTTTGGACATTTATACTACTAAACATAATACTGTGTTACTGGATTGTTGAGATGGTAATGAGAAATAAGTATTTTTTACAGAGTAGAGAGCTTAACCAAATACTTACTGCCAAAAGAGCAGTATCTCCAGTTTAAGCATTGCTCCTCACCCAGTCCTTGATGGTAAAGTTCTGTAAAGGTCAAATTCTCTTCCTTTTACTTTTGGAGTAAGTTTTCATTCACTGAATTCATGTGATGCCGTGTTGCTCTGGGGCTGATATAAATCAAGTGTGAATTCTTGAGCTGTAGACAATATATGTGTGTGATTAATAAAACTCACTTCTTAAGATATGTCTTGATTGTTCTTTCACAGTGCGGAAAGACAAATTTGCAAAATAAGCAAAAGTTGTTTTCTGGATTAGGTAATCATTTTTTGTAAAATGTAATTAAAAATAAAAAGCCATGTAGGGTCCAACATTTTTGGGACAGTAATATACCATTACTGTCATACCTCTTCCAGTTTGCAATTATTTATAAGCATTTATAAACATTAGAATAAATACAAATAATACAGTACTCATTTCATGTCAATTTATTTTATTCATTTCCAAACTACTCCTTTTAACAGTCCAGTATTATTTGTAATTACCATCCAGTACGTCTTTGGGTTAATCAGTGCTTTCAAGATAAATCAAGTGCTATTGACCAAACCATGCAATTTAACCAAACCATGCAATAATTGGTGGCATCAAGGAGAATTAATTTTTTTCCTTTTAATTAATCCTTTTTAATCTTCAAACTAGTGCTCAATATCTCTGCTATTTTTTAAATGAAATTCTTGTTAATTTTCACTTCAGTTTTTTTAACTTCAGTTTTTTGGAGAAGGACAGAACTGGTGACAGGGTCACAGACACAAAAGGCATTGACGCATGGAGGAGTGAAAGCTGACTTGGCTAGCACCATTCTTAGAAAGCTGTCAGAACACACTGTGCATTGCATATTACTGTGTATGGTCATGGTGCTAACCAGTGCTGACCCCTGTGTCTGGCCTAAAATGTCAGCAATGGACACATGAGCATCAGAACTGGACCATCAAGAAATGGAAGATGATGTTCTGATCTGATGTGTGTGTCTGTCTGTCTGTCTGTCTGTCTGTCTGTCTGTGTGTTGCTTACCTGGGAAAAAATGACATCCAGATGCTCTATGGTTCCTAACATTCATGAAGATGTTACTTGAACAGGTAACACCCAAACATAGTTGCAAACCAAATACATGGCAACAGTATTCTTAATGGCAGTGGCCTCTCTAAGCAGAACAGTGTGCCCAGTAAAGCTATGAAAATTGGTTTGAGGAACATGACATGAAGTTCAGGGTGTGGACTCCAGATTCCACAGATCTCAATTCGATTGAACATCTGCAGGACTTACCCAGGGGGTGCCTAATGTCGGGTGGTTTTAATGTTACAACTGGTTAATGGGCTGACTTTTAGCTGCAAGTGTAGCACCAGTCACTTGTTTGCACACAGGAATGTGACCATGATTCCATCACATGTTAGAATGAAACCTTTGTGGCATGTAGAAGCTTCAGAGTCACTTCAGAGCATGATCGTTCTGATGGGAGCCTCCCATGGACATGCCTCTCGGTCAAACCTGACAAGCAAGATGTGAGCGATGAGAGGAGGGAGCAAGAGATTGAGGGCAACTTCATGCCAATAAGACATGATCTGTTTACCAGTTACAAAGCATTACTTTAACCCTCATGTACTAAAGATGACAGAGAAGTCAACATTTGGAATCAACCCCTATGGCTAGGAGGGCATGACTCACTAATTGAATCGTGACAGCTGCCTGTTGCAGTCGTGCTTGTGGGTCTTCTTCATCAGTGTCTTCAGGCCAGCTGCCGATCCCTTCCTACAGCCCTGAAGTGCAAGTCAGACAAAACACCAACCACCAAAAGCAACTTCTAGTTGGCCTCACACTCTCTAGCTAATTTCATTAGTCACTTAGCAAGCTGACTCTAAAGCATTAGAATGCACAAGGGTTTGCAGTGAGCCCTGAAGTAATTAGAAAATTGCATAATTTTCATCTCAGAATTGACCTCAAACATAGTTGACTGGTCAAAACATGTTTGGTATCCAAAGTTTGGTTCTATTGCACAGTAGCTGCAAGAATAATGTACCCACAAAATAGTCTTTGGGGTGGCAAAGATTTCTCTTATAGCAGCTTCTTAGAACCCTGGAAAAACCTTAAATAACTATTAATTGGGAGCTTTTGGAAAATGTGGGTGCCCACAATATGTAGACGTGTATTCATAAATGTACTCCAGGACACTAGCACTAAACAGCTTATTCTACATCAACTTATTCTTCTTTGGTCCGGAGGACACTAAAAAGGGTTTAGCGGTGCACAGCGCCCTCTGGAGTTCATGTGCGTGTAAATCTGCTATTTATCTTTTATTTGTTGAGGCTACAGATGCACTGTCAGACTGAATTTGTCTCAAGCATGAAGTCATGAAGACAACTAAATAGTTGCATGTTCTGACATGAACTGGTCCTCAAAACCAGTGGTCAAGGTCGTTCTTTGTGATCTCTTCTTTGTGATCTCTTCTCGTCCTCTTCTCTGTCTTTGCTTTCGTCTCGTCCTCTCCTCTTTTCTCTATTCTCTTTCTCTTCCCCTTTTTTTCTTTCTTCTCGTCCTC
>JBBJLS010000023.1:5858661-5905868 GCA_037577275.1 Bryconaethiops microstoma
TAAAGCCATAATCTTAAAGTGCATAGCTTATAATTACAATAATAATAATCACCATTATTATCATCATAATGATAATAGTACAAAATATACAAAAATATAATGAACAGTAATTCTGCAGTAGGTTCAACAGGCTCTCATATGCAATTGTTGTAAATGTACTGACGTTGCAAAAACTATTGACTGCATTTACTATTTATGGAATGTGCATAATTTGCTATAGTATCATACAGATCGGCTTGTTCTGTTTCGTCATTTGATTAAGCTGTTTTATCTGGTGCTGCTTGATACTCATAAGTTCTAGAAAACCCCGGGTCAAGAAGAGCCTGGTCTGTTTTGTGTGGTGCTGCTTGTTTTATCTGGGGATCACGCGTCCCTCCAGCTGGTGGCGCTGGGTTCTCATTGGGAGCTCTTACGTCCAGAAGCACAGAACCAGAAGAAATCGTGAGAAAACCCCGTTCAGTGTCGCGTGAACACGATCGAGCCCTGCTGCGTCTCCTGGAGTCAGCAGCACCTACAGCGCTTCGGGCTCATCTGCAATTTATGGGATTCTCATTGCACAATTGGAACATGTCTGTTTTTGAAAGGAACCGCTCTTGCTCTTTTGGGTAAGAACCTCTGTACGCGGGCGAGGCAGCAGGACAGATGTAGCAGGTATTAAATTCTGAAGGATACCGTTATTTGGCCGGAACAGTGAATAAAGAGTCTCAGCTAACGCCTATCATTCAGACCTAGCTCATGTTATCTCTGTATTGGAGTCTCTAAAAGTCTCTGTAGGCTGTTAAATTTAGTAAGTGTGGAACGGACAACGTTGGTGATTACTGAGCACATCTGGAACGCCTCGTTCCAGATGTTCCTTATAACCAGTCCTTTATAAAACGCTTTTACAAGCCATTGTATTATTATTATTATTATTAATTATTATTATTATTATTATTATTTTGTTGTTGTTGTTGGTATAATAATAATAATAATAATAATAACAAGATTATAATGACGCTGAGGATAACAATAATAACAATAGCTATTCTTAACAAAAACAATGGCCTTTCGTGCCACATAGGTCTAATTTTGAAATCTCCATTGTACCTAAGCAAGTTATAACATATAAACTATAGCATTGTGAATTAGACACCAGTATCCCATATTATTAATGTATGTATTTAACATAATTTTTTTTTTTTTACATGTGCAGGAAGGGATGTGAAAGCCTCATGTTGTAGCTGTCTCTTTGTGGACACAACCGCCACCGTGGAAGAAAGCAGCAGCTCATGGCAGCAGGCCTACACAAACTCGGGCTACAGCTCCTCCCCAGCATCACCCGAACACTTGTGCAAGGCCTGCGGAGGCCAGTTTGACACAGAGAGGAGGGTAAGACATGGAATGATTCAGTCTTGAATCAGTCATTCAGTGTGCCATTCTGTTCAAATGGCAGAAAAATAACTGTATAAAGGCAAAGGAAACACTGCATTGCAGATAGAGCAGCCTTAGAGCAGTTCTAGAGATTACAGCTGCTTTGCTGAAACTTCTGCAAGGGTGGTGTTTGTGAATGGTAGTATGTGGCAATTGTAGTACCCTAGTTTTGTGTAGTGGAAAAATACATGGTATCCAGTATCCAGAACCCCCTTCTGTTTAGTTAACTCATCTACTTTAAGGTGCACCCATTGCTGACACAGTCATTCAGTTACACAGGGAAATACAAAGCCCCACCATTGCGTTGTGGAATTGCATGTTCTAGAGTGATTAAGCTCTGAAGAATACCCTGTCAAACACATTTGGAATAATTTGGAATGCAGTTGGAGATCTAAGCATCTAACATCAGTCCCTGCCCTCAATAGTGCTTATGTAGCTGAATGCGATCATATCCTCACAGCAATATTCACACATCTGGTGTAAAGCCTTCCCAGAAGAGCAGAGGCTCTTACTGCAGCAAAGGAGAACAAACTCCCAATTCATACCTTTGATTTCAGAGGAAACACTAAATAAACAGACAATGACATACTTTTAGACATATGGTATATGAGCCAGACACCCATTAAAGGTGATCTAGCATTGAATCGCTCATGCTCAAGCAATTACATTGGCTCTAAATCTATGACACCTCATGGTGGTTGCTATGGAATGGTGTGGTTATGTTGCATTTATAAATGTTTCCACTCATGCTGGTACCCAGTAAAATCTATTACTCCTTGAGTGAAACCTGAAACAAGTTTCTGAACAATGGCATGGAATACTGAATCACTTCATGGAACAGTTTATCCTAATAAAGAAGGAAGATGGTGAAATAGTATCTAACAGTGCTTGACATTCTACTGTAGATATCTGTTCACTGCGTGTGTGTCTTGTTATTGCACATTACTCCCTTTCCTATCATTACATAGGCTGCGCTGTCAACCTGGTCAAGCTTACATGCTTACATGAGAAAAGGTAATTTATTTATTAGTCCCACAGGTGGGAAATTTGCAAACAGCAAGAAGAAAAGAAGACCATAATCTTTAAATATTACTGTTAATTATACTGTGCCATGGAAGCCTCTGAGATCAGTTGTATGAACTGTGAGTTACAAAAGGCTGGAAAACTCACTGATAGTCCAAATGAATTGCTCCTAAAACAAAGTGGGGGAAAAAATGTAAAATGTAAAATTTGTAGCGAAATTCACAGCTAGCCCCATTAGTCAGTAAATGTACATATGTGTAGATGCCCTTCTATATGTCTTATGTTTTGGAATTGAAAAAATCATGTGGAATAGTATCCATTGATTTTGGATTCCCCGCTGGATGTGTGCAGTGATAAATATAATTTTTAAGCCCTAACAATCAAAAGCAGATCTGTTTGGGCTTTCTTTTTGACTTGACAGTCCAAACAGAAGCCATAAATCCAAGGTCCTCAGTTCAGTTAATTTAAATAAACAAAAAAGGAAAATATTTAAATGTAATGTAAATGTAAATGATCATTTGTTTATAAATATTTGATTTGATTATATTAATAAAAATATCAGAGGGGTCACTTTCTATTTTGCTGCCTGAACAGCCACTAGGAGACATGCAGGAAAGGTTAAGGACTTATCAGTCACATTTTTGTTATTAATTAAGTGACGATGAATTAACTCCAACTTAAAAATAACTTGGATCACACTCTGGCCACACACGTTTCCACACCATGTTTGCTTTTTTTCCCCAAAACGTTTACTACCTGACCTGAAAAAAAACATCTAAGGGAAATACTGCACACACATACAATGTATCAGCAGTCTCTTATATAGCAGTCTCTTATATGTCAGCATCTTTGCAGATTGACATAGACTACTGACACATTCTCTCTCCCTCACAGAATGTTTGTGTGGACTGCAGGAAGCAGTTCTGTGGCCGATGCTGGGTGCAGCCGGAGCTCAGGCTATGTCACACATGCCAGCGTTTCCACGTCACACAGTTTGAGCGGAGCAAGCTGATGCGACTGAAGGTGAAAGAGCTGCGTGATTATCTGCATCTGCATGAGATCCCCACGCAGATGTGCCGTGAAAAGGAGGAGCTGGTGGAGCTGGTGCTGGGTCAGCATACCCCTAGCAGCAGCAGCAGCAGCAACTTTGTCTCCCACCCAGCAGCACCAGATCCACCACAACCCCCCACACCTCTCCCCCAAACTGCTGAGGAGTCAGTGCAGCTTACGGAAGAGGAGGAGGGTGAAGATGAGGATGAAGAGGAAGAGGATGACGACGATGATGATGAGGTGGACAGTTCATATATTTGACGCTGTCAGAACAAAACCTTAAATATAAAATCTTCTTATATCTACTTAAATAACATGCCACCTGTACTGATAGATTTGAGTCTTATTATTTTGTTTTGGGTGTGACTCAGTCCACTGACAGTGAGGAGACGCTGGTACACAGCCGGAGGGCCTCTTTGTCTGATCTGAGCAGCGTACAGGACATCGATGGCCTCAGCGTGCGGCAGCTGAAGGAAATCCTGGCACGTAACTTTGTGAACTATAAGGGCTGCTGTGAGAAGTGGGAGCTGATGGAGAGGGTCACTCGGCTCTTTAATGATCAGAAAGACCTCCACAACCTGGGTGAGACATAAATACTCACACTACATTCTGCTAATCTGTTCATTATACCCAAGAAGATAAACCAGCAGATTTGTTCTTATTTGTTTGTTCATAGTTTGCTTCTCATTAGACAATACTCCCAAAAGAGTTTATATTTCTTGTAAAAAGAACATTGACTACTTAATGTTATTGCTCTAATTTTTCACAAATTTTTTTTCAGTTTCAAATGCTAAAAAGGAACCGGGTACAGGTATGTAAGGTTATCTGTTGTTACCTGTTTAATTGGCTCACATCTTGCTTGTTTTGGACATTTTTATTCGCATGAAAGAATCATCTATATCATTCTAGACACATAAAATTTTTTTACTTGTTACTTTTTCACTTTTTACAAAATACAATGACAGTTAAATTCAAGTCACTTTTACATTTATTTGACACCAAATTAGTATTTATCATTGAAAATATTGATTCCAAACTTTCAAACCATAGTGTGTGTATTGCTGAAGTGTATGCCATTTGTAGACTAAGTAAACTATCTTATTCTGTTTCTATAGCAGAGCCAGCTGAGCCCAGTGAGCAAGAGGAAAACCTGTGTAAGATCTGCATGGACTCGCCTATCGACTGTGTGCTGCTGGAGTGTGGCCACATGGTCACCTGTAGCAAGTGTGGCAAGCGCATGAGTGAGTGTCCCATCTGCAGACAGTATGTGGTGCGTGCAGTGCACGTCTTCAGATCCTGATGAAGAGCCAAGAAGAGCTTGCAGACCACACATGCAGTCTGCATACATCCCTGTGAGAAATCACAGAGAGCTAGGAGGGTTCAGTCTCTGGCGTGATTGCGTTCATTTTCGTTCCTGCAGGGAGCTTTGGTTGTGGATGTTGTTTATGTTGGCCTGTTTACTCCAGAGAGAAGTTCCTCTTAAAATTACAACAGTTTTTGAGGACCAGGGAGTGTAATTGTCAATCATTTTGAGTAACATAGTGTTTATTCGCTTATCGCTGTCAACTTTGTGGTGGCTTGTGGTAGGTGGACATTCACAGGGTAAGGTAGTTGAGGTCATGTTTCAGTTTCATAACTGCATATGCATAATTTCTGTAATACTGTGTTTGATACACAGTGTTTTACCAGTCAATAAGCAGCTTAGTGTCTGTGCGATGGCATGACCACAGCAATGTGAGCAGAGTTTGCAATAGCAGATTCAAAGCTAGTCTGTAATCTTCATGTGCATTCCTGAGATCAGGTGCTACTTTCAGGCTTCTGTGCATTCCCAAGACAGATCAAAAAGGCCTTATCTCTTCTGCCCTGTATTTATTCTTTCCCAACTTCCCCTGACATATTCGCAAAAAGAGTTAACATGGTGCTTAGATGGGGCCAAAGGATGGTAGGTGTCTTCTTTGCTGTCCCATTGCTTCTTCTGCACCACTGACAGTTCTGCTAAGCTGATGGGTTCTGAATGATTCCGTGGTCTTCCCATAAATTTGCTCAGATGTAACACTAGCCTTGTCTGTGTTAACTACAAGGTGCTCTTATTACTGCCCATGCATCCACCTAGTCTTCTTGAGTAGAGTGCATTTTAACACACTCGGTGGGCAACTTGGACACATTAAGCAAATGCAACATATTCTAGAACTTACCTAGAGTAAAATGTGTTCATAGATACTACTGTAAATAATCTGTTCTCGGTGCATTACAAACAAATTTTTTATTTTGTTGCATAGATGACTCTTCGCTGAGTAATATTAGTAGTGTTTTTTTTCTAGATTATGAATGTATAATATGGATGCTTTAGTTTTAGAATGCTCCACTCCTGGGCCATATGATGCTTGTCTCCAAGCCACAGCCTGTCAGAAACTACTGTATGTTTCTAATGGCATATCTTGTTCCACTATAGGATTTAGAGATATATCCTCCACATGTGGCCATACTTAATGGAGTTTTGTTTTTCCTTGGATTACAGGGGAGGTGCACAATCACTTACTGTACATGGTATAGTATTTTAATTTATTTAGTTTTTGTTAAGTTACTTGAGTAACGTAGCCTGTTTTAATGTCATATTGTGCATTATTAGGGGAGTGTAGGATTTTCATCTGCATATAAAAAGTTTCTGGTTAACAGTTTGTTAATGGTCATTGACTAAATGTGAGTTTCCATGGCAAGGTTAATTCTGTGCATTATCTATGATAGTGAAATGAAATATTGATTAAATTAAAGTTTGTGCAAGGTAAAAGCCACTTAGTTTTTTTGCATAAATGACATAGATGCCCTAAAAATTGTGTATGTGCCAAGCTGAGTTGTTCTGCCTAAGTCTTCGGTAGTTTGTGTCGCTGTCTGAAGACATAAACATATTGTGAATTTAAACATAAACCAAATCAAATCGAGTGAAATAACAAAACAGCTGTTCATGCAAGAAAAATGTTTTAGAATATGGAAAGTGACAAACCTATGACATTGTATTTGGGCTAAACTGTATTAAGAATCTTAGAAAACACTATATCTATGTGGAGTGATGACAAATCCTTAGACAAGAAAAATAATCTGTATTAGCAAAGCATTATATTGGTTGTGTATCCTGACTAAGATGCCTATCCCCTATGATTATATAAGCGTATAATGTAAACCATATGTAAGAGCTCTGCATGCTTTTGCTGAAAAAGGACTTGTGGTATACTGAAAAGCTCACAGAACTGCTCTTCTGGATATGTTTATGTTAAATTCTTATTCTAGTTATACATTTGTTTGTCCTTATGTGTTTCTGTCAAAATTACTGTTAAATTGTTCATAATCTCAAATCAACTGACCCTGGTTCAGTTGGTTGTGAATGGATGTGTCGGTATACATTTATCATAAAACTTGCATGTGAATTCAACAGCTTTGTCTGGAAATAACAGAGCAGTGCTAAATACTGAACTTATTCTACAAAGGCTACAAAGCTTCTGGGGTTTATAATTATGAAATATATATATATTTTTAAGATTTTGTTACAAAAGACAACTGTTGTTCTTGTGCAAATATTTGGTTAGACAGTTTTGTATCAATAAACTAATATATATCACTGGCTTTGTGAATGTGCTGCATGTGGTTTATATTTGCAGCTTGTTGAAACCAGCAGGGGGAGGCAGAAACTCACAGACATACATTAAACTGCACAAACCTGTCTACTTTCTCATGTAATATTTATCCTCATGATGTTGGACCGGTCGTGTATTGGTGAATTTTCTTTATATATTTCTTTAAAATTTTTAATAGATTTTTGATGTGTAATAGGAACCTGTTCCAATCACTCACGGTTGTCCACTAGTAGTTTCTGGTCTCCATAGCAACGGGAATACTGGAACTGAGAAGGGCTCTGAGATTTCCTTTAGGGAAAGTGAGCTTTACAGCTACACCAACGGGAATTTGAAATAGTCGTTTCCATCGCCTTCCAGAGAGTAAATAGCTGCCCGGTGAGTTAGCAGATGTGTGTATACCTCAGGAAAACAGCTTTTTGTGATGGTAATGACTCCAAACGACCATCGTAACCGGCTGTCTTAAAATCGACGCCGTTCACTCAGCCGGTGCTGTTCGCTAGCCTGGTCAGGCTTGTCTTCCTTGGTTTCTTAACTTACACTTAGCTGACTTTTTACATAAACAAACCTCCCCCTTTCCCTTTTACAGTCACCTGTCAAACTTGTTAGAAGTTTGATCTGAATTGTACTGATTGAGTTAGCCAAACGGTAGGAGAGCAATGTAAAGCATAGCATCGCGTTAGCTTTAATTATATCTTGCTTTGTGAACCGAGCACTTTCGGTGTCTAGGGAGCATGTCAAGTACATATAAAAGGCTCACACACAAAGCAGAACCTTTAGTTGTATTAAATGCGTGCTTCCTAATTTTTTGAAGGCCGCTGAGATGCTTCGTTCCTCGGCTGTGGAGAAATCCGTAAGTAACTTATTTTTATACTCGTGACTGTTTCTAACAAACACGTCTTTTGTCTCTTTTTGTGCTAACAGGGACTTACAAACTGAGGATTAGTTTACAATTGTAAAATAATTATAATACACTTAGCAAATCTATACGTAGTTACATATAAAGACAGTGGCTCTTGAAGTCAGTTCTGAAGACTCCACTCTCATTGCATGTTGGTTAGTTTGTGAGTTGAATCAGGTATGCTAGATGCTCAGAGATGTGTTAAACAAAAAAATCTAGATTAAGAGATATAAGCCCTTTCATATAACTCATGCATACCAGAAGTGACTCAAACACTCTATAAACAGTCTGTTTACAGACCAAGAGTGTTTGAGGTAATTGAGTGCAAGAGACTGCAAGAGTAACTAATGTCACAGGTACATACATAGGTTTATTTTTTGTTAAAAAGTAGTATTTACTGTGCTGTTGTTTATGATTTTTTGCAGTGCAACACAGTCACAGCAGCATAATCAATTTTAGTGAAAATTAAGAACTTCTCCAGATAAGATATGTATCAAGGGTATGAGCAACTAATGCAGACCCATTTTTCTTCGTCGAGCTCTACTTTTAAGGAACTAGAGATACCTTATCACATATACACAGACAAACACATTAGAAGAGCAAAGAGAATGCATTCATGTTTTACATTGTTCAAATATTTATTAGAAATACACATAAGTTAGAGAGTAAAATTACTGAAATAGCAGGTGTGATTTTCTGATTTTGGTGAGAAATGCAGTATATGGTGCAGTCTGGATTACAAGCTGAATCAGGAAGTTCTGAAACTGACAGGAAGGATGTGGTCTGGTGGGGCTATACACAGCACAGCCATGCAAAGAATTGTGTGCTCTCTTACTGTCACATACTTTTACAAAAAGGATGCATATTTAAGATACATTAAGGAATTTGTTATCTTTCACAATAAAAATCACAAGGTATATAGAATATGATTATAAAAACAGAAATCTAAAGTTAGTTTTTGGGACTTTGGTAATTTTGTTGGAATAAAATCACTTAACATTCATGATGGTTAGGTAACACACAAAGATACATGACTAAAAAATCAGTGTGAAATTACATGACATGACACATCAGTGTGAAATTACATGACATGACCACAGTGCAACCTCTTGGTCTGTGCAATTACCAGCTCTCTTTTTGAAAAGAGGCTTATAATGATCACTGTAATTTGTGGTTTGATTACTTGTTTAATGATTTGGTATAGCACAATTGCATTACTGCTATGCATTCATAAATAGTTATCCAGGTAATTTATTGGCTGCACCAGAAGATAAATGGACAACTCTTTAATTGTCCCTTATTTTTTTGCAGCTTGCTGAGATACACACCATTCAATTATTTTAACTTAAATAAACTGAATAATAATAATAATAATAATAATAATACATTTTATTTGTAGGCACCTTTCTAGCACCCAAGGACAATACAAAAAGTGCAAGTAATTAAACAACAATAAAAAACAAAAACAGAAAATAAACAGCTATTAAAAATGGTAAAATGGGACAATGCAAATAATTTAAAGACAATATGTGAGCTTGAACAGATGGATTTTGAGTTTTGATCTATAAAGTGAGAGGGAACTGATGTTTCTGAGGTCGGGTGGTAATGAGTTCCAAAGCCAGGGAGCAGAGCGACTGAAAGCTCTGCTCCCCATAGTGGTAAGACGGGCAGAGGGAACAGTCAGGTGAATGGAAGAAGATGATCTGAGGGTACGAGAGGGAGTGGCAACATGAAGGATATAATTGTAGTTTTAGGAGCAAAGGTGTGGCATTATGTCAATGAACAATTTTTGCTTTTGGCTTATCATATTTAATGTATAACACTAATTGCTGATGCAGTTGTTGCAATTGTATATTTTCACACAGTAGTATATTGTGGACCAGTAAATCATGAGTCTAAGGCCAACATGAATAAGTGTTAACTAGAGAGGTATAAAGTACCTCATCATTTGTCTGAAGAGCAGTAGAACTTTTGTGCTGTGATGAAGCACTATTGAATATCTTTGGGATCCATTGTTTTGGTTTGTGTGATGCAGAACTAATCATCCCACATCAATACCTGACCTCACTAATACCCTTTTGAAATCAATTCCTCACAGCAATGTTTCAGCATGTATTGTAGCTTTCACGGAAAATTATAAGCTGTTATTGCAGCGAGGAATCTGAATAAGGAAACTGTATTTATCCCTGAGGAATTTGTTTATTTTTATGGTACAACTGCACAGACACAATGAGACACAAAGACAAGAACAGTATAGTATATGTCAAAATAAAAGTAAAAATAAAAACTCTAAATCAAAGAAAATACTTAGTACGAAATACACTATGATATATTCATGAAATGCTGTGGTCAGTAAGAGAAGTGGATATAAATATTATAGACAAATATGTGCAATTACAGTTGTATTTTAATAGATAACACAGGTTGTGTTTTGGAGTTGCGCTCTATGCCGAGTCTGTTACAAGACTAACATAAACTACCTATTAATACCCTGGGTTTCAGAAGGAACATAAAATCTAACAGGATCTGTGTTCTTAATTCCAGTTTGGGTTACTCCAGATTTTGCACATTTTGTGGGGCATGTGGTGTCCTGGCGGTTAGGGAGTTTCCACTGCGATCGGAAGGTCTTGGTTTGAATCCCAGGACTGGTAGTGACACCACTGAGGTCCCCTTGAGCAAAGTACTGTCCCCACATACTGCTCCCTTCCTGGCTGTCCACTTGGTGAATGGGTTAAATACAACGAAATAATTTTGTGCTGTTCATACTGTGCGCTGTGCTGTGGTGTGTATGCACTTGATTATAAGGGTCCACTTTACACTTTATTACACCTTATTCACCTCATTAACTAATAAGTTGGATGATAGCTTGTTTTAGTAAGACTAACACGTTTTACTGCTGTATTACGGATTTTAATGTAATATACAGGTTATAGAACAGTCACTGATTAATTCTGCTAGTGAAAGCTGGGCGGTAGCCATGGCGACCGGAGAGTTGCCTCGTATGGCGCATGCGCAGTACCTTAGCTATAACTCCCCTCGTATCCTGTTTCTGAACGCGAGCTAACGGTGGGTGCAGTCGCGCATATGACCATCGCCCGGCCGAGGGGCTTTTCAGTCTGGTAGTTTCTTTGTTAGCCGAGTTTGCATCGATGTGCGTTTAAAGAGGCCCGGCCGAATACAGAGGCTCACATTTTCCCTGTTTGCCTCCATGAGAAGGCAGAAGAATGATCGCATCCTTATCCAGAGGAAATGTCCTAGACGTGCTACAAGAGGGATTCAATGAGGTAACAGGGCCAGTGAAGTCCCTTTTACATTAGATGTTGATGTTTCTTCCTCCTCTTGTTCTGTAAAATAAGACGACTGAAGTTGATTTCTTACTGTTCAACCACTGCAAATTGTCGTGGGAGTGTAATGAACTAGCAGACATGTGTAAATGAAAAAGGGCTGAGGAGCTGTGGATGACATCGTAGTTGCCAGACTTGTGTTAAAAAATCTTCAGTCTTAGCTGAAGCATTCTGCGAATTGACTCGGTAACATACATGATTTTTTAAGCATTGCTGATAGCTACAAAGTCGGTTTCCCTTACCCAGCAGTACTGACCACAGAATTGTCCATTGTTACATTGCATCAAAAGAGGTTAGTATGTGAAGTTATGGTCAATGTAAACGTTCCCTTAGTATGTGTAGACGTCATGCTTCAATCACTATAGAGATCTTTAATTCACATCTTTTGGGAGCAGTTTAATGTAGGTCAGAATTGCAGGTACTGAAGAAAGATTAACACAATACGTTAGAGCTCTGCACGTTATAGTGGGAGTTAGGGGGTATTGAGTATTAGGGATTTTTTTTACAGCTATATCCAGTCTCAGTGCAGCACCTGTTAGACTTTTACCAGTTGCCCCTGCCTTTAAATACTGGTGTCTTCTACGTCATGTGACATTTGTTATGATCTCCAGCTGCTACATGCAGTAGTCGTGCATTATCTAGAACCTCAGCATGGAGTGACAAGGAGAGTACTGCAGTGATGTGCATCATTGGCTTGGTCTATGTGGGAGCCAACTGCTTGCATATTATTTCGCCTGCTCGCACTGAGCTAGCGCTGCATTCCAGCCAAACTGCACGGTCAGCAGCTAATAATACAGCCTCACTGCTGAATGCTCTCTGTGCTATGCATTCTTTCTTGGCCAAGGCAGCCATTCTGGACCACTTTTGAGCATCTACTGTGTGCTAAATATATATTGAATTTAGAGGCTGACTGGCCTTTAAAATATCTTTTCTTTGTGTTGGCATTACAAAACCCAAAGGGGGGATAAGTTGTGCCGTGCCAGCTTTTTTCAGGTTTCAGTGGTTTCTCATTTACCACTGTGATACAGAGTGAGATAAAGTTGAACCGAATACTTCTTCAGTTATGGTCATTAATTCTGGAAATTGTTAGTGATCAAATAAAAGTTTGGTAAGCTAACACAGGGTCCAGTGCTGAAAAGTCATGTCTTCACATCTGTTTATCTGCATTTTGTTCTGTAGTAATGATTTGTAAAAAGAAATAAATAAATAAATACTTGTTCACAATTTGTTCAACAAAATCACGTTAGAATTGTATCATTTGAAGGTCTCACTGGTTCACTGTTTAGCTAAATGTTTTTGAGAGTCCTTGTGGAGGCTGAGTGCACATTAACCTTATGAGCACAGTTTTGCTTATACTTCTGGACTATAGAGTCGTGCTCTATATTATTAAAAACTGTGAATTCTTGTACTGTTAATAGTATTTACAAAATTAGTAATCTGCACGACTGTATGCAGAGTTTAACAGTTTTAGTCTCTGTTTAATAACATGTTTACCTTTTTCTGATTTGTTTTTATTCCATTAAACAAATATATGGCAAAAAATAACCTTTAAACATCGATGGCATAGATAACAGTTCTCTGAAGGAAAATATTTTGGACTTGTTTGAACTGGAGAAGAATAGTTTTAAGCAGGATGTTTTTAGGATAAAAGAATATGCTGCCAGCTTAAATCTTACCCCTCCTCAGTATTCACAATATTTTAAGTTCACTGTGTCATTTTACAAGAAGGCACAACTCTGCAGCAGTCCTTACTGGGGAACCACATCTCTAAATGTGCATGGCTGCATTCTCTATGCACCCCTACATGTGCAGGATAAAGGGAAATAGAATCTAAGCCTTCATGTTTTGGCAAGCCGGAGAAACTACAAGTCACACTAATCCAGGCTGTTGAACCCTGGTGTCGCAGGCTAGGCCGGGTGAATGGCAAGAGATTTGTCCTGTCAGAGGATATAACTCTTGAACCCTGAGCAATAAAATTTGTATGGCAGTTTGCATTTCAACAGGCATCATGGCAGGAGAGCCCAATGTACCCTTTAGCAGCATGCCTGTGTGAATAGGTTTCTTGAAAGATCACAATTTCAGTTTTCCTGAATGTGCCGTTGTTCTTATTAGTGGCTTACATAGTATAACAATGAAAGTAAATATTATGAATTATATATTTTTAATCACAATATGATGACAAATAATCATTACAGTGAAAAATGTAAGCCAAATACTGTATATATAAAAATGTAAGCCAAATACCATGAGGGTTGGAACTTCTAGCTGGGACTGTCACTGAAAACATGAGCTTTGTTGCAACCACATTCTTTGCTGATAATTTTGAATATTTTGTTATTGTCTAATCTGATGTCGATAATAGATTTAATGATACTTTTATCTACTCACTGTGCTGTCACGTCATTGCTGTTCTAATGTGAGTGCATTTGTGTGGATCCTTTATGGCCGGTTACATGACTGAATATTGCATTTTCAGCAACAGCTGGCAGCATATGTTTCCTGGGTCAATGCCCAGCTGAGGAAGAAGCCTGGTGTGAAGCCTGTGAGTGACCTCCGGCAGGATCTCAGAGATGGTGTGGTGCTGACACACCTAATTGAGATAGTGGGTAAGACGTTTTGTAAAACAAAATTAGAACATTGGCTTGGTTCTTCTATTAAGCTTTTCTTTAATTACAGTATTTGTTATGCATATGGTAACTTCAAACCTTTTACCTTGCAGAGTTTAGATCAAATGCCAACTCAACACATCTTACTCTATTATTCAGTTACCACAAAGACCTTTATTAGGTGGATAAGGCAGGGTAGATTATTGTTAGAGCTGAACTCTGTAGGAGGGTACATCTTCAGGAACAGTGTTAGAAATGACTACTGGGATAGCCAGTAGAATAATACATGTAGACAAATAAAATCATTAATATGAGTAATAAAAAGAACCATGATTCAGTAAATCTGCTGTGAAGCTGTAGTGATTTTCAGATTGTGTTTTTACTATGGAAACATCATTACAACAAATGTAAATGTAAGACAAAGTTTTGTATATAACATAGATTTTTTTGTATGAAAGCTGGTGAGCTGCTTGAGGACATTCATTACTCGCCAAGAGACAACCAGGAGAAGAAAGAAAATGTTGAGAAAGTCCTCCAATTTGTATCATCCAAGCGGATACGCATGCCCCAGACATCTGCCAGAGGTCAGTTACTTAGCAGGTGCCAACTAAATTAAATCCCGTCCAGTGTGACTAACTCTCTGTGGCTGTGGCTCGCAGTTTTGAAGATATTTCCAGAGACCTCCCCCTTACATTTCACACTCTGCTCCAGCAGACATCTACTTATGCATTTTCGTTAGTATATCTTTCTGAATCCTTTTTCTGACTCTCTCTCTCCTGCTTTCTCTCTTTACAGACATCATGGAAGGGAACCTCAAATCTGCCATGAGGCTCATCTTGGCCTTGGCAGCACATTTTAAGCCATCTGCCTCAGCCAATCATAGAGCAGGCACTTGTGTGGGGAGAAGCTCGGGGGGATCTATGGCCAATCATAGGCCTCATTCCACGATGGCCATGGCTCAAAACGCAGCAGCAGCCCTGGCAGCAGCTCGGCATGATGCTTCCCACTCTGGCCGCAATGTCCTCCACCTCAGACAAGACTGGCACAGGTCAGCTTTTGTTCACGTCTCAGTTAGGTTTATCTTTCAACCTCCTAACCTCTCTCTTTTTAGCAGAAAAGACACAGTTACATAACTGTAACATACATTAATAATTTTTAGTATTGTGTTATTATAGTTAAGTATTATGCGTTTTATTTATAAAATTAAAAGAAGAGTTTGGCACAATATCAGATTTACACTATTTTTCTAAATAGCCCAGAGGTGGTCAAATAGCCAAAATTTGTTTGAAATTTTGCTTCTTATGTTTAGTACTGGAGATGAGGCTAACATTGCTAACAAATATTATAGGTCAATCGTCAAATAAATTCTCCTTGTAAAAAAGCATTGCCATGACTATTTCATGCAACTTGCCTCCAGCTCTTCATGAAGACTAGTTAGACTAGTAAATTTAGGCTCAATACACAGTGTGACTTACCGTGAGCTATATAATAAAGAGAATATCTCCACTACAGGCTGCCATTTCAGGCAACACTACAGCTGGTCATGAGGAGTTGTAATGGGTAGTGATTTTGGATCAGATTTATCCATATTTATGACAGCCATTGCAACAAATACTTAAAGTAGTTCAGCACTCTTGCTTCTGAGGTAATCTGTGAAAAAAGACAATGCTGTCTAAACTGGCTGCCTACAACTTGATGGTGAAGTTTTGCACACATTATATCATGCTATATTCATTACCTTATGTGCACCATCTGCAAAACGTTTAGTGGATACAGAGTTTTCGATCAGATTTGGTTGACTGATGTGAACCACAAAGTCCCTGCTCTAAACTAAAGAAGCAAAATATGTACACCTAGCTAGTAACCTAATTTCTTGGCTGATTACATCTGAGAACTATTTCTTTAAACCATATGAGTCAGAGTTTAATTTGCCACAATCCGTAATTACTCTTTAAGACAGAATATATTTCAATTAATAATTGAGAAACAAATTCCATAAAGGTGATTCATCATAATTTGGAATGATAAAAACTTTTAGTCAGTCTATCATTTGATAAAAGCAGGCTTATCAATTGTTAAAAGCACCTGAGTGTGATAATGGTTTTAACATATCAGTGTGCAACCAAGGCTTTCATGCTTTGTCACATTTTCATAACTTATCCATACAGATGCAGCATGTTTATTCTCTGCACAAAGCATATGAGGAGATCAGTTACTTAAGGCCTGAGTATTGTGATCATTTTTAACTAGATTAAGAGGAAAGGAGCTTTGCTCTCCCCATCTCTTTAAGAGGATTCACTGGTTTTGCAGCAGGGAATGTTGCCCTCTCCTTGTTGTATGCATGTACTGCAACATGGTTGTCAAAGGACGAATAGAAAAAAGCCACAAATCCACATACACACACACCATATTCAAAACTGTAATTAGCATTTCTGTTAAATCTATAAAGAAGCTATGGCATATTGTGGTGAACATTTTAAATGCTTCAGGACATGGATAAAGAAGAATCTACATTTTTTTAAATTTTATTTTAATATATGTTGTCCCTATTACAAATTAAGTATTGGGTTAACTAAGGGTATAATTGTTAGGTTAACTAAGGGTATAAGTCTTAGAATAAGATGTCTGACTGAAGATTGTTCTTCCTCTGTGAGTTTAAATTAAACATCTGACCTGAAGAAGCGTTGATCTTCATTCCCTTTTTTCCCCTTCAGCCGAAGCTCAAGCGCTGATGAGGATTTTGAGAACCCATGTTGGAGTGTGCGTGCTCTAGTCCAGCAGTATGAGGGACAAAGAGGACCTTCTGAGGAGGACCCAGAGACAGGACCTTCCAGGTGAGTCCTAGACACCCCAGTGCTTATATTTGTATAAGAATGTGCTGCAGTTTTCCATAGCAAAGTCTCAGAAACAAAGTATGCTGTTGAGTATCATACAAATTGTCTTGTGTAATGCAATGTGATCTTATATTATCTCGCTAAACATGGGTTATTACTCTTGGCCATTACCACTGTTGGTTTTAGCTCTAGCAACAGCATTTTCACAGCACCAGGAGGCAGACCTTTGGTGTGCAGAAAGCTCTGTGAGGAATGTTAACATAAAAGCAAAATGGTGGTTTTGGAAATATTAGTTCAGTTCATGTTAGTGATTATGCCTTTTTATCTTTGTTCTATTTCTACAAGCTATGAACCAATTTCATTATTTCAAAATCCGGAGTGTTGGAACCCATCAGGCTGTTTTAAAACTGCAGTTGTTCAGGTCTCCCTTAACCCAGGCATGAGCTGAGCAGCTGGATTGAGACCCCTGTCCTCAGGCCTGTCTGTCAGGCCTGTTGGCACAGCTGGCTCTTTTTCAGCCACTGGGAACAATAGTGCCATTCTATTAACACTCCTGGAACCATCCAGCCCCATGCTGCACCCTGTCAGTCCAGCTCAGAGCCTCTCTTGTTCAGGCTGAAGTTCCAGCACACCCTCCAGCACCTTATCACAAGCCTTTCATTTTCCTCACTGCATTTACGAGCAGTGCCTGGGAAGGATGACAGGCAAAAGGCTGCCTCCTGAGGGCTTGGTTCTGTTTGTTTTGTAAATGTGGGATGTTGCTGGGATATTGTGCTCAATGATGCCATTTGAAGTACCAGCGTGCCTTATCATGCTTAAAGATATCGCTTAGCTACTGATAACAAGGGAATGCGTGACTCTGCTTTTGTTTTGACCCTTTGGCTGCTGGGCTTGTAATTGGTAACATTTATTCAAGTGATAGACCTAATTTTTTAAAATATTTGGTCTCTGCAAAGCCAGTCAAATCTCTAAAGACTAGTCAGTGCTCTATTCAGTGAGAATTAAGTGATGTTTTACTTTTGGCTTAAGCCTTTTATGGCAGTTGTACTGTTGTACAGAATTGTGTTACCAGTGTTTCCTGCGGATCAAAAGGCAATGTGGCAATGGGCAAGCAATTTAAGTTTGTCACCCAGGGGTGGTGAACTTTTGGCATTAGTAAACCTTTCATTATGAGCATTTAAATTTTATTGGTTGGAGGGGTTGGGGTGGTGATGGAATTCATTTTGGTCATTTTCAGTAGCACTAGCTACTGTGTGGGTCAGATAATTATGTGCCACACTGAAGTTATTTTGTTTATCTTTTTTGTTTCTGTGTTCATTAAATGCTTTTGTTTTTGTCCAACGGGCTGTTGTTTAAGTCTAATATTGTAACTTGAATTTGGGGATATATGCAATACATTACAATATGTTGTTACATTTAAGAAAGAGAAGAAAGCTACTGAAAAGCTATAAAAGCACAAGCTAAAAGAGAAGTGATAAGCTGACAGACAAGAGCAAGAGAAGACGCTGACAACCAAACCTTTTCAAATGTTTTTACAGGACTAACACTGCCTCTTGACGAATACCAGTGCACTCCAACTTTGCACACCATAAAAACTTTTCAAGTTTTCAAATTAGTTTAACACATATAATACTAAATTCTAATCAATACACAAATCTTCCCAAATCTGATATATGTAATACAAACGGCTTGGCAAAACTGAAAGAATCAAAAGATTATCTTCCTCTTTACCCCAAATGAAGCTAATCAGCTGTTTATTGTTTAAGTTTTGCACTCAAGCTGTAAGTAATGGAAATGTTTGTTAGCTAGTTTATTACATTCTAGGTTGAGTGTAGAACTAAAGGACCAAGCATCAGACACCAAACATGTTTTTGATAAATAATTTCCTTGGGGAAGAATTGAACATATTTTGTGTTTGACTCAGCATTGCTTTAAGGAAAAAAGAATGAAGCTGTGCTGGCAGAGCTGTGTTCATCTGCTTCTTTTAGCCTTTCCAAATTACTGCAGTTCCCCCTTGACCCTGCTTTTCCAAGCCACTGATCTTCGGCGGTTGAGAAAGAGGGGGAGGGGAAAGAGAAGAGGGCTGAGCCATGTCTGACATCTCTGTAGAAAAAAGGAGTGAGAGAGAGAGCAAAAGAGAAACAGGAGGAACCTTCTTGTTTTTTCTCGCGACTATGAGCTTTATGAGTCTGACTGTGAATAGCTGTTAACGTGAATAAGAAGTAGTTTGAGAGGGGACAAGTCGTAGAGAGACTGCCAAAGAGAATCGGCAGGATACAGCTGCTTTGGTGACAGCCTCTCTCCTCTGTAATTGAAGTGGGGAGTGAAAACAGAATTTCCATATGTGCCACGTCGGGAGCAGCTGAGGAGCAGATCACACTCCAAAAGGTTTTTAACTGTCCACTTGCTGTGCAGACACAGCATTAGCTCACTCATATTCCTTTTAAAGGGTTTTCTTGGAGAACAGAGGGTATTATGACAGTTTTAGTTGTCACTGGACAGTTCAGTAAGTCTCTGCTGCTGTCTCCCTGTGTTTTCTGTGTCTTTGTGGGCATGTGGACCTACACATGTGTGTGAGTTAGTGTTCGTTTGGGAAAGATGCTGGTGACCAGCTTTCTAGCCCTTGCTACATGGACAAACAGAAGCACTGCAGTGGGGTAGCAGCTTAATGTCAACATGGGAGCTAAACAAATTAAATGGTAAGACTTTGTTTACAGCATGTTTCCTAATATTGTAAATGGACTTTTAGAGCTTAAAAGTTGCTGTCTAGTACACTTGGGAGATCACTGTTTGTGATTCTCCTATGTTGTCTAATATGCAGCTAATGTTTTTTTTTTTTTCCAGTAATAGCCTTTTTCTCAGTGAGTAGCATTCCTTTCTGTGGGCCGAATGTTGTTTTGTGAAGGAGTAAGGTCCCTGTGCTGTGTCCCACTTCTGAGTGTTAGCACAATTAGTGCTGAAAGAGCGATGTGGATATCTCTGACAGCATAGTGGCTCAGTGGACCAGGACTGTTTTAGAAAGCTGTATTTTATTTGACACTGCTGATCACTTTGCAAAAGCTCGTGGAAAAATAAACAGCCATTCCTCACCTTAGAATGTGTGCACCATTTGACTTTTAATATATGTTAGTCGATATAGATTGTCAGCATGGCTCAGTATTGTTTTATGTGATGTCAGATGCATGTAGAGTATGTCCTGCTCCTGATTTTTTATTTAATGTTCAAAATAGGTTTCCCCTACATTTTCATTGCTTTTAAACATTTGAGAAAAGGCAATGGTCTTTTTGTCTGGATGTTCAACATGTTCAGTCATGAAATTCAAATGCTTGTAATAGCGAGGGTCACTTTTTCTCTTCCTTGACCCCTTTTGAACAGGCATAGTTTTGTTGGGTCCACACTTATCAGCACATTGGTGACTTTGTTTAGAGAAACATGAATTTCTGGGACCCATGACAAAGACTGAAGTGTAAATACGTTTTTGTTTTTTTGTTTTTTGTTATATCTAATTATATCTAATCATTGTCTATTTAATGTGGGTTATTTAATGAGCCCTTGCAAGTATCATCAGACGAGCCATCAGATATTGTTCTAGGATGAGAGAGAGAGAGAGAGAGAGAGAGAGAGAGAGAATGTTGTGAGTATGGAGATTCTCTTGTATAATTTGTAGTGTAGGGTGGATCAAGTTATAGTTTTCCTGCAGGGAAGGGTCCAAGCCGAGATGAGACTATTACTGCACCATGTACAGCAAGACAATCACCAGAGGTATCCCAGCTTACAGCAGTAGTTTATCACACACAGTAGCTGTGTATTCTTGAGATATGCATTCAGTAGCCAAATTTCAGCTAAGATGCACCATGTAAGTGTGAAATGTAAACTGTTGTTTAATGAGTAGTCCAGCATGTTCTATCAATGTGCAGTAAATTCTACACTTCACAGAGGTTTATGAAAATAGGTTTTGATTTATGGCAGGAGCAATAATAATGCTGACCTTTATTTTAAGCATGAGGATGTGGGTTTGCTATCCACAGGCAAAATGTATTTATTCCTAACCTGTTCTTATTCATCTGGTTTGGTTTACCAGAAGATAATCTGCTTCACAGCAGCCTGCAGTAATATTCTGCACTTTTTTCTATCAGATTCATGAGGTATGTACCTGGAATGGTATTTAATTAACAGGTGTTCTTCATCAAAAGTTCATTAGTGGAATTTCTTGCCTTCTTAATGTGTTTGGGATCATCAGTTGTGATGTTCGGGTTGGTACACAGTTAGTAATCCTATTCAACTACTGTTCTACTCCACATTATGGCAAGAACCACTTTACAAAGTAAAAAGAAACAACAGTCCATCATTACCTTATTACAAAACATATTCTGGTTTGTTTAGCTCTTTTTTGTTTACTGCATAATTCCATGTGTTCCTTCATTATTTTGTTTGTTTTCAATATTAATATACAATGTATATTAATAATAATAAAAACTCAGAAAAAACATTGAATGAGAAGGTGTGTCCAAACCTTTGATTGATAGTGTGTTAAATCTATATTTAATTCCTTATTAAGGTCCTTAGGATGATATGAGTCTGTTGTAGTTGATTCCCATTTCTCATACGCAACCAACATAACAACTGTCTAGAATCAATTCATTCAAAGACTTTAACTTAATATTATTTCTAGCATAGTTAGGACTGGTGTGTATACATGTTGGGTATAGTATTATATAGGAAAGAGCTAATAGGAGAATTTGGAGCTAGTGCCAACATGCAATGTTTTGAAGCTAAATACCTGCTTATGCCCACACATACACACTTATAAAATGTAGAAATCGTGACTACATCAACCTGAATCAGCATTTTCGAGAAAAATTGCGTTCTTTTCTGTGCAGTTACAAACGCATATCACTGATACTATAAGTAGTTTAAAATCACTGTGTATCTCAATAAATTATTTCACAAAGCAAAGTAATGCTACATGAATTGAAGAATTAAAAAATAGTTGGAGTCAGATAAAATATGTATATATTATCATGTTGCTCAGCTCGTGTCCAGAACTTTTGGGTGTACAAGGGGGAATGAGGGCATTGAGGGGGACAGGCTCCAAAAGAGGCCACCCTCCCCGCTTCCCACAATGTGAGAAAATTAAAACAAAAGGAAGAAATTCAGAGTGCAGCAGGCTGTGTTTTTTAGAGTCTCTGTTTCGTGTCCAGCTGCCTGGGTAAGGACTATGAGTCCCTGAAGCATAAACACACTCACAACAATAGAAAACAACTACTTCTTTGTTTGTTTATAGTACTAGCATTATTGTAGCAAAAATAGATACATTTGCTCATGTATCTGCTCCTTTGCCATCTCTGTTTCAGACACACACACAAACACTCAAAACTCAAAATTTTAAGGAAATTATTGCCAGAAGAAAGATCAATAAGGCTTATGATTTACAGCTCTGCAGTGGTTGATCCATACCTTCTCTAAAAATGGAACTTTTAGAAGACCTCCATGTAAGGCTTAACCATGGTAGTTTTCAGCAGCATATAATGTAGTTCATCCATGCACAGGAAATAAAGCATATAGGTGCAATATTGATTAAGAAATGTGTTAAGATGGAATGCTAAGCTGCTAGATCTAGTGGGTTTGCCAGAGGTGTGAGAGGTTTGCCAGAGGTTACTTTCCCAGGATAAGTCAGCCAGAGCACTCCCCTACTTTAGAGCTAACTGATGATGGACATGTGAAACACAGGAGACTAGTGTACACAGATTAATTAACTAAACCTTTATTAGATCACTGGCCCTTTCTCTTCAGATAAAAGGTGCAGTTACATCCTTCTTAGAGACTAACAAATACTCTTTTTACTCACAAAACCACGGGCCTACATGTACAAACTACAGAACATGTAATTTATGATATGTGTTAAATGTGTTATATTGTAATTGTATAGTATTGTACAGTACTTCATCCGATTTTTGTTGGGAAGCACATTGCTCAGAAGACTCTACATGTCAACATAACAACACATTTTAAAAGTCACTGTCCTTAGTTGTCACTGGATATTCTGACATGTTTATTTATAGCCATGGTCCACATTTGGCTGTGGCTTTTTGAAGTAGCATCAACAAACACTAAATGAACTGAACCAATGACAAACAATTTGTGTTCCTTTTTAAACATAGTAGTAATATTTTTACAGCAAAGCCCTTAAAATGACAAAATAGAGTTTCCATGCTCTTCTATTAATGTATGAAGTCATTTCTCATAAGACTGGAAACATTCATCAATAGACTGGAAACATTCCTTAATCACCTTCACTTCTGAATATCTGTGGCATTAGATGCTTTATGAGAAACTATCAGTTGTTCCCAATCATTTGTTTCTTGACGAACTGTAACATTAAAGAGTCCTTCTAGTTCAACTCAACAAATGGTCCATGCTTAGCCATCTAAGAATTAAACCATTTTTTGCATTTTGGACCAACATGAAAAATCCAAAATATTTTCAGGCCTAGCTCTGGCTTGAAATGTTACTCTGGCTTAATATTTTTCCTTAGTTTGCAAAAATGATTTGTCAGTCATTTTCAGATGGCTGTCTCTTTGCAACGTTAACACCTAGACACCTGAAAAAAATGTGTAAAGCCTTTGGCCTATATGTATGTAGCTTGGAGCATGCACCCAACTTAAAATAAGACATTATAAACATATATCCCTATTCTATTTTAATCAGAGTTCCAAAGGCTGTATCTCTATCAGTATAGTAAGTAGGGTCACTGAACCTTTGGCATGTATTCATTACTACATAAACTACTACTGCAGTCAGTATCCTTCTCTAGTAAAGTAGGGTAGTAATGTAGGGTATGGAGTAATGAATACATGGCAAAAATCAGTACAGATAAAAAAACACCAGCAGTGTCACATTAACTGTAAGCACAGTGATTTGTGTTTAATCAAGGTTAATCAAGCTCTTCACTAATTTTTTCCGTCCTCTCAGTTTGAGCTCTCCCAGTCCCATCCTGAGTCCAAAAGATTCCATCAGCCTGACAGAGGAGAAAGCACAGTTTTTGGAGAGCCAATCAGGAGATCCGAAAACTAAAGCAGGTACTTTTAAAACCTCTGGATAATTTAGTGACGTGGACAAGGTACTGATTGGTAACGTTATAGAACTTCTGATTTGTCTGGTTAAGTGCATCTTCTCCCCCACTGCTACACAAATGATATGATTAAACTGGTATTATCTGGCTCAGGAGCTGCCTCAGAGCATGATGGGATGTGTATGCGGAGCTGTACCTGGGAGGAGCAGCTGTGGGAGCAGCAGGAGCAACTGGAGAGGGAGATGGTGGAAGCTAAGAGGATGGTGTCAAGCTTACAGGTGAGCTGCTGGGCTGGCACAGATCATCACAAGCTTGCAGCCATATGTTGAATTAGAAGAATTAGACATGCTTTCTCTGAATTTTTCTCGCTTACTGACCTGAATTTATAGGTGAACTGTTAAGAGGATTTTCACAATACACATTATATAACACAGTCTTTAGGGTTTTTTCTACAAACAAGGCAAAAATCACAATATTTCAATGTTTGTTTTACAATACACAAAATGTAACACACTATTTAGTTTTTTCATTTGCAAGCAAGATCATCAGCAAACCAATAGCGCCACAATTTAAAAAGTCTGTAAAAATCTGTTATCTGTGATATGGTAACTTGTATTCAGTTTTTTTGCAAGAACTAAGAGGAAAGTCTAATAATTGGTTAATAATAAATAGTTTTAAAAATAATAAATAGTAAAAAAAAAAAATAAAAATACTGCAAGGTAATGGAACACACAGTGTTCCTGATTGTGTTTCGTGTGCCAATGAATCGGCGTTCAAAATGAAAAGCATGCTGTGCCCCTCGTGTCATTAATTAAACATAGAAAGCAAGTTTGGCATGATGTAGATTGTTCAAGCAGAAGAGGTTTGAGAATAACATATATTTTGTTCAGCTACCAATGGGGTGCATCAATGTGTGTGTGTGTGTGTGTGTGTGTGTGTATGGGATTACAGGCTTTGCTCCTCCATGGATCTTTACCTGAAGATGAGCAAGAGGTCTCGCTAAGCTTGGGAGAGGGAGTAGAAAATGCAGAACAGCAATTGGTAATATTTTTTTTCTCTCTTCTGTTTTTTGCCTCCTTTTTGCCCATACTCTGTATTTCCTGTATGACTGTTTTGCATGCAAAATTTTATGTTTTCTACTCTGATCTCATTCATACATCTCACTTAGATCAGGTTACTCCGTGGTGAGGTGTGCACTTTACTCTGTGTGTGTGTGTGTGTGTGTGTGTGTGTGTGTGTGTGTGTGTGTGCGTGCGTGCGAGCGTGCGTGCGTGCGCACTTCTGGGTGAATGAGGTGCAGGTATCCAATTCTCTTCCTCTTCATTCACCTGCTTCTCTCTCTAGCTAGGTCTGTACTTAATTCCGCCATTTTTCTCCCTTATCCTCTCACTCCTTACCACACGACCCTGTCTCTTTGCACCATGGGGTTTGTTTGAATTCGCCTGTTTCTGTGCAGTGCATTCTGCCTGAAAGTAAAGGAATCCTCTATTTATTCTGTGCAGGTAATAATCCGCAGTCGTCTTGACCAGAGCATGGAGGAGAGTCAGGAACTCAAGGTAGCCTCTGTTTATTAGTTCTCTGGATTTTTTGTTGTGGTGTACTATGAATTGAAGTTGTACTTTGCATATTTTCAAATTGCTATATAATACTAGCATGTGCAAGACTTTGAGTCATGGAGTGTCATTAGATCAACGTGTTGTTATTTTATATGTACCTGCGGACATCATAGCTGCTATATCTCCTTATCCCTAACTATAATAAAGTATCTTGAATGGCACTTTACCTCTTCCTTTGTGGTGTTTGGTTTTGTTCTGATCATCGTTCGTTGTATGTCCTGTAGAGGGAGCTGTTGAAATTCAAACAGGAGGCACGCAACCTACAAGGTGTCAAAGTAAGTCCTACAGTCTCAGTACATTCAGTGACCTGTTTTAAGGCACATACCCATTTATCCTGAAGAACTCTAACAACAACAGGCCTGCATTAAGGCTACGTACAGCTAGAGACTAAAGAAACATATATGGTATTTCTAATTCCATATCTGATATAGTAACCAATAGTTAACAGCTTATTGCGGTTGATACTGATTTTATAAAGTCATCATTTAAAATGTCTAAATTGAATGTATTATTGTAATGTTTCACATTACTTAATAGATATTCTTAATGAAAGCCATTCACAACAGTAAGCGGACATATGTAACAATCCCCAAAGAAAAGAACAGGGACATGTAATTAACTGACTATAACAACAGTGTTCATGATTATCACCATGTAAAGATGAACTTGATACTTGGCTACAAAAAATGTTATACCATTGTAGACCCATTAAAAGAACTCCTGTTGCAGTAGTTCACATCACTCGGTAAAAATACAGTGTTCCCCCACAAAGTCTCGGTTCAGAGTTTGCAGCCTCAGTCGTTCGCAGATTTTTTTTCTTAGAACCTAACTAATAATTGTTTGAGGAAACCCCTGCAAATTCGCTGAAACCACAAATATCCTCCACATTTTATTTTTTGCATTTTGTGGCAATATATAATTTTTCATTCATTTAAGTGATAAATTATTAAGAAAAAAATAATTTATAATTTTGTTTTATGTATTTTAATGTAAATTCAGCAACATTTCCATATAAAATATAACTGTATAAATTTTTTTGAATTGTCGAGAGAACACAAAGCAACCGTATGTTCAGAGGTTGACATAATTCTTTTGCTGTAGTAATCTAATGATTACTTACATAAATTAATTGGTACGCACCAAAATTAAAACCGTTCCACCTCACCATGGGAGCTGCAACCATTGCAGCACTTTTATTTTAATTTATATACAGTAAACCCCAAAATGTGCAGTGTTTACATTCCAAGAGCATGTGAATGTGTTAAAAACCATGAATCTATGATGTGGTAAAAATGCCTGTAAATGCCTATTTTTATAGTCTAAACCCTAAATATTCCATCAAATATGCTCCCAAAACACAATAGATAGCCCTTAAAAAATGTAAAAAATTTAAATCAACATTCTAAGGTGGTGGGTGTGCCTACTTTCTCGCCACTAACTGGTCGAAACGAGGCAGGCACGCTGACAGAGCCACTCGGAGGGAGTTTCTGAGTTGTGTCTGTTTCTGTACTTTGTTTTCGTGGCTGTCTAGTGAGAAAAAGCATCTCGCTCAGATCCGTGGAAGGGAAAGGCGAGATTGTTTTAACTGCATCTCACTGGGGATTTTCCTCAAAGGATGACAGACAGAACTCGGGACAGACAGAACTCGGGACAGACAGACAGCCGAATCTCGACTGGGAGATGCAGACCAGCATTCCAGCATTAGAACAATTTCCCGCTTTGAGTTATATTAAGTGTTTATATGAGTGTTCTCTTGTTTTTCATTTGGTCTTCTTAAGGCCCTATATGTTTATCCCTGTAAATTAAATTAATTTATTACTGTATTTATCTGCTTATACCAAAGACAACGACTGCGCACACCAAAGAAAACGCGTGCGCATGAATTACAGTACAGTCTATACAGGGGTAACATTGGTATTTTACATTTTAGCACTGCAGGAGTTCATACAAATATGGGTATACTTTTACATTTTATTTAAGTGTAATGTATTAAGCTAAAATGAAATTCAAGTGTTTTGGGAGCATATTTAGGGTTTAGATTATAAAAATAGGCATTTTAGGCTTTTTTTTACCACATCACAAATTCAAGGCTTTTCACAATTCATGGGTGCTCTTGAAATTTTGGAGGTCTACTGTACTGAATAAATAAAAAACATAAAAATAAATATTCCCGGTAAGTTTGTTCAGCTTTAGTTTTCACATTCAAAGTGGAGCTGAGAGCATCCTCATTTAATCTTATTTCACAGCATAGCTGAGATTAACCTGAACACAGAACACATTCCAAGAGCACACGTGAATTGTGAAATTTGTGATGTGGTAAAAATGCCTGTAAATGCCTATTTTCATACTAAATCCTAAATCCTAAATATGCCCCCAAACATGCTCCCAAAACACAAATATGCATGGTAATAGTTTACTGTGTGTGCAGGACGCTCTCCAGCAGCGTATGGCTATACAGGAGGCATCTGTACTGCAGCTTAAACAAGAACTCCTGCGAACCAGCATGAACCGTGATGAACTAGCTGGGCAAAATGTAAGTATGGGTTTTTGTGTGTGTTTGTGTGTATACTTTGATACCTGTACGTTACAAGGATTTCACTATAAATTATATTAGTATCAAGTAATCTACAGATTATTTTAATAGTTAACACTGTAATGATTTTTTTAGAAAGGTGGAATGATAAAAATGGACTTAATTGAACCATTCTAAAATCATATAATAAAACTATGTGGTAATTAGAGTGTGTGTGTGGTTTCTCAGGCTGAGCTCCAGAGGAAGCTAGAGGAAAGAAACAGGCTTCTTAGTGAATATAAGGTACTGGAAGTCCTTTTGCTTCTAAATGCAACCAGCATGAGCACATTCCATCTATACTTCTAATCAGAACTCGTCTCATATTACTGCCCTGCTCTGAGAAACATTTCTGATTGACACTTAAATCGCTACAGTTTAAAATCATGGCAGTGTTTCAGTAACTAGCACACTTACTACGCAGAAAGAATTGGGGCAGAAGGATCGCCTTCTACAGCAACAACAGCTTAAGATGGATGAAGCATTGCGCAAGCTGACAGACAGCAACAATCAGCAGGTATATCACTAAATACCCCTGAACAGACCTAATATGTGCCTCCCCACCTGATTCAGCTGTTCTCACACACCTCTTCTGTAATCTCAAGGCTGACCTGCAAATTGAATTGAAACATAAGCAGGTGGTTCTTCAGGAGCTGATGAACCATGAGCAAGATGAGGTAAGGCCAAAGCAACTAAAAGACATTTTCTGTCTTTAATTTGCTTTGTAATAAGAAGCATTACATGTCATCATCTGTTCCAGCTTCCCAACACTCAAAGCAATGGATATGCTCACCTATTAGCTCTGGAGCACAGTGCAACGAAATCAAACAAAGGGGTGAGTGGGCGTCTTTCATTTTTTGTTAATGATTGCAGCTATCAAAGAGATGACAAGATCAAGTCTAGTGGTAACGTGCTTTAAAAGACCTCATGTGACACTTGGTGTTGCGCACATTGTTGTTTGGTTTGAGATCAGCTGTACAGCCATGGAAACTGTAGTGAGTGATACAGTAGAAGCCCTTGGCGCCCCCCCGTCTCTGTTAGCATGGTCTGACTCTTCAAGATTGAGCTGTTTTTGCTGCTTTTTCAGATAAAAGTACCAGTTAAGGTTAATCTACCAGAGCATAAATTTCTGATAAAAGTGAAATTCTGTAACAATGCCACAAACTCAGTGAACTCTTTAACAAGACCCATTCTTCTGATTTTGTTTGTCTACGGAGACTTGATTTAAAACACCTGTTACCAACAGGTGTGGCTGAAACACCTCAACTCAGTACTAAGGTGAAATGTCTGCACACTGTTGGTCATATTGTGTACAATAAGTGGAAGGGAGTCAGTTGTCAAGTAAACCATGTTTTTCTGTCAGACAGAGGAGCTGCAGTTGGTGCGAGATGCTCTGCGCAGTCTAAGGAACAGCTTTGCAGGACACGACCCTCAGCATCACACACTAGACACGCTGGAGCAGGGTGTGGCCAGCCTTATGGACCGCCTATACTCACTGGACTTACACCACAGGCAGGAGCAAAAGGTGGGAAAGCAGCAGTGTACTAACTGTTATATTAATACACTGAGTACACACTGCCTCATGTAGCAGTCTGGGAAGGTATATTTCTGCCAGAGAAAAATTTACTTTTTGACTTTTTTCAGGTGAGGGCAAAATCTCCAGGGCACAAGGCCACTTACACAGACAGAGACTCCTGGCCCCCCAGTGCAAGTAAGTCTTACTCTTAAACTTCTGACTAAATGGAGAGAGTGCTAAGGCGACCTTCCGATCAGAGGTTTAAGAAGAGACTGATAGAGCATGGGAAATAGAGTCCCGGGATGGTGGAGTAAAGTCCACAGCGCTTGAACTTGCGAAAAAAGGTGGGTTGGACAAACTTCGCCACAAGTGGAACTTGAAATTGTGCAATTTGTACTGTGTGCATTTTTGAAACACCCAAACTTGAAAATTTGTTGAAGGTCTAGTAAACTCCAAACACAAAAACAGCGACAAAACATGACTCAGAAGTACTGGCACTGGCTTGATCTAAGGGTTTGAGAAGGCAAATAATCACAAAGACTTCACAAACAGCATGCCTGCGATTTTATAGGTTATATAAGACAAGTAGCAGTTACCGTTGATGAGGTTGATTACAAGGATGGAGGTGCCAGTCCTGGGCCCTCACCTAGTGGTAGGTGTGAGAATTAAATCTACCCTCCAGACTGGCCCCTTACTGAAAGCAAAATGCTAACAAAGATTCTTATGATGTTGTTTCTCTGTAGGACTCTGCTTGATGCTTCTGTTATAAAATAATAAATGGCTCAGTGTAGGGTTGTCATAGAGTTTTAAAATGTATGGAAATGTTTACACATCAATCAGCTTGGTTACAATTCTAAATGAAGCAATAATTGTAACAAGCAGAAACACTTTCTTGTATGAGGTAAAAAAGGAGCCAGCTGTCAGACAAGCCAGCTGTCACGGAGAAGACACGAATGAACTAATAGATATTGCCCAGTTGTAGCATGACGGAAGACCCCAGTCGCGGGCACACACAAAAGAGCTGGTAAATCACGCAATTAGGCCCGTTGGAGGAGACAGAGGGTCCTGGAGGTGCCCGGATGACCTGCGATGGCTGAGGAGTGGGTCCACTGGAGGGCCTCCTGGCGCAGTCCAGTGGGTACGAAGAGGCGTCCAGATGGGGTGTCAGCCGGAGGAGGTTCCAAGGTGTGCCCCTGGTGGACTCTGTCTTCCAACCCCCACGGGAGAGGAGCCGGGATGAGGTCCATCCGGGGACTCTCCGCCTGATGTTGTCGAGACAGGGCACCAGCCTTGGTGTTCTTGTATGTAAAGAACAGGGCCCACCGCACCTGCCTGGGGTTGAGCTGCTTGGCCTGTTGAATAGTGATGAGGTTTTGATTGTCCATCCAGACCGTGAATGGGTCACCGCTGCTCTGGAGCCAGTGAGAGCCCACTTGATGGCCAACAGCTCGTTGTCCCCTACACTGTAACGCTGTTGTGTGGGGTTGAATTTTCTAGAGAAGAAGCTGCATGGAGGCAACTTCTGGTCTGGACCTCATTGTGAGAGAACGGCTCCTACGCCCACATCGGAGGCGTCCACCTCAACAACGAAAGTCTTAGCAGGATCTGGATGGAGGAGAATGGGAGCAGTGGAAAAGCTGGCAGAGGGTCTTGAAGGCTTGAATGGCCTGATGGTCGAGGATGAAGGGTCTCAGAGAAGGCTTGGTGAGGGCAGTAAGAGGTGCTGCAGTTGAACTGAAGCCCCGGATAAATCGCCGATAGAAATTGGCGAACCCCAGAAAATGTTGCAGCTGTTTAAGCATCGTGGGTAGGAACACATGGCCTCCAGCTTCTGAGGATCCATGGCCACACCCTTAGAGGAGATAACAAAGCCAAGAAATGTGCTGGTGAAAAGCACATTTCTCCAACTTGCAGAACAACTGATGGGCCAGCAACCTCTTGATGCCCTGACATGCTGGGTATGTTACTTTAAGGTCTTAGAATAGATAAGGATGTCATCCAGGTAAGCAAAGCAACATCTGCCCAGCATGGCGTGAAGCACATCATTGATTAATTGTTGGAAGGCCACCGGACTGTTGCAAAGTCCGAATGGCATAACCAGGGTCTCATAGTGGCTGGTGGGAGTTATGAACGCTATCTTTCACTAGTCGCCTTCCCTGATGCGGACCAAATTGTACGCGCTCCGTAGGTCCAGTTTGGTGAAGAAGTTGGCACCAGAGAGGACATCCAGGGCGGCGTTGGTCAGAGGGAGTGGATGACGGTTCTTTATGGTGATCTTATTAAGCCCCTGATAGTCGACATCGAGACCCCCATCTTTTGGGGGAGCTGCGGTGGATGAAAATGGCCTGATGGTTGCCCTTCAGCGATGTGCTCCTCCATTGGCCTTCTGTTCCCCCGTAGAGAGAGAGAACAGATGGCCGCGGGGTGGTACCGCGCCGGGCTGGAGGTCAAGGGCCAGATCATAGGGCCGATGGGGAGGCAGATGAATGGCCCAGTGTTTAATGAAGACCCCCGCCAGGTCGCAGTACGGGACGGAAATGGTCTCCAAGTTGACGTCGGGGGCCTCGGACTCCCCAGGAGGCAGAGCTCCTGACAGGTTGGCCCCCACTGGAGAATTTTGTGACGGGTTCAGGAGATGAGTGGATTGTGTTGTATGAGCCAGGGGTGTCCCAAAATTATGGGTTGTGAGGTGAGGTGAGTGAGGAGGAAGTGAAGTTCTTCGGAGTGCTCCCCAGTGGCCTTGGAAATGAGTTGAGTGTGTTGAGTGATGGGGCTGAGTGAAAGGGGCCGACCGTCCACGGCGGTGATGGTGACAGGCCAAGATAACACCTCGTTTCAGCCCCAACTGGGCAGCATAAGCCTGATTAATAAAATTACCAGCCACCCCTGAATCAACGAAAGCGTTGGTGACGATCTGTTGGTGGCCCAGTTGGAGACGTACCTGGAGGGTGAGACGGGAAATGGTCAGTAGACAGGAGGTGGCAGCCAGCGGACCAGGTGAGTTCCTCCCCATATTCACCTGTTCTGACTGTTTCCCGGACGGAGAGGGCAGACAGCATGATGGTGATCGGGGGATGTGCAATAGGCGCAGAGGCCTTCGTGATAGCGTCACTCTTTCTCCGCTGCAGACAGGAAGGTGCGCCCAAGTTGCATGGGTTCACTGTCTCTGGTGGAGTAGGCCTCTGAGGTAGGTGGAGGTCTGGTGGCTGAAGATGGAGATGGTTCAGAAGCTCTGGGCCAGGGGCTGGAGATCGGCAGGGTGCAAGGAGCAGGTCTGGGTTGGGAGCAGATACGTAGGTCTACCCTCAGACTGAGCTGTATCATCCCCTCTGAGATTTCAGAAAGTTCACGCCCGGCCAATTCATGTTTGAGGCGGGCTGATAATCCCTCATAGAACGCGGTGCGGAGTGCCGCATCGCTCCACGTCGTCTGGACTCCGAGGGTCCGGAATTCGGCCGTGTACTCACTTACTGGCTGATCACCCTGCAGTAGATGGTGCAATCGCGAGTCGACCTCCACCTCGCTCTCAGGATGCTGAAAGGCGGCCATGAGTTGACTTGTAAAGTCCGGGTAGGAAAAAGCGGCATCGCTGTTGGACCTCAGGACCGCCGTAGCCCACTCCTCTGCCTGCCCAATGAGGAGGGAGGTGAGAAGTGCGATCATGCTCCGGTCTGAGGGGTAACGGGTAGGCTGAAACTCAAAAATGAGGAATAGGTTAGTGAGGATCGCGCTTCCCATCCATCCCGTTCCATTTATCAGGTAATGACATCTTGGGGATGTTAGGTTGAGGTGAAGGGGTTTGGACTGCCGTCTGGCCAGATGGCTGCGCAGGAGGCAGGTCATGATGTGCCATTTGCAGGGCAGTGACGCTGTCTCCTGTTTAAGGTTCACGATCTTGACCGCCTGCCAGTTCACCATATCCACCAGAGCGGCAAAGTCTGCTGGGCTCACTTGGGACATTCTGTCACGGAGAAGACATGAATGAACTGATAGATATTGCCCAGTTGTAGCATGATGGATGAGCCCTGTCACGGACACACATGATAGAGCTGGTAAATCACGTGATTTAGTCTGAGAATGCTCCAAAGAAGGAGTGAAGATACCCACCAGGAACCAACGTTCTCACATGCACACAGAAGGGTATATAAGAGGTTCCATGGAACCAGAGTACTCATGATACTGAGAGATGAGGGCTGGAAACAAGCCGGCATGAGACCCAATGTCTGACTGCAGGGAGATACCTACTTCCTGTTTATATACCCAGAGACGCGAGTCACTTCCAGTGAATGATTGACGTCGCGTGACTGGTGTATGTGACACCAGCACTCCAAAGTGTATGCTTTGTAGCAAGCTTATAATCACTCTGTGTTGATACATGTAAAAGTTAGCAATTTTGCTGCTACGGGTGATGTGATAATGATTGTTATTCTGTTATTCTCAAGTATGTGTCATGGGCCTGTGTAAAGTATGGGCCTGTGTATGGACCTGTTTATTTTCTTCTTGACAGTCATCTTTCAACCATTGCAAACAAAAATCTTTTGGGAACGCTTGATATTTATGCCAAGTGCCCACTTGTGTATATAGCAGTTGTGCTTTCCGTCTTAAAACTTTAAGAATGTTAACACATTTGCATATCTGGAAAGGATAGAATGTGCAGTAAAAGTCTTGTCTGTTGACTGTGTGCTTTTCTGCAGAAATTTCACATTCCCCCAGCAGCCCTATGCTGAACTCTTCTGTCTGCACCAAGGTCCTCTACTTCACAGACCGCTCTCTGACACCTTTTATGATCAACATCCCCAAAAGGTCAGTTTAACACACCATCCTATGACATGTGGGTATGTTTTAGTTTCTATAGTTTTATATTTAGTATATACATGTTTTTTGATTGTTTTAATGTATTTACATGTATGTGTGATGTTGTCAGGTTAGGAGAGGTTACCCTGCGGGACTTTAAGGTGGCAATCGATCGAGAGGGCAGTTACAGATACCACTTTAAAGCCCTGGACCCAGAATTTGGCACTGTGAAAGAAGAAGTATGCTAATGTCCTTTCTATTTAGTTACAAAAAGGTCATTTACAGCAGGTCATTGCACATGAGATTGATGTTGACACAGTAATTTTGTTATGTCTTAATTTTTATAGTTCATTGGTAGAGTTTGAACTGAAGAGAAGCTAATTGCTAAATTACAGAAAAGGCACCAAATACAATTCCTGCTCGCTAGAAAAATTCGTTAAGGCAGTGAATGGATTGTGAAGGCTGACTGCTTCCTGTAGGTGTTCCAGGATGAGGCGGTGGTGCCAGGCTGGGAAGGCAAGATTGTGGCCTGGGTGGAGGAGGATCACGGGGAGGGGAGGTAAAGCGTTGAAACAAACATATTAATGGCATTTACACAAATATTTGTATATTATGTAAAATGGAGGTTGTATGTACTGCATTATCAATAAGCCAGTATAAGCTGGGTTTCCATTTAATTAGGCACGTGACTTATTAGCTACGTAAGTTATGTAGCCTAAGTCACTTACCGATCCTAAGTCACTTAATGATCCTAACACATTTGTAAAATTATAATCTAGAGCATAAAAACACAACTAAGCCACTGAAAAATGAAAAGGACATAAATATACTGTACTTGCACTTTCTTTTAACAGTCCAAAATGGCATAGGTAAACGCACTGGGAACAACTCCCTCACTCATACACCGCATTACTGCGTATTCTGCGTATTCTACGTTTTCTTCCGACGTGTGCAACCAAACTAGTTCGCCCACGTAGTCAGTGTGCTAACAGGGTATGCTGAAACACGTCTCAATTTTTAAACATTTTTATTGGGGGAGAACATCGTAAACTCGAAGTGTCGTATGTCGAGACTTTTGTAACCCGAGGACCCCCTGTACTGTCACTGCTGAGTTCATAATGGTCCACCAACCAATATCCAGCCATCAGTGATCCTGTGTTCAAAAACTACACCACTGATAAGGGGTTAAAGAATGAATAACATACACTGTGCATGGAAAAGCTGATCTGATGGGCTTTATAAGAAAGTGACCAGAAATTGTAGTTCTTGGCAAAAGAATGCTATGTTGTTTACTTTATTTAAGCTTACATTCTTTTTTCTTTGTTCCCTCAAAGGATCTAACTTGATGTCAGAAATAAGCCATCCCAGGATTTGATGGAAAAGATGGTGGGATCTGTGCCATACTGCCAATATGGATGTGCTTGTGTCAGATGTACAGATGCTGAGTTTATTGAACTAAGTATCTCTGTTCAGTGTATCTTGGTCTTTCCTGTGTGACAGGCGGATAGATGGCAGGAAGTCTCGTTGCCTTGCCTTCTTTTCAGCCTTGCTGTCTGCAAATCAGAAAAGCAGAGGAGCCTCTCCCAAATGGATTGCCATAGTAGCGACATCTGTTCCCAGCATACTCTTTCAGAACAGTATGTCAAACAAGTGTTTCACTGTGACTACAGAAACCTTTAGCCTGGGATTTTGAAAAGCTTTATGTCTTAGATCTCCCATTTTACATATGGGAACACCCAGAATTTTGTATGCTATTTTATTTTTTTTGCAGTGTAAAGAGATGAGACGGTTTATGAACAGTTAAGTGTTATCAGAGTGTAGCAGGGTATAGAGTAAGTGAAAAGAATGTTGCGCATGTTTGAAGATTTTGTGCTTCTGCTATGATATGAGATTTTTTCAGATTCAGTTGACATTATTGACACTGTAGGAGTATTATAGGAATTATCAGATGCACCTAGCTGCCTCCAGCACAAAAGCACTGTAGGATTATTATATAAAATGTGATGTCAGCTAATCCTGTAATCCCAGCATTTGAAGTTGAGGGTATTTGACGCCTTCAGTGAAGGCAAGGCCTATAACAACAGTTTGGCTCTCTCAACTTTGTTCTTTATGATCTTTTTTGTCAGTTAACTTTCTCAAGGTTGGGTTGTCTGGACCATTATTTAATAAACTCTTGTATTCAATATTAAGTCAGGTTCACATAGTTTCTTTCTAACACTCATGAATAATTGATAAAGAATAGCTTTATTTGCGTAGTTCCAATGCTTGCTTAAGGCACTGTAAGTTTACAGGACCAAATGACTTCATGGCAACTTTCAGAAGTCTGCATATCAGAGTTGATTCTTGATTTTCAATTTTTTTTGTGTGTAAATTGAAATGGCCTCTGAATGGCAATGACAAAGCATAAAATTTCAGTTTGTCTGACTTACAGTGAAGAAAACGAGAGCACAATAAACATACAGTAAAGCTACTTATGTCATTTGTTTGTTTGTTTTCGTTTTGTTTGATGTATATGAGTAACTGTTGAGAACTGCAGCATTGTGCATGAGAACTGCATTGACTTGAGAATCACGGTCAGTGGTGTTTACAGAAAAGAACCAGAATGTGCCTGGACAATACTGTACTTTGGAGAAAGGTCATGAAAATGAGATTTGTGTCATTCGAGGCACAAGACTTTTATTTTATTAGTGTTCTGAATGAATTCAGAATGCTTGCTTTCATAAAGAGGGTACTTATGACCTGATGTACTGTTCAATATTGCGCTTGAAACCTCAGTAGCATCACTTTTCCTGCTTGTGACTACAAGGAAACATTGTTATTTGTTTTGCAAATAAACTATTTAAATATCAACCTGTATACTGGAGTTTTTTCTTAATCAAATCAGATATACTGGAAAACAGAATCAAGAGTATTTACATGAGTATTACACTATATGGACAAAAGTATTGGGGCCCCTGACCATTACACCAACATGGACTTTAATAACACTGCATTCAAGTCCATAGACTTTAAAATGGAGTTGGTCCCCCCTTTGCAGCTATAACAGCTTCCACTCTTCTTGGAAAACTTTCCACAAAATCTTGGAGTGTTTCTGTGTGGAATTTGTGGCTATTCATACTGTAGAGCATTTATGAGGTCACCAAACTCATCCAGCCATGTCTTTATGGAGCTTTGTGCACTGAGAAACAGTCGTGGTGGAATAGAAAAGATTCTTGCCCAAACTGGCTCCACAAAGTTGGAAGCATGGCATTGTCCAAAAGGTCAGAAAGATTGTCCTTCATTGGAAGGAAGGGGTCTAGCCCAAACCCTGAAAAAAAGGTATGCCCCATTACTTTTGTCCATCTCGTGTATTTGAATCTCCATGACTCCATGAGTTCTGTGAATGGGTGTGAAGGAGTATACTCTGTATTATACTGTTCTCACACTCTCATGTCTCCCTCATCTATAATTAACCAAATGTCTATAATGAACTTCAGGCCAGCGCTTGTAGGGTTCACGGGGATTTGTATTTTATGTCGTGCAAACATTTTCAGTAGATTATGCAAATAGAGTTTCAGCCCAGTCCTGTAGAGGGCAGTAAGGGGCTCGGAGTCCTCTCTGCACAGAGTTTACGAGGAAGCGGACAGCAGACGACACGTGCTGGATTGGTGTGGATATTTAAACCTGTTAGGAAGAAAATGCGAACGAAAAAGGCGAAAGAGCATTGCAAAATCAGCCAAGACCCTGTCAAGAACTTTGAAAAATGGAAAAAGAAGCATGATAAAACCAGAAAACAAACAAAACGGGCCCCAAAGAAACGCGACTGGGAGATTGAGAGAGAAAACATAGATAAGCTGGTGGGCAAATACGGAGAGGCAAGTAGATCCACTGCACCATTTTTACTCTTCTAATTTGTCAATGTCTTAAATTATTACTGCTTTAGGTACATCATTACTGTTTCTGTTATTATTGCACTCACCCTTATTAGATTACTCTCATTTGTTAGCACGTACTGGCTTAGTTACTGTATTACTCTGTATTTTTTACCATATATTATTCTACTGTTTTGCTTCTTGCTTCTTGCTTGCACCTAGTGTTAACATATTACTCCGTTACCCCTGCAATTTATATATCGGGGATGTCTAGATCTCCAACGTAGTTTGGTAGTTCCTTCTTCAAACAAACACAGTAAACAGCTGAACAGGGAGTTTGATTAGGAATATCACCTGCAATTCATGTCATATATATTTGTAGTTCTCAGTCACTAATAAAACTCATTTACTACTGCCATGATAATAGATGATGGTGTTTAAATGAGATGCTGATCTTAAGCTCACCCAAGAAGAATTCATATCTGTAATTACTGTTTGATAGATAAATCCAAAAGAAGTAGTAAAGTTCTCAGACTTTCCCCTCTCCAAGAAGACACTCAAAGGTACTGTATTCTTGAAGACCTGTATATTGTATATTCCGTAATATATTGTGTATTCCTAAAATGATGCAAGTGCAGCTGATAAGTATGTGCCTGTTTTGTTTCCTTAAGGCCTACTTGAGGCTCAGTACCGGCAGCCCACAGAAATCCAAAAACAGACCATAGGCTTTGCTTTACAAGGAAAAGATGTTCTAGGGGCTGCAAAAACCGGTTCTGGAAAAACACTGGCCTTCCTCATTCCTGTAAGTAATCCCTACCGAAGCAAACATAATGTGGCGAGCTTGAGAGAAAATGCGAATACACATTGAGCTTCAAGCAAATCATCTTTATTTCTCGGCTTTGGCAGCTTCAAAACAGACTTCCACATACAGGGTATGCAGCACCCTACAGGCATGTGCTGGTATCACTCCCCAACACAGAGCTTGCGTCTCGCCCGTCACCCCACTCCAGCAGATAACACTCCGGAGGAGGGTGACTGGCGAGAGGGGATCAAACACACAAAATAACGAACAGAAACACACTAACCGTCACACAAGCATATATTCCCCCTTCTACTGTCCCCAAAAACACAATAAACGGCCAACTGGCCACTCAGGCTGCGTGCAAAGGCTCATGGAAGCCAGTCCTTTTGTGCCGGCTCGTCACAATAATGTCCTCCACAGCAATTAAATATGAAGAACATTTTGCTTGAGGAGGATACTGTAGCCCAAATGCTACAGTATCCTCCTCATTTTTGTTGTATGACAATTATTTATAGGTCTTGGAGTGTTTATACCGTCACCAGTGGACAGCGATGGATGGTCTTGGTGCTCTTATTATCTCTCCCACTCGAGAGCTGGCATACCAGACATTTGAAGTGCTGAGGAAAGTGGGAAAAAACCATGACTTCTCAGCTGGACTTGTAATAGGTGGAAAGGTGTGCATTTTCTTTTACAATGCTCTGTGTTTGAGTGATGTACTTGTTGTTTCATGTAATTTTAAAATCACCACTTATGCAGTATTTGCAAGAGTGACTTAGTTTGAGAACGGTTCCAGGATCTCAAGGATGAGTCAACGAAAATCCACCGCACAAACATCATCATCTGCACACCAGGGCGTTTGCTACAGCACATGGATGAAAATTCCTGCTTTCACGCCTCAGACCTTCACATGCTTGGTAAGGTACTGATGACACACACTTGATGTCTTCAGTGAATTACTGCGTCCTACTTTGTTGGACTAGTTTTACATGGGAAGGTGTGGTGATTGTTACTAATTTTTCTCAGTTGCTTTATTTGTTGGTTCGTACCTAAATCTTTACTGGTAAATTTTATTCCCCTAGGGTACAAATAACATTATCTCAACGGTACACTTTTGTAAATTAAACAAAATTGTACCTTACCCAACCTCTCCATGTAAAAGTAATCATGCTTGCATAGTACTGAATTCAGTATATTATTTTTTTAAATTTTTTTTATCATGAATGTTCATTACTCTTTCTTGACTGCATAAAAACTCAAACTTTACCGTCAAGCAACTAATGAATAGTTTTGCACACAAACCAATTACTAATGAGTTGCATGCAAAGCAATCCATTAATATTCATTTGAAAATTATTTCCTGTAGTTAAGTTACAAATGTGGAACGTAATTTTATGTATGTTTGTTTCCCGTGGTAGTTTTGGATGAAGCAGACAGAATTTTGGATATGGGCTTTGCTGACACACTCAATGCCATCGTAGATAACCTTCCCAAAAGCAGACAAACCTTGCTGTTCTCGGCCACACAAACCAAATCTGTCAAAGACCTGGCTAGACTCAGCCTGAAGAACCCTGAGTATGTCTGGGTTCATGAGCAGGCTAAGTTCAGGTAGGACCAACACGCCACTGTTCACTGTGGGCTTTTTAGGGCTTGCCCTGTTTGTATAACAGTTCTCCTTCTCTCTTGCATAATTACACCCAGAGAGCATAACTCTAGTCCTGTGAACTACAGTGTACCGTTGACCTTGCTTCTGAGATCAGTTCATAAATCTATTTCTACTTTTGTTTTCTGTGTGTTATTATAAGTGTTAAAGCTCTCCGTTAACACTTATAAGTGTTAAAGGAGAGCTTTCTGTTTTGTTGATATTCTCCACAGTACCCCTGCTACTCTGGAGCAGAATTTTGTGGTATGTGATCTGCATCAGAAGATCAACATGCTCTTCTCTTTTTTGAGGAGTCATCTCCAGAAGAAGATCATAGTCTTTTTTGCTTGCTGTAAGGAGGTAATTTACAGATCCCTTGCATTATCTTTGACCACTTTTGAGGCTGCATGTTTACCCAGTGTTACTGACAAAGTTAGGCTACAATCACGGAATTGGAATCATTAATTGAAATACACAGATCAGCCACAACATTAAAACCACTGACAGGTGCTGTAAAGATATCAAGGCCTCTGTGCCTTTTGGAATTTTCCCTGCTGAAGTTATCTTTGGTGACACTAAAGTTTGAACAAACAGGCTGCTGAGTGACAATGTAAAAAGTGATATATGAATCAAACAGAACTGCATCACCCCATGTTTACATTAGTAAAGTGTGTCTTTGGTTGTCATTGACTACAATTTTGTGTTTTTGTGCATTTCCCTAGGTGCAGTACTTGTTTCGCGTGTTCTGTCGGCTGCGGCCCGGCATCTCTGTGCTGGCCCTGCATGGAAAACAGCAGCAGATGAAGAGGGTGGAGGTCTATAATGACTTTATCCAGAAGAAAGCTGCTGTGCTCTTCGCCACAGATATTGCTGCAAGAGGACTTGGTAACTACAGCCTTCTCATGCACGTTGCTTTCTGTTGCTGCATTTTGTTGCATACATTGCAGGAGGAGAAAAAAATATTTAAATGTAAACTAATGCAAAAATTTATATTTATACATTTTGGTTGAGATTTTGAAATGACAGAAGTGATTTATCTGTGCATGAAATCCTCTCATGGCTAAAATTTCCAATAATTAGATAAATGTGAGACAAGCTTTTAATGATGTGACTATAAGCCCTTTTCTGTGTGTCATTGCTTTTTAAATTAATTGGCAGAGTAATTTACACTTTGAACTGGTAAGTAACTAATTGATGTTTAATGCTCGTATCTATAGATTTCCCTGCTGTGAACTGGGTGCTGCAGTTTGACTGCCCAGAAGATGCCAACACATACATCCACAGAGTGGGGAGGACAGCCAGGTACTGGGTATAGAAGTTTGTCTTGCGTGCTTATTAAAAGACTTCGGAGGCATTTCAGTAGATGGCAGTATTGTTCAGTTCCAGTCTGTGTTGATCATGTGAGCTGTATCACAGCTACAGTGAAGAGTGACTCAGATCTGCAGATGCTGTACGCTTACTGCTCATTGTCTTTCACAGTAAACACTGCTCATGTATTAACACTACAGAAACCTGTTTTTTACATAACAAAAAAAGTCTTGCAAAAAGTTAAAAAAAAAAATATATATTTTATTTAATACACAAGGTTTTATATCATTCATGTTACACCCATGGGTCACCACTGGAAGTAACACATCGAAAATTGTGCTGCACGTCCGAGAAGCCCCAAGTGTATTTAGCTGTGTGTATTCATGTAAATAGCCAGCTAAAGTCATTTTTACCTGAGTGAATTTTTTTTCAAAAATTAGTTTCTCCACTAGTTTTCAACATTTTTTTCTGTGAAGTAATGATACAGTTCTATCAGGGGTGGTAGTGGCCTAGTGGGTAAAACACTTGCCTGTGAACTCAATGACCACAAAGTTCAAAACCCCACTTTCTACCATTGTGTCCTTGAACAAGACACTTAACCCTCAGTTGCTCCAGGGGGACTGTCCATGTAAGTAATGATTGTAAGTCACTCAGAATAAGAGCGTCAGCAAAATGATCCTTTACTTTTACCTTATATTAACAAAAAGTGCCACATGCTTAAAAAAAAAAAGCTTCAGAGCATGCTAAAAAAAGGACTATTGTTTAAACAATAGTCCCCAAGGACTATTGTTTAAAATTCCATGATTTTTATGAGAATGTTACATATTTGTACTATGTTGACTTTAATGTTTTTTATCGCTTTGTGATACGAGCTGAACCTGTTTTATTGGGTTCAGGATATGGGCAAAGTATAATGGCTTGTTTTGTTGTGAACATTTTAAACAAAAATAGTGAAAATGCCCTTTCTTAATGGTGAATGTTGCTACTTATTGAAAAATGAGTATTCTCTGTGTATTCCCTATTGAGCATGCCGTTTTTTGCATTGATCTCATTCTTGCTTTCATTTTTTTTTTCCCGTCTTTTTCTGGCTGACCACTGATGTGGGTTCAGAATATTCAGTTGACCAAAAGAACGAGAACTGACTAGTGCCAGTGATGAAGTATATACTGCACTGTCGACAGGAGATGACTGCCACTCATCAAAACCTTGACCATGGCCACCGGCCATCTGTCAGACTAGTATGTGCCAAGCCTAAGAATTTTACAATACATAAAGGAATTCACAGCCACTTTTATTATGGCAAACACAATGAGACTACCATCACCATGTTTGATTAGTACTATGATGGTCTTGGCAAATGTCAGACACAGTAGGACATGTCCAAAAGTTCCTTGTCTGTCCATAGAACATTCTCCCAAAATGCTTGAGAAGCTTCCAGGTGCTTCTTGGCAAACATTAGTCTGAATGTAGGACAAGCTTTTTTATTATTAGAATTATTGTATTACTATTCACCAATGAAGCAGTCTCTTTGAGATTGTAATAACATTAATCTTAGCTGATGCAAGAGAACGTTGCAGTTCTTTTGACTTCTTGGCCAGTTTTTACTTTGTGTCCTTGGTGGAAGTTTGGCAGTCTGGTCACTCCTGAGAAGATGCACTGCTGTTCCAAGGGTTCTTTGTTTGGAGAATGTGGTTTCTACTGTGGTTTGCTGAAAATCCCAGAGACTGAAAAATTTAAATAGAAATGTAATCCTATCCAACCTGCAATCTTCTCCTGGTTCCCTTTAATTTTATGATGGATGTGTTTAACTTCTTGATTCTGGAGTTTAATTATCCTTTTAGTTTGGTTGATTTGAGCTGGAGTAGTTACATATTTAGTTTTCTGTAAAATTGTAAGTATAATTTATGTAATTACTTGATTTCTGCAATTGTAGATTTTAGATAAAGGCTTAACATCATGTGTTAGAAATGTGTTGTAAGAGTGACAGTTCTTAGCTCTGTGAGCCCGGTGAGTGGCAATAAGCAGTTATTGTTTTAGATCCCTGGTAATGTACAGACGGAGCCATGTGGTGTAGAAGCAGTTTGAAGTAACACAAAATAATGCTATCCACTCTGAATCTCTTGTACTTACGTTACATATTGGTTGATGACCTAAACCTTTTTATAGAACTGTATATTGATGGTAGCATTTTGGTAGATAGCATTTTATGGCATGAACTCTTGCCTCTCTTTATATCAGTAAGTGACAGTGAGTGGCAAAAACTGCATGTTTCACCAGTGGCCAGAGCACCTGCTAAAGCTGAAGTGTGTGTTGGATCCTGCCTGATCTTGTTCAGTGCTGCAGACAAGCATGCACTCTACTCTTTTCAATGTCCACTGTTTCCCTCACTGCTCAGAGCAACATAGTTAACACACCTGCTCACTATTCAGCTGCAGCTCCATGTTGCTCTATGGTTGCTCATGTGGCTCTCGTAGAAGGTTTAAAGGGTGTCAGCTCGCTCAGCCCATCTCTCCTGTGTCAGGCTCAACAGCACTCATGAGCTTTAATAAGCCTCTTAGACAAGGCCAGCCTAGGCTTACCAAAAGTAAGCCTGCCTGTTTGCTGACAGCCTAGTTTTGAAAGTGGCATAATAGCTGACAAATGCTGTGCATTTGCCTCTCTTTTTCTTTCTTTTTTGATACCTTAATAAAATTAGACATGAGACTGGCAATCACTATTATGAATAGAATTAGCTATTAATGTCAGGTCTGCAGTGCACTACAAAAGTTGCAATACAAAAAGCAATGTGAAAATGTGGAATCATTTTGTAATTTGATGAGTCTCTTAAGTGAAAGGGACCATTCTGTCAGGAACGCACAAAAGCACACCATGAACAGCGTGAAATTCTTCCTCTATATTTAATCCTTTCACCAAGTGAAGCAGCGGTCAGCCAGGAACACAGTGCCCAGGGAGCAGTGTGTGGGGACGGTACCTTGCTCTCTGTACCTCAGAGGTGCCACTAGCAGTCTTGTAAACTTGGAAGACAGCACTTTACTTATTGTACAATATTAAATGTGACTCTTATATGACACTTAAACTGTAAGAGTTTGTCTTGCTAAACTGGAGCTCGAGGGACTAGCAAGTTTGGTCATCCAGCATTTTCCAGTGTGGTGTCATTTATTTATTAGTCTTTGGTTGACGAAGAAAACCCTTAAGTAGATACAGTTCTTGTTCAGAGGTCTGGTTAATGATGCTCTCTGCACTTTGTTTCCTTTCTGCATGCAGGTATAAAGAGGGAGGGGAGGCTCTTCTCATTCTTTTACCCTCTGAAGTAAAGGGTATGTTGGCTCAGCTTCAAGAGAAAAAAGTCCCCATCAACAAAATCCAGTGAGTGACACTCCTTTATAGCTTATATTGAGGGATTGAACTTCAGCAGGTTTGTTGTGAGTGTGAGTCTGAGTGTGAGGCCAGCATGTAGCCCAACTGCTTGCTGCCGTGTCTGGATGCTGGTGTATCAGCAGGCAGCACTAGTAGCTGCTGCTGTGTGAGGAATGGATATGGCCCCATGCAGGCATGTGGACTGAAAATAGAGACTAAAAGCTTTCATTCTAAGCCAGTACAGATGTGTTGGCTGCGTTGCCCCATACACACTGGTGGTGGATCAGTAACGCTTACAATGAATATGCAACTAGGATATGAAAAGTGGCAGCAAGGAAAATAAAAATGTAAATGTCTTTATCCTCATATATGACACTTGGAAATCAGTAACCACACACAGTGAGTGTATTCAGTGGTTTTTAGTGGTACACTGGTTTTTATTTTTTAATATGCCTGCAATGCTTGTGTATTCTTCAGATATGTTTGCATCTTTTTTGACTTTGTACTTATATATTTAAATATATATATTTTATACATTTATAGGTCTGGGCACGTTAACGCGTTATTTACTTAACAGCAGCAATAATTTTATCGCGTGTTAACGCAGGTTTTTAAATAAATCATTTTATTGTCCACTACTGCTCCCTTAACATCAGCAAAACAAAGTACCTGGTAGTGGGATGTTGTAAGATATGACAGAGAAGAAACACATTACTCTCCATCAAAGGTGCCCCATTCCAATTCCAATACCTTGGCATACTCATCACCAAGGGACTGCTGAGGGCCACTCACACTACTACCCTGGTAAAAAAAAAAGGCACAGCAGTGTCTCTGTCACCTCAGAATCTCAGAATGCCAAAACAAAGTGTATAAATCTTCCACTCTGGTGTCATTAATTGGGAACTTATCTTAACAGGACTGTAAGGCCCACAGGGAATATTCTAATGCCCCCCTAGGACTTTTATAGCACGTGGTGTAGCACTGTAGTATTATGAAGAATCTCCATCACCCATACCAAGGACACTCTGTGCCTACGGTCAGGCAGATGCTTCTACAACCTTAAGGCCAATACTGAGAGGTTCTATAGGAGCTTTCCCCCCCAAGCCATCATAAATCTAACTGTAGCCCAAACTGGAGTCTTAACTTCAGTACATTGCCATTCATTTATGTATCATACCCCTGGATTCTAACAGTTATTTATCCTGCAGTTTGGAATAATTATGATCTTGTTGACTTCTTCCTTGATTTTTTTTATAAGTATACTTTTTCTATTGTATGCTTACAGTCCGCCCTGCTGCCGACAATCATTTTACAGCTACTGTACACTGTACCTTGAAATGTAATAAACTTTTAAACTAGTTTGAAATCACTGCGCATATTACTTTTATTTGGTTATTTCATGTACATATAGCTGAGACACTACAGATTTAAACACTGACAACAAAAGGTCATTTTCAGTATTTTAGACAGTATTACAGCAACAAGAAGTTTTCGGAGTATTAATATTCTGTAATTGCCAGTAATCAGTAATGACTGTTACATTTGAAATATGAGGTATTTTGGGCATTCATTTTATAAGAACTTAAACAAGTCATTTTAAAATCCTATACAATTTTGTTCATCATTCTGGACATCACTGATATCTGTTGTACAGATTTCTATTAATTATTTGTGATTTTGTAAAGTTCTGAAATTGGTCAGAACTAGTATGGCTTTTTCTACAGCTCTGGTGAAAAATGAAAGAGCACTGCAATTTATTTTTAAATCAGCATCTGAGTATGACAACCATCCAATGCCAGTGTCTGTTAAATCCCTACACAAGCACCTCATTCTGCTTCATGAGGTACTGATTACTGATCACCTGAATCACATCTTATTTAATGAGGAAA